>CM076972.1:30630629-30653129 GCA_039105355.1 Benthosema pterotum | reverse complement strand
TCTCTCCCATCACTGCATCCCCAGTGCCGTCTTCTCCCTCCCTACCTTCTGTTCATATCCCTCCCTCTCTCTACCCTGCCTTGACTTTCTGCCTTTCCCCTCCTTCTTGTGATTCCTGCATCTTTCATCCCTCCCTTTTTTCATCCGATGCCATCTTATCTTTCCCTCCTCTTCTGGAACTTCCCTTGTGCATTCTAGCACCCGATCTCTCCTCTCATCCTTTTAGCGCTCTTCTGTTTTAAAAAGAAGGCTTTACACTCCTTTTCCCCAATATGATTCTCCCTTTCTTTCCTTCTAGCCCAGTGTTCCATTTACATTCCATAGCATAGAACCATAGTGTTTTCACTGTCATGCTTTCACCTCCATCATGACCTCCATCATGTTCCCTTCCTTGAGCAGAGCTCTACCTCCCATTGGTCTGTCCAAGTTTCTAGGCTGACTCTTTGTCTGCAACAGGTCGAAAGGTATAAGGAGAGAGTATGTCTTGCATTTTGTCCGTGTTTCCGTCCATCCAATGATATCACATCTGATCGGCTAAGATTGCCTTTCAGGAGTGTCCTGTTAATATTTTGCCAAACATCACACACACTCCTATCCTCCTGCTAGAAACCGGTGCCCAGAAGGCCATTTCTCCTTACATCCTTGCAATTCTGTCTGCTGTGGTTCTTGGCTTATCTTATGCACATCCTGTCCCTGCCTTGTCCATTTACCATTCCTCTGAGAGCGCCATTAGGCTCGTGGTTGTATCGACTTCAGAGTGGATGGAGCACAGTTGTTTATGTGCTGCTAAGCTGAGAATGGATGTTTCTGAGTTGGAAATCTGCATTCAAAATCAAATCCATTAAACTTCTAAAGTTTAATGATGCGTATATGGATGCTTTAAACAGCAAAATATGATGACTGATGGCTTTACAGCATAAAACATATGGCCTCAATTGATATAGCATCAATACCAGTGGTGTAAAAAGTACTCAATGTTTTACTAACAATACTACAATATATAAATAATCTGTTAAAAGAAAGGGTCAGTAATTAAAAGTAAAGAAGTAATGGAAATTGGAAATACTCAAGTATAGCACAAATACCTCATGTTGTACTTAATAAGTACAATATTTACAGTAGTTACTTCCCACCACTGCAACACATTAAAAAGTGGATACAAACATTTGATCAAATTTGTATATGATGATGAATAATAACATTATCGCTAAATAATCAGTACCTATTTTTGCTATACAATGTATAGGCATACAACACTTTAATATTAGTATTATTTGCATAAAACTGCATATGTTGATTATTCAATAAATCCTAAACGAATTGATCTAATCCCTAAGAAATAATGGATAGTTAGTTGCAGTCCTACCGTAGGAACTTTCATTCTTATCAATGTGGATTATTTCTTCCAAGCAAAGTTTGGCCCATGCAGAGGGCCAAGTAAATTACATCTTGCCATTTCTGGATTGACATGCTTTAGGCCCTGTTGGCCTCTGTCTCATTGCAGACAGGAACCGCTTTGATGCATGACACAGTTGGACGATCTAACATGCACAGAGACTGTGGATGTTGTAAATAGTTGTGTGTTGTGTGTAGATTTTTTTTTAGTAGTGAAATATCTCTTCTTGGAATGAACTGACCGAATGACCAACATCGCCATGTGCCATACCACTTGCAGTGTTAAACATAGCTCAGAATGACCAAAAATATGCTAAACTGGCCCACATGTCCTGAAGGTTATAAGTGTGATCAAGGAAACCAGGACAGAACATGTGGGGAGTTGCAAAGTGAATGTTGAACTATTGCAATAAGGTTGTTTGAATGTGTCACCCTGTCCCTAATGAATACACTTATCAACATCAATGCAGAAATTAGATCTCTATCTCTAATCTGTCTGAGAAGGTGACCGTTTGTTGCGTAACCTTAGAATCAAGTTCAATCATTGATAGAAGCATTGTCGTAAAGGTAATTAACTTCTGAGACACGCTACCAAGTGAAAGGGGATAAGCCACCAGGCTCAATTATGCCCATGTACCACCCCATTTCCCTGGTTTGTTGTAGGATGTCACAGTAAAAATCAATTCAGTGTCAATTCAGCTCTGAAACTGTACGGATGTAACCATATGGATTCTTCTGTGTAGATTCATGCACTCAAAACAAATTAGAACTGCGGATTTCACTGTGATGTCTAATCCCAGTTAGCCCCCAGGCTGTCTTTTCAGAACAGCAGCGGGCTCTTCACTTCACTCAATCTTTAATGCTTTTCCTCTGCTCTGCACTTTATTCACATCTTAGTCATCGCCAACTTTAATCATTGAGTCCGTTGGTGATCCTTGAATGCAACATCTCTGTGTTTTGTGTTGCCCTCTGTTGATGTGTGTAAGATCCATGTTCACACTTTCTGAAAGCGCTGACAATTTCCGGGTATGTAATGTTTGCCTTGTGCGTGGAAGATCTTAGTGATTCTCAACCTTTCATATACTCTCACAGTTATGGACTTGCAAGTGTACATTTAAACCCCCTGGTGGTACTCAGCTCCAACGTTGAGAGGCAGTGGTGTGTAAGCTGACTCAGTATTCGTCTGGAACAGCACCCCCATCCAACAAAAGTGCTTTCCTCATAGATATCCATGGCAACACAGATCTCCAGTTTCAGCTTCAATTGTATTTCCTTTGCAACATGAGACCCATTAGCATGCGCACACTTGGCCTCCATGGGACAGGTTGCCATAGCAACTATACTGGTCGCTGTGGTAACGTAGATAGTCTCCATAGTAATGCTTACCTTGTTTCGCAAATCACCCTAGCAACCGGACCTAGCTTGTTGTGTGATTGATGATATAGCATGACCAGAAGGAAGCCATAGAGCCGAAACGCGCTTGCTGCCTATTATACCTGAAATACCTTAGCGCAATGTAACACTGCCATTTTCCCTTTTGATTGATGATGGTGACCACGTTAGCTATATATTCCGACTTTATCTGTGTGTCCCTGATACCATTGAAATGCAGGAGCTTTATGGATTCATGTTATGTCCCATAACCTGGAGGGATCGTTTTACAGAGGAAATATTGAGTATGCCATATTCATTGCAATCGTAATGCCACCAATCCCGTTACAATTGTTAGGTTATGGCATGTGCGGTTGCCTCTAGGACATATTTTTATGTCATGTAGTTCACCACAGGAGCAATACATGGCATGCAGCTCATCCTGTGACCTGAAATGCTCCTTGTGAGTGCAGGAAAACGGTATACAGTACTGCATCTTACACTATTGCCATGAGGCAAAGTCAATAGGCTCCTCAGAGAATCTGCAACACTGTCAGACCACAATTCTTGTATCTCCAAAACATCAACATTAATTGATAAATATTATCCAAATGATGAATGAAAGCATATAAAAAACATCAAATGTCACAACAAATCTCTTCTCTTCTCTTCTCTTCTCTTCTCTTCTCTTCTCTTCTCTTCTCTTCTCTTCTCTTCTCTTCTCTTCTCTTCTCTTCTCTTCTCTTCTCTTCTCTTCTCTTCTCTTCTCTTCTCTTCTCTTCTCGTGTGCGTGTGTAGGTATCTCTTATACCTCCAGTTGAAGAGAGACATCTATCATGGTCGTCTCCTCTGTCCTTTTGCTGAAGCTGCCTACCTGGGAGCCTGCATTGTACAGGGTAGGTCCTCCTGTTAATTCCACCTGTTGAATGAAAGTTACATTTGTACTTACTCTGAATTACAAAAAGTATACATTTACACAGAATGTTTGATCCTGCCCTGTGCACAAACAATGGAATTGTGTTGTTGGCAGTTAGTGGTGGACAGTTTATCATGTTAATTAAATCAAGTTAATTTACTTATTGGTGCAAAGACAACTTCCAGTGTGATTGATTTGTCAAGCGGACCTATTCATTATCACCAGGGAATGATTCAGTTTTGCTTTAGTACACATTGACCTTTGAAATACCATTGTGTTGTGCCATAGGCTGATGATTTGTATCACTCCTCCCAGTACAATAGGTACTTGTCTTCCATTCTGATTAGTGCATCTTACTGTGCTCAATAATGGTGTATATTTTCCTAAAAACCCACATCTGATATGTTTAATGGAGAGAGAAAGATGCGAATGTCATGTAGATGTATGTACTCATCAGATTGAGCAGTTATCCATGACGCATCCTGAACCTGATTAATTCATGCTAGATCAGTGACATTGAAATATGCTAATGTTTCATTGTACCATTGCAACATTGAGGCCCCTTTAACTGTGCCTGAAGTCACTGTAGAACTGCAGGAAGAACAATGTAAGTCTCCATGATCTGTAAACTATGTTGATTTGTTAATGAAAATCTATATAAAAATCATTTTCAGAAGATAATCCATAGTCCTAGACACAGGCAAACTCTTAACATATGTACCACACCCCAGTATTACTGAATATAACAGTAAACCATAATACACCTTCCTCTCTTACTAGGTGATCCTTGTATAATGCTTGCGATCAGGTCCACTCAGACACCTGTCAGACACCTGTCTCCAGAGGACCACTCTGCCCCACTCACGCAGAGCAATGTGACTGGACAGCTTGTAGATCAGCAATGGTTGTGTCATTTGTCATACAACAAAGTATGCTGTAGGGATTACGTGGTTAGGATAATGTACCTGACACTCCCTCAAGGACATATAGTTTTTACTTATTTATTATTTACAAAATGAAACCTGATGACATCAATCACTGCTCACAGAGCAGGAGATGAGGGTTGCCAGGCGTCACTTGATGATAAACCCCAACGTTGCTCTTATCTTCATTCACCAGTTATTAACATTCATGGTCACGTGCTGTGAGACAAAGCACGATCCTCTGGGGGACGAAACACGCAGTACTTGTTTTAATTTGGAATTAGCCAGAGTATATCTCATAAACTAAGCCTGCCGCTTGAAAGAGGGAATTAGTGTCTTAGTGTAAAGCACCCAGCATTTGGCCCCCTTCTATGATTGGTTCATGTCCTGGGAGAGTAGAGTGTGATTGGCTCGGTTATCTCACCACTGTGTGCCACACAGCGTTTTTAGACCTGCTTTGCCATACAAGGGCAGGTCCCTATTCCTCTTCCTAGGGTGTTGATTAACATGCTGCAGGATGGGTTGAAGATTATTGTTTAATTAAATTCCAGAGCGTTTTCATTTAACCTTCAGTGAGACTGGTAATTAACATACTGGAAGCGCACACGTGACAGGCTGTTCCTGAGAATGGCATGAGTGTTAGGAATGGTAAATGGTGCATTTACAGTATATAGCAGAGTTGGGGGTAACGAGTAACGAGTAACGAGTAACGAGTAATATTACTACTTTTTCAGGTAACGAGTAGTGTAACGAGACTACCTCCTAGAAAATAGTAATAATATTACAGTTACTTCTGCTAATATTACTTCGTTACTTTTGTCATGCTGCTGCGTTCAACAGTATTGCGTTGGTGAAGGGAGATGAGCTAATGCCACTTTAGTTTGATCGGAAAAAAGATGAGCAGCGGACTTTTATTAGGCAGACGCATACAAAGACATCTGGTGTCAAAGCTGCGACATTGAGGCGTCAGAAACGTAGCGCTCAAAAGCTGTTTGTGCAGCTTGTTGTCCCTATTTATTGTCCCGAGAGCTGCGCTTGGACTGGCCACTTAAAGAGAACGGAGTTGGCGCGTTGCTCTTACCTTTAACAAACTCCGGTGATTGTTGAGATTTGAATCTAAAAACTCTCAGGCCATGCTCACCCGATTGCAATAATTCCAACTGTCGTCCAAGTATATCCAAGGATATTTTCATTTGCCATATAAGTCATGCGTTTATAATATGTGTTTTATCACACAATAGCTGGGCTAAATGTCCACACTCGCTGCCTGTCTCGATCTAAGGTCTCGATGCGCTGTCTGTCAGGGGATTTCCGATACACAGCTGTTCTAATTAACTCTGTTTGCACAGTATCATCAATTAAGCCACTGGAGCTATAAGCCCTAATATACTCAATATTAAATCAAAAAGATCTTATGCTTATGTATGTTTATCATACATTTTTTAATTTTGCATTAAAACATAGTTGACAGACAGAACTGTAACCAAATAACAATCCACTGACTGAAATAACAGCCTACTCATCTATGGTAGGCTATGTTAATCATGTGTGGCATATAAATATTAATATATTTTAGTTTTTTTTTCCAGGGTGGGATGTCTGTATTCATTCATCTAAATACATCCATCCATCTTCACCTGCTTATCCGTAGTCAGGTGGTGGGGGCAACAGTCACCCAATTGATGTTTGGCTGATTGGTGACTCTTGTTATTCTTCTTCTTTAGATTCAGCTCTAAAAGAAGCTGACAGATTGTGTAGTTGTAGCTACTTTCCTTTTTTCGGGGATCTGGGTGCAAAAGTAATATAAAAAAGTAATATGTAATATACTACATATTACTTTTGCATCCAAGTAATAAGTAGTGTAATATTATTACTTTTCTAAGGGGGTAATAAGTAATAAGTAATATATTACTTTCCTAAGTAATATTCCCCAACACTGGTATATAGCACCTTTATCCAAGGCGCTGATCCCATTCACCCATTCACACACTAACGGCAGAAGAAACCATGCATCAGCACATCACAAGCAATTATGGGTTGTGTCTTGTTCAGGGACACATTGACACAACTCTGGGGGAACCCAGGTTCGAACTGGCAACCTTGCGGTTACCGTCCGGTGACTCTACCCCTGAGCCACTGCCGCCCCTCTGCCCACTGCTGTTAAAGGTTTAGTTTTGTTACATTATTAGTTACTTTGGTAACACTTTCTATGATACCCACATCTATAATGCATTATGAAGGCATTCATAGTGCATTATAATGCGTTCATAATGCTTTATAACTACACTCATAAACACACATAATGCTTTCTTATGCACTATATCAACAGTCATGAAACATTATAATGTCACTTATAATGCATTATAATGACTTGAGTCCAAATATTCTATGGATGCTCTTGAATACCTATGAAGACCATATCTATAACGCATTATGAGGGCACTCATAGGGCATTATAATGCAGTCTTGACTGACTGCTTAAAATACATTATGATTACGTATACACACAACTCAAGTCAACTGTAGTAACGACTCATAGTATGCTATAATAGCCCATGCAGTATCATGACTCATCATTGCATGTGTTAAGTAAAGTGACATACATATGGATGCATGTATAATAATGCATAATTCATCATAATGCTTCATTGTAGGGGCTAAGTAAAGTGTGATGCATTTTCATGCATTTAAAATATGCTGCATCTTAAGTGATTATTCTGCAAGACACAATAATACAGTAACATGTAGGTGTTGTAAGAATGGAAACTGAAGGCACATGCATATTCAAATAAAAAATAAATAAATATCACGCACACAATTGGTGAAAATGGTACTCTGTTAACATTTAAATGAATGAATCTCAGTGTGGTATGATTTTAGGATTTTACTGGAAATCACAGAGCTGTAACAAGAAAGTTAAACACACAAGGCATAAGACAGATGTTCAGTCCAGTAATTCACACAATACAGGATATGGTTTCCTCATTACCTGACTGACTGGACATAAAAACCATAATACACATTGGGCCCCTGCAGTCACTATCACTATTGTAAGTTAGCTTTAGCTGCTAAGCTAACCTGCCGAGTGCTAAGCACGACATTATTACTAAGTACAACCGAAACATTGTGGAGACACACAGACACCTTTTCCACTATCAAGATAGGTCCGTGTACTTTTCGGCCGTTCAGGATTCTGTTTTATACTTGTTAAATTTAAAATCAGAATACACTCCAAAACGGCCCGTTTCGGTATTCTGTTTTGAAAACAAAATTTAGAGTTGTGAATTGTAAGAGCAACATACGACCCGTTTCCAGGTTCTAATTGTTGTGGTTCGAATCAGAATGACACAATTTAAAATGACTGCTGCTCTGGCGAGGTGGCGAGCAAAACCTGAAATCTGTTTTGTGTCGGCTGCTGCCCCCCCCCCCCCCCCCCCCCCTCCTCCGTGCTGAGGGCGGAGGCGTGGCACGGAGCTCTTGATTGACAGCTCGGTTACTGCTGCAGTTACTACAAGGAGACACACGCGGCGCTGTTGGTACTGGCAGATGATATTATGAATTATTGAATTAGAGTAGACAATATTATTATACATTTATCCTTTATATTTAGATTTTATTTATACCATTTAGCACTGCCGTTAATAAATTTAATAAATTAGTCTGCATTTAATGCATATTAATACAGTGCTGTTATTACATTCTGATTAGACATTGATGATTGATGCATCCTCCTCTGTGTCGACTCTTAATTAATAAAGTAATAGAGACAGATAGACATTTTAAAGAGGCCTACCCGGGACCTCGTCATCTGTGTCATTAATCATTATTATGCAACGCGTTATGTTACAGGTAGGCCTGTTTATTTGTTCAATTAAGTGTTTTGGGGCCAAACAAGGTGCCAAACTAATCATTGAAGTAATGTAGGCTAGTCTGTATACATTTATCCTTTATCATTTAGATTATATTTATGACTGCTGCTGTCATTACAAATACATTGGCGTTAGCGGCATTTTGATTGAATCTTAACGGGTCATAACCAGCCACAGAGCTATTATTTCTACCTACTGGTAGCCTATATAGCGCACACTGCAGCGAGGGCGTGATCATGGTGTCACGGATGGACCACAGTGACAGACAGTAGGCCTACAGTAGTCCGAGGAGATGCAATTGGCTAGGACAATTGCAAAACAGCATCAAGTGGGTCCCCTGGTTGTTGCGGATGTGCACGTCCAAACTCATTCAAATTCAATGATGATGTATTTAATATTTAATTCAAATGTAGGTTCCTGTATTCATTCACTAGGTACACACACACACACACACACACACACACACACACACACACACACACACACACACACACACACACACACACACACACACACACACACACACACACACACACATTTTATAGACACTATCTATACCCTACCATCTTCCACAAAGTTGGCTAGAATGTTGAAAACAATCTGATGATGAGCCCCGGTGAGGCATTACTCCTATTCATTTACTTCAATGCCTAGTTCGGTTGGCACCTTGGCCCAATTGGCACACCTCATAAACACTTAATTGAATAACGAATACACTATAAACATAGCGGGTTGCATAACAATGACACACATGATGATGGTGGGACACTTACCCTATATGTTGAATACAAAGTAGACTTACTTTAGCATGTTAATTAATTAGAAAGTTTAGTATTCATTGTCTGTCTGTCTTGTCTGTTCGTCTGTCTGTCTCTATTAATTTTTTTAATTACTTAAGAGTGGGGTAATTTATTTGAAATTACGACAGGATAAATGTATAATAATATTGTCTACTCTAATTCAATAATTCATAATATCATCTGCCAGTACCAACAGCGCCGCGTGTGTCTCCTTGTAGTAACTGCAGCAGTAACCGAGCTGTCAATCAAGAGCTCCGTGCCACGCCTCCGCCCTCAGCACGGAGGAGGGGGGGGGGGGGGGGGGGGGCAGCAGCGGACACAAAACAGATTTCAGGTTTTGCTCGCCACCTCGCCAGAGCAGCAGTCATTTTAAATTGTGTCATTCTGATTCGAACCACAACAATTAGAACCTGGAAACGGGTCGTATGTTGCTCTTACAATTCACAACTCTAAATTTTGTTTTCAAAACAGAATACCGAAACGGGCCGTTTTGGAGTGTATTCTGATTTTAAATTTAACAAGTATAAAACAGAATCCTGAATGGCCGAAAAGTACACGGACCCAGATAGCCCCTGGTTACAGTATATGCTACTTTGTGTCTAAATCAACCCACTTTCTGATATCTGACCTGCAACAAGACTGTTTAAACACACAGACATTGAGTGACCTGTTCTGTCCTGCTTGTATCAACCACAACATGTACTCAGGGTTGCCAGATCAGAATGACAGTTTCCAGCCCCAAGCATAACTTGAAACCAACCCAATGAAAACAGCTCATATCGGACAATCCCATATAAAACGTTAAAGGCATTACATGGTACGAGTTTTGACAAGGAAAGATACACCCAAGCCAGCTTGGGTGTATCCTGTCCAGTAACCAAGTTACTGGACATTATGTTTGATCCAACAACAGCATATTGTGTGTACATAGCGCAGGACACCCATCTATTCAATGGGTGGCTTGTAGCTGCACATATAGATATTAATTTTATCTTTGTCAAATCTGGTGGCAATGGGCTGGTGTTTATTGAAGTGGGTTGGTTTCAAGTTGCGCTTGGGGCTTGAAACTAACATTCCGATCTGGCAACCCTGAGTACATGCTGTATTGTGGTTGGTACAGCAATACAGCATGCACTGTAGCCTGGACAGAACTTGTGATTCACCCTGTGTGTTTGTTTTGTATTGTTGTAGGTCAGATATCAGAAAGTAGGTTGATTTATACACATACAGTAGCATTTTGACCAGGAGATATTTGGTTGTGGAGAAGGTGGCTTTGTGTCTCCAAAATAATTTGTGGTTGTACTTGGTTTATAGTTTTGTTCTGCTTTGCCTTTGCAGTTTGTTAGCTTAACTTAGCAGCTAAAGCTAGCTTAATGCATGGGGCCCAAGCTGCTACTGTGTGAGAAATGTTAAGGATTAATTCCAACTCACTGTGATCACAAAATGCTATTTTGGACACAGATCGCTTTGGTGTCATGCATTTGTGTTAATTTGTTTAAACCAAATTTCTGTTGTCGTGATTTCTGTTTATGCAGAGTATTATGCCCAGTTGTTCAGGCAATTCCGAATCCATATCCTGTATTGTGAATTATGATGCAAGCTGGACAGAACATGTGTCTTGCACATTCCATGTTTAACTTTCTTGTTACACTTCTGTGATGTCCATTAATATCCTAATATCAAACCATACTGAGATTCATTCATTTAAGCATGTCATATTGCCCCCATTGGGTTAAATAAACATGAGAGATTTATTAGGTATTTTTCTTTGAATATGCATGTGCCTTCAGTTTCCATTCTTACAACACCTACATGTTACTGCATTATTGTGTCTTGCAGAATAATCACTTAAGATGCAGCATAGATTATTTTAAATGCATGAAAATGCATCACACTTTACTTAGCCCCTACAATGAAGCATTATGATGAATTATGCATTATTATACATGCATCCATATGTATGTCACTTTACTTAACACATGCAATGATGAGTCATGATACTACATGGGCTATTATAGCATACTATGAGTCGTTACTACAGTTGACTTGAGTTGTGTGTATAGGTAATCATAATGTATTATAAGCAGTCAGTCAAGAGTGCATTATAATGCCCTATGAGTGCCCTCATAATGCGTTATAGATATGGTCTTCATAGGTATTCAAGAGCATCCACAGAATATTTGGACTCAAGTCATTATAATGCATTATAAGTGACATTATAATGTTGTATGACTGTTGATATAGTGCATAAGAAAGCATCATGTGTGCTTATGAGTGTAGTTATAAAGCATTATGAACGCATTATAATGCACTATGAATGCCCTCATAATGCATTATAGATGTGGGTATCATAGAAAGTGTTACCGTTACTTTGAATCACCACAAAATAATGTTAGGTTATCCGTCAACATTCCATTCACATTTAATTGGCATTATTGATTTTAGCGGGTAACCAAACTAAGTTCCCAGATTGCTACAGTCACATCATACAGTGTTATGTGATACCGACGTAAGTAAGACAGACAGACACTACGTCTAGGTTGTCTAGGTCATTTCCTTCTTTGTTTCTTTGTGTCTCTCTCCAGCTGAACTAGGAGACTATGACCCAGAGGAGCATCCATCAGATTACATCAGAGACTTCAAGCTGTTTCCCAAACAGTCCCTCAAACTGGAGAGGAAGATCATAGAGATACACAAGAACGAACTCAGGTACACATGAACAGAGTGGCCGTTCATTGTCAGACAGTAGCTATCTTATAGGCATCTGATGTGGCATGTGTTATTTTCCCGTGTGGCGTGTCCTCCACCACCGGGGGGACATTAACCGGTTGGTTTCTTTATGTTGATGACAGCTCGGAGTTGCCAAGCATGATTTCCACAGTGTAGGAAGCAAAAATAGTGAGATATGGAAACACTCGCTTTGTTCCTGACAGCAACGATATCCCCCCTTTACCAGCGATATGGAAGAGCCAGCTTCAAATCCAAGTGATTGCACATTCGCTCATGCTTGAAAATGACATCACCGGCGCTGGCTGCATGCACATTTCCCTTTTTAATGTATATGTTGATAGATTACCCATTACCTCTATATAATCTCTCTGCTCTGTTGAATTATCACTTACATTGTGCTCATCTGTATGCAAACCATGCACCATGCATGACCAAAACATAGCAATTATGGAGCATCAAAGGCAAATCCATTATTAGACGGATGCTAATGAGTAGCACGTGCCCTCTTGTCTGTCGCAGTGGGTCTTGCTGACAGATTTACTAGGTGTGTGGTGTGTGAACTGGAGGTGGGACTTATACAAGAGGGGAAAACGTGTCTCTTTATGGGTGCTGTGCATGCATGCGTGTGAGAATTATTGCAAGTATGTGGCTGTCAGGAAACCTCATATCTCCAAAACTGTTTTATTTAGTCAGAAACACAGACTTGACCATTTAAAGAGAGCAAAAGTAATTCTCTATTATTTATTCTTTATTCGGACCCCCATTAGCTTCCACAAAGTGGTCGCTAGTCTTCCTAGCGTCCACATAAAAATGTAAAAATGTGCATAAAAACAGAATTGAAGTTAAAAGCAGACAAATCAACTGCTTCATCAGCTAACCCAGATAGCAAAATGCATTGATTCAACCAAAATTCAACGTTGAATCAATGCATTTTGCATTGATTCAACCAAAATTCAACGTTGAATCAATTCATTTTGCTATCTGGGAAAACAGTGCATAACAACCGACACAACGTTCGCACAAAAATAATAAATGCAATAAGAATAACTGTGGAACATGCAACAGGAATAACTGTGAACCTGAACTTGTCGTTTTTTGCAACCTTTGTGTGAAACCGTGCAATATGATGAAAAAAAACATAAAGGGCTAAAATATACAGTAGAAATGCGAGGTTCCTGCCCGACAGAGACAATTATGTGTAAGTGTGTGTACAGAGGTTTGTAAACCACATTTAGATTTAGTGGTGGCGGTGAGACACAATGCATCACTCACAGCCCCACAGCACTTAGACTGATGAACACGCGCGGTTCCAACATGGCCACCAGACCATATGTTAACTGACTCAAATGTAATCTTGAAAATGAGTCACAGAATCATGACTATTTTTATTGCCATCTATATATCTTTGAATATGCAAAGATTATGTGAATTACAATTCATGCTAGAAAATCCTGTATCTTTAAACTAATTCTCAGAAATTTGCTTTCAATGCTTAAGTCCTTAAGAATAGTTGACCTATAAGTTGAAGTTAAAATGTTTTTATAGTGTTATAATGACGTCACCATGGTCAGCTCTTACAGGTATTGACAGCACCAAGAAAATAGGGAATATATAGTAGTGAGTTAATCGTATTCCCTTTGGGTACATGCCTCCTAAAACGTACTGTATATGCAGTAATAGTATTTCTTAATGTGCAGGTTTTGTCTGTTTTCAAATTATTATTAATCTTTCAGTAAACCTCTCCTCTGCTGTGACACTGTAGGGGTCAGTGTGCATCGATGGCTGAATTGAACATGCTCCAAAGGGCCCACGCCCTAGAGACGTATGGAGTCGACCCCCACCCCTGCAAGGTAACTTCTGACACCTTAGACCAGAACACCATTTGGCCCATCCAAGCCCTACAGTAGTACTGTGCACCCAGAATCATTGTTGTCCTCATCCCCTGACATACAGTATAGTACGTATTTTCTGCACTATAAGGCACACCGGATTATAAGGCGCACCTTCAATGAATGGCCTATTTTAGAACTGTTTTCATATATAAGGCGCACCAGATTATAAGGCGCACATAATAGAAGCTACTGCAGTCAACATAGACATAGAAGCTACCAGTGATGGGCAAGTTACTGGGAAAATGTAGTAACCTACACTACTTGTTACTCTCGAAAAAATGTAGCTAAGCTACACAACAAGCTATCCCTAGTAAATTGTAGCAAGATACACTACAAGCTACATGACAAAAGTAGCTTGATGTAGCTTGCTACATCATCACTACATGATATAAATATATATCTCAACTTAATGTACAACTTTCTGAATAATAATCATAATAATAAAATAATATCAACAAATGTGTATTATGTATATTAGAGGGATGTATATTTTAGGTTTTCTACCCATTAAAAATGAGCGGAATTTGAAAATGTGTGCGGGAAAATGTAGTAAGCTACAATCCTTGTTACTCAAAATAAGTAGTGTAGCTTTACTACAAGCTACTCGAAAATGTAGTGTAGCTTCACTACAAGCTATTCCCAGAACAAATGTAGTAAGCTACACTACAAGTTATGGGAAAATGTAGTTAAGCTATGTAGCTTAGCTACTTGTAACAAGCTACTGCCCATCACTGGAAGCTACAACCGTCAGACTATCCATATATAAGGCGCACTGGATTATAAGGCCCACTATTGTTTTTCAAGAAAATTAAAGGCTTTTAAGTGCGCCTTATAGTCTGGAAAATACGGTACATAAACTATTGGTTAAATAAAGTTGGACAGGAATTTCATAAGGAGAAGGCTTATCAGGGATCATTATGATATACGCCCAAGTACAATAAGTGACGTTTCACTAGAATTCTACTGACTATCCCTCTAACAAATTGACCACCA
Source organism: Benthosema pterotum (assembly GCA_039105355.1). NCBI lineage: Eukaryota > Metazoa > Chordata > Actinopteri > Myctophiformes > Myctophidae > Benthosema > Benthosema pterotum. Next base: position 30,638,240 of record CM076972.1, on the reverse strand, counting down.
TTTTGCCCATGGGTATGCCTACACCATCCAGCCAATATGTTAGGTTGCAATCATTATTTTGCAATCATTTATCACAGGGGTGATTCAGAGTCCCAGAAAACCACCTATTTGTCTGCCAACTGCTCGTTATGAATTATGAGTTCACAACCAGCTTTTCATCTTTGTTACTTGTCATGTAATGCATATAACTCTTTAATCTTTCCAGTTACACCACATTAAGTTATCTTAATGTGGTGCTATCAAGTACAATTCTAGTACCATATTACCTGTATTTACTTGAGCTTTAAACTTTATACTTCATCCCACAATGGACATTAAACCACTAATATATTGATTATAAAGTATATCTTCTTTACAACCTTGGGGAGGTTTTCTTTGATCTTCCATCCATTGATCTAAGCAGGAACACAATCAGTTGATTTGTCATACATGTTCTGGAAATGCATTGCCCACCCATCTACACAATTAACACTTAAGTGGTCAGATGGTTGGGACTAGACGATTTTAAAATGTTCAAGTGGGCCCTGATTAATACAAGGTTTAGATTGAAAAACACTAAAGTTAATATATTTCTGTCTCCATGTATCCGTTGTGATAAAGAAACATGTGGATTTTGCATATTAAACAGGACTATATAGAACCACATATGAGCAGATAAGATGTTGAACATTACAGCTGTGACATCATTCTAACAATGCTACACCACTGTGAGACATCCAGTTATGTGTTTATTGATTTATAAATATCGTCATGTCATCCACTTGTCTTTCCATTACCTTGTCGCCACAATTCACATCGGGATGCCAATTGTTCTTAAATGGGTCAAGAATCAGGGATCAATATTCACTCTGATTTAAGATTTGTATCATGGCTCAGGAGAAACTCACTGACTCATGTCAATGAGTTTCTCTCATGTCATATGTCATATTCCACTCACAACAGAGCAATAGACGTTACATTTATCTGATTTTACACTTTAATAGATTGTAATGTAAGTATTGTACTTTCACATGCTATGCCATTCTTATGGTAAATTATTTGTTCATTTCTTTTTGTCTGTGTTGCACCTTTTGCTCTCAGTGAAATGCTTTTTTAAATCCAACCTCTCTCTTTTCTGATGTTTCTTATCTTATAATCAGTGTATAAAATGGAACAGTCTCATATCAAAGCATGTTAAGCAAATTAAGGGGATTATTTTAGATTCTGTGACTGGGAACTTAACTGTTCCACTCTTATCAGACAGAGTTGATATTGAAAATACTTAAGCCCTGCTGTATTGTACAGTGCTATATTACCCCATTGTCAGATGTGAAAATTTAAGATGGAAAACAAAAGGAAGGAGAATTTAATTGTATAGAGATGAGGGGGCACGGTGGCACAGTGGTAGTGCTTTCACGTCTATAAGTCCCTGGGTTCGATTCCCGCTAGGGACGCTGTGGGCGCTGGCAGCGTGATTCCTCCTCCGCATCATGATTGCCCATTCCCTTCATGGGTCTCATTGTAGTCCTCCACCAGCATGTCTAGCTCCTCACAGGCGCTAGACCAACTGAAAGCCTAATCAGACATTGAATCACCTGTGAGGTCCTAAACATGGCTGGTGGAGGACTACAGATGAGACCCATGAATAGGTAGGTACCCTCACAAAAAGCTGCTGTAACCCCGCTGTCTAGACTGCTTTGACATGGCCATGGCCAACTGGGGAGCCTGATGGAGGGGACCGGAACTGGTTCCATCTCCCCTCTGTCTCCATATGTTGGCAGAGGGTGTGTAGAGCCCAGGATCACAATAGATATTGGCACTGGGTGAAAAAATGGGTCCAAACTTCCAAAAACAAACAAATATTAGCACAATGGCACGGTATATCAGACTGAAAGGAGTGTTCATATTTAATTCTACTCTTGTGTGCGGGCTGCATTTTTGTGCACTACATCAAACAGTGTGCCTATTCTTTAGTCTTTGTACTCTGTGCCTGACAGCAAATCTTGTGGATGTTGAGCTTGAATTGATAGAACCTGGATTTTTTTATTTTTGTACTTCGTCCACCTGCCTGTTTTAATATCACACGCTGGCACTCAATTTGTTGTGTTTCATTTATTTAAACATTTCCCTCTCTCTCTCTCTGTGTGTGTGTGTGTGTGTGTGCGTGTGCGTGTGCGTGTGCGTGTGCGTGTGCGTGTGCGCGTGCGCGTGCGCGTGCGCGTGCGCGCACACATGTAGGATTTTACAGGTTCCACAGCATTTCTAGGATTCACAGCCACAGGCTTTGTGGTCTTCCAGGGCAACAAACGGATCCACCTACTCAAATGGTACTCACCTTTCTGTCTGTCTGTCTGCTCTCACTTAAGTCATGGTCGCATGATACTGTGTGATCCCATGTGTCCATCATACAGATCCTGATTGTTTTGTGTTTTGAATGCATGCACTTTTTTTGTTTGTTTGTATTCCTAGTGCAAACTTGACACGTATTCTTTTCATTTCCTGCGACAGGGCTGATGTCAGCAAGCTGAAGTTCGAGGGGAAAACCTTCTATGTCATCGGAATCCAAAAGGAGGTGAGTGCAGCATCCTCCTCTGAGTATCCGTACATTAGCTGCATCTGATGCACGGCTTCCTCTTCTGAAGACGATGAGTCATACACTCTCAGCCACACGACGTGTCCGACGACATCATGCTGATGGATTGTGCGTCGTTTTTTTATTTTAGAACCCAGATCCAATGGCATGCAGTGAGATAGCACGATCTATAGTGTATGCTGTCGGGTACCCATGGGAGAGGAGATCTGGATGCTGTATTGTGGTCTCTATGTTCTGTTTTTCTAGCTGTGTTGTTGTCTCAATAACCTACTGGTCTACATCTGTCTCAAACTCACTCTTTTTTGTTCTCTTTCTTTCTTTCTTTCTTTCTTTCTTTCTTTCTTTCTTTCTTTCTTTCTTTCTTTCTTTCTTTCTTTCTTTCTTTCTTTCTTTCTTTCTTTCTTTCTTTCTTTCTTTCTTTCTTTCTTTCTTTCTTTCTTTCTTTCTTTCTTTCTTTCTTTCTTTCTTTCTTTCTTTCTTTCTTTCTTTGTTTGTTTTTTGTTTGTTTGTTTGTTTGTTTGTTTCTGTTTCTCTTCCTTCTTTCAGTTCCTCTGTCAATCTCTAGTTCCAACTGGTACTGTACGTACTGTGTAGTTCATGTTTAGAACTTTTTATACTGAATGCATCTCCAATAGCCTAAAAATGTATAAGGGTAAAAATATATAAACTGGCCCACATAAGTTCGGAAACCAGGAAACAGGAATTATTTTCTCCACCCTAATAGTACCATTTGGTTTTGTATGTTGTTGTTGTTGTTGTGGTTCTAATCATTGATTAGCCACGTTTACAACAAGGTATGGTGTATAGGGATCAGACATTACTGGAATGAGTTACACTGCTAAACATGTGGGTTGCATGTGTGGTTTGCAAAAGACAGGTCAATGATTAAAGCAGATCAAATACAAATTGGTATTATTAAGGTGGAGGAAATAATTCCCAAAATTAGGTTTTCGAACTTATGTGGGCCAGTTTATATATAAATGATATATCATAAGTATGTCATTCTGTTTGTCTATGTAATCCTGTCTTCTTACAACACACATACTGTACTGTACTGTATGTGTGTTTGTGCGTAACAGCGTGTCACTGTTTCAGATCTCCTTAACAGGCAGGATACATTGTAACAAAATGGTGGGTGTTCCACGCCTAACCTCATCATTAACCTTTTACTGTATGTGTATTCTGACTCTGTTCCAAATACAAGACTTCCTCTGAAAACACCCAGTCAATCCAACTGTGCGTATGACTGGCTCCGCAGCAAAAGCCCAACTCACTGTACTGACTTGATGCGGACATATAATATACAGTATGTCACCTTCAATAGGAGTCTTGCATTTGAGAAGATGCAGATTTCCATCTTTGTACTAACGTTCAACACAGAGCTACAGTAAATGCTGAGCAGCAACTTTGAAGTAAGACTGTAGCACGAAGCATTCTATACAGATATTCTAAAAATAGCAATTATAATCCTTTGATGGCGCTGGCACCACCATAGATTACTTTGGGTTATTCATATGTTCCCTCTTCACTAAAAACAGTGTGATATCTGCAATCCTACAACCACGCCTCTGTAGTGCTGACTGTAAATGTCTAAAGTCCTGGGATTCATATTGTTCCAAAAGTGCTCTAATGTCTAGATATGTCTAAGATATACCATATCTGATATACTGTATCTTGTTGGTTGTAAGCTCTGTGTGTACTGTAGATCAAAGCTTCCTTTGACTGCTGCTCTGCTACAATTTCCCCAAATTCTGCTTCTCACATTCCACGTTGACCTAACCAAGCCGTGCGTTACATTCTTCAGTCGTCTGCTTTTACATTTAAATTCATATGGACATGATCACAACAGGCCACGACCGTATGAAATTTGACTTTGCTTTGGTGCATAAGCTGGGTTGTTTCTCAAAACCAATGAATGAATGAATCAATGTCATGTGCTCTTCATTGCAGAAGCTTCATCTCTGCTTAGTCTGTCGTTCTGCCCGTCTGTTTGTCTGTATGTTTGTCTGTCTGTCTGTCTGGCAACTCATGTATGGCTGAAGATGCAGTTTTATCTTTGTTTTTGTCTCTTCTCTCTGTGTATATACATATTCATCACTGGTGAGTAAACACACTCTCACACACAAACACATTTAAAAGAAACTTGCATTTGAATCACACTCCAATCCTCAAGTTGACACCTCCTCTCAAATCTTCCTTGAATGAACATAGGGTAGTTCCTACCTTACCTGCTCCATCCTCCACAGTTGGCCTCTTCTGTGTTCTTTCCTCCTTTTGGTCACTGTGAATCCTCTGTGTTGCGTGTTGGTACACTGGAAAATCACCAGTTATTTATTTATTTTAATTCAATCATTAATTTAACTACGAGAGTGTGGAAACCTATCCTTTCTGTTTGCACACTCGGTTAAATGAATGCAGAGTATTTTAGTTTGTGTGATCCAGTTTTATTTTATTCTGTGTATTTGATGTGAATCTTTTTTCAGCTTTTCTTCCAGTATTGTTATTTCACATAAATTCCTTGATTTTTTTCAAACCTTAATTCAATTTCTCTTTACCCGTCGACTGCTATTTTTTTTGTTTATTTGTTGCAATTTCAGTGATTCATTTTTTAAATTTATTTTAATTGGTGATATCAGTGGTCAAGAATGAATCATTATTATTCAGTTTGAGCAACTCTGTAATTATGTCAACTTTGAAATTACATGCACATAGCATACATAATTCCTTGTCATCATGATTGTGTGTTTACGATCATCTCATAACATAGATTATGCAATGAAATCATGCACAATCTATTGTATCACTGCCCATGCAATATTTATCGATTGTAAGTTCAGTTCATCATATGTATTGGCATTACCATTTAGCTGTACGCTGAAATGATTACGTGTGTGTGTGTGTGTGTGTGTGTGTGTGTGTGTGTGTGTGTGTGCGTGTGCGTGTGCGTGTGCGTGTGCGTGTGCGCGTGCGCGTGCGCGTGCGCGCGTATGCGATCGTGTGGTTGTGTGTGTGGCCGTGTGCACACCTGCCTGTGTGTGTGCACGTTGGCATTTGTGCTATGTCTTTCACTAATCTATTCTGACCTCCATCATGAACTGAATCATGCATTGATGTTTAATATGTTCTGAGTAGCTTTAACTGGCAGGTCACTGCATGACATCTGTCACGACCCTCACTCAATCCTTACTGTACACCAGCTAATTTGTCTCACTTTGAACTGATAAGATGATGTAAGATAAGATAAGATCAGAAGATGGTCCTCATTAAATCGGTCGACACCGCAGGAGCACAAGCACGAGTCTGGGTACTTTGAAACAAGTGCAGCAAATACGTTGTAATAACATCAAAATATAGAATACTACTACTAAAGATGTAACGTCTTTCGGTATTTGAAGACCTCATGATGCCTAAGATATATGATTATTATCATCCCCAAACCTGCTTATATAACCAGATGGTAAATGCTTGTCCATTACTGTCCTTGATGTCGGTCATAGTGTTGCTCCCATCTGTGCGGGGACCGTTTTCTGCCCACAATGTTAATGGTGTGTATCATCATTGTGGGTTTCCATTTAGGCCTATGTGTAGAACAGTGTCTTCGCTTGCCTGTTTTGTAATTATTCAAAGTGGGACGAGAAAGCATGGTATGGTAGGTGTCTATACACCCTGGGTTGGTAGCAGAATATACTGTATATATACAGTACACACACACACACACACACACACACACACACACACACACACACACACACACACACACACACACACACACACACACACACACACACACACACACACACACACACACACACACACACACACACACACACACACACACACACAGGGCTGCACACATGTGTTCCAGTCCCAATGTAGCCAGCTGCATAAGAATTCAGGGGATTACTTTTTGCTGTCCCATAACAATGAGGGGGTTGAGTAACAAAGCTGAGGCACTACTCAAAGGTCATTCTGCATTACGTTACACATTGCAGGGAAGTCTTCACTGTGTCCATCTAACTCTGAGAGCATACAAATGGAATGGGTTTTGTTCCATTTTGCACTCTCTCTCAGAGTTAGGCATAGATGAATGAACGCTGATCTGTGCACGTGAGAGTGACGAGGCTGGCTAAAATGCAGTCCATGGATATCGCTTTGTTTTAAAAGCTCTATTGGTGTCCGCCCAAATGTCTGTCGGTCCTACTTGGACCAGTTGAACACCAGTTCTCTTAAGGGATGCAAAGTGGGAAATGGGCCATAAGGATTATGTTTCTGTGCCCGTTACAGTAACTCACTCCCATTGTGCCATGTTATTGATCTACAGACTACCTCATCACTTCCTCCCTGTGTCTCTCTCTCTTTCTCTCTCTCTCTCTCTCTCTCTCTCTCTCTCTCTCTCTCTCTCTCTATCGCTCTCTCTCTGTCACCCTCACCGTCTCTCAGGCCCCTTCTCTTTCTTTCTCTCCCTCTCTCTTTCTTTTCTTCTCCCTCATTTCCCTCCCACCCTTTCTGTCTCCCTCACTCCCTTCTTTCCCCTCTGTCTTTCTCTCTCCTCCCCTCTTTCTCCCTCCTCCCTCATTCATTCCCCCTCTCTCTCTTGCTCTCTCTCTCTCTCTCTCTCTCTCTCTCTCTCTCTCTCTCTCTCTCTCTCTCTCTCTCTCTCTCTCTCTCTCTCTCTCTCCCAGTTTCAGCATTGATCCAACTCCTTATAATTGCCAGACACAATGTGGGCTGATACGTGGACAGTTACTGGAATATATCCTTGCTCTTAGCCCATAAAAAGAGAGCCTCTCTACGAGCCACAAGCCCTTTCTGTTTTACTGCTGATGACTGCATGTGGCTAACTGGGTATATCCGTCTTCCCAACGCCTTGGTACAATATATGGTGCTTTGGGTCTGTGGGTCAGCGTTATGCACAACTCCCTCTGTGTTCAGCACTGTTCAGCACTTTGTCTCTTCCTGTGTCTTTATTCACTTGTCTTGCAATCTCATTTCTCCCCACTTTCTATCTCTCTCCCCCCACCCTTCCATCTCTCCTTGTC
>CM076972.1:30608129-30628129 GCA_039105355.1 Benthosema pterotum | reverse complement strand
GCTATTCTTGTAGTCGTAGTAAGTTATCACCACCTGCCTGATGTTGGACATACTGTATACGGTAGAAATGCTCTTTCCAGCAGAACACAAGGGATTTAGCAACTAGAGCAGTTATTTAAGAAACCGTTTTGTGTGAAATGGGGTCATTCGGGCGGTGCAGGTACAAGTACCTGAACACCACCATGGAGACTGGGGGTTTGATTCCTCCGCAGTGACATTGGTTTGGCCGGACACTGCTACAAAGACAACTGGCCGTGTTCACACGGTGGCCGGCCGGCAGCCGAGGGAGGGTTGACCTGTGTTACTGCGACTAGTGACTGCAACACTTTGGTCAGGTACATGTTCAGCAGAGAGCAGGACTGGGATGCGTTTCTCCATGTGTGTTGTTATGACCTCCTGGTGAAACCTTGACTGGTGTTCTCAAACAGCTTTTGTCTATATGGCGTAGCCAGGTATGGTATAAGTCTTCTCATTGGCTGCATGGCAGCAAATCAGATCTGGGGCCTTGTGGTAGGCCAAAAACCTGGGCCTGGGCTTACCAAATAATTACCCATAATAATTACCCAACATTAACATTTCAATTGGGTGGGTCAGGTGATTTCTGGACTTTTTGAATTGCAGGTTTTAATTATTATGGGTAATTACCATTCATTGCTAAGCCCTGGCCCAGGTCTGGTGGTATAGGTTTTTGGCCTACTACAAGGCCCCAGACCTGATTTGCTGCCATGCAGCCAATAAGAAGACTTACACCATACCTTACAAAAGCTGTTTGAGAATACCAACCCTTGATTGTCAGGTGAAAAATCATAGCTGGCAACTCCACATGTATCAAAGAAGACATGGTAGTCTGCATGCCTCCTGACCAAACGCTGGTCTTTGGGATAAAAAGACAAAATGCTGGCATATGGGATAAAAAAAAACATTTGGTCAAATGTATATTTTGTATGAAATGTTATGTCTACAGTATTATGTCTGTTAGGCCCATGCATTTTGTCATAGTGCCTTCGTTGTCTATATCTTATCACTGTGCCGGACCTAACATAGCTAAACCCTGTTTTGTGGATATTTGCGTTTTGCAGAGCCCAGTTTGGACAGAGCAGGAGTTATAACTCTCTGAGTCATAAGAACCTCATCATGAACATGGAGCCACTGGTGCCTGCACTACCCTCCACCAACGAGTATGAGGAGACTGCCCCAGACAACGGTAGGAGGCACCCGGGAGGGACATCACACTGGGATTTATGTTGCCTGATTTGAGGAGAAACACATGCATTTGGATGAACTTGCACTCACTCACGCAGGCCCACACGCAAAAACATTGCAGGAAGTACTTCCTCAGGCAACTGATCTTGATCATGTCCTCCATGTAATAGTTTAACAGGTTCCGCCTACTGTACTCTTATTTGTTCATTAGTATTGTATTGTAATTGTATGAATTCTATGAAGGATGTTTTTCCACAATGCACACACACATGCACACACACTCACACGCACACAAACACAGGACTCAGTTCACTCGCCGATTTGCACTCTATGCACCATAATAGAAATAAGCTATCAAGCTTTGTGAGATAGATGTAATCATGTATATTCATGTTTTGTCAATAAAAACATGCACTAACAAGTAAATAACTGCTGTCAAAACAAAAATTTGGAGCGCCAATTTGATTTCCCCAACCCCTGTGTGCACGTGCGCGTACACTCACATACGCATGCGCAGCATAAATTAAAAGGCTGATGCTGCCTTCTCTCCATCCGCCTGTTTCCCCAGAGATACTAATCACAGCGGGCTAAAAATATCCTTCACATGATGCTCCCTGAGGAAAGCTCCATGTCTCTTGTGCATGTGTGTACATGCATGTCTATGTATGTGCGCAGACTGCGCACAGACATCCACAGAACACAGTACTGTGACGTCATGGAAGCAGAGCCAGCATCCCAGCTTGTTAGTTTTAATGAAAATTTAATTAGCACTTTTTATTTATTTTTTGGGGCTCCCAAGAGGCTGTTCCTACATCTGTTTGTGTGTGTGTGGGGGTGTGTGGGTGCCCACATGTGTGCTTGCGTGCGTGTGTTTGTGTGGTTCAGTTGCCATTTTTGTCAGAGGTGAAGCTCATCCATGTTTGACTCAACAACTTATGCCATTACTTGTGTGTGTGTGTGTGTGTGTTTGTCTGTGTGTATGAGTCTGTGAATGTGTGTGTGCTGTGCACGTTACGTTTTATGCGCGTATAGCTGTGTTTGTTCTAATGTCATTTTAAGAACATTTTATAAACCATAGATCAAATCAACTCAGATCAAAATTTATATATAGAGCACATTTACAAAGACAAGTGGTCAAGGGTTAGGGTTAGTGCTGCTCAACGTCAGACTGTTCCTGAGGCTGGGTCCAGCATCTGAAAAAGTTTGGACACCACTAGACCCATAGTTAGTCGTGGGTGCAGTCGAGGGGAACAGGGAAGCTGGCACTAGCTGGGGTGTATGGCTCTAAAAGGACAAAAGATTGTGGGGAGAAAATCATGATCAATTCAGATTTATGGTTAACCAATGGAGTGAGGATATTTATGATCACGACTCCTCATGCCAGTGAAAAGAAGCGTGGCGATGTTCTATTTGAGCTGGAGACGTCTAAGGGCAGACGTTGGTCGATGCCTTCATGGAGCGAATTACCGTAACTGAGCTGTGATTAAATAAAAATTACCCTCGAGCATTTAAAACCAATGTTTGCTAAACATCAAAGCAGGAGCAATTATCTGGAAGTGTGCCCATGACAATCCTTTTAAAGCTCACTAGGGGAATCACAGAGGCCAGTTTGAGTCTGGTCTGTAGGTCATTCCACGACCAGGGTCCAGGTTTTCACCCAGACTCAGATTTTGTTGGGGCCATAACATAGAGCAGCCAAGCATTTGCTCTGAGGGATTTGGTTTGAATTTAGACCAAACCTGGGAGGTTTCAGAGAATGTCTTTATGTCTTCAAGAATATACCAATCTAGTAACCTGCACAAAGTTAGGGAAATCCAACCCACTAGGGCATAAACAAAAACAGGGGTGGCCAACCAGTCAGAGACTAAGAGCCACTTTTTTACCGTGTTGCTGCAAAGAGCCACATCATACAGAGGGGCACACATGTACATCACCCCATCCCTTCCTCTCTCTCACACACACAGACCTCTGCTCAGCCAGATTTATTGTAAACGTCACGCACCAACATGATAATGACTCCTAGCCCCCACGACCCGACTTCGGATAACCGGTTTATAATGGATGGATTGCCAGTTATTTTCAATAATTAACATTGTATGCACTGTCTCACACACAAACTCTCAGTTGAACCACTTCCACAAACAAAAATATAACATTGTAAACTCACACACACAAAATCGATTTTATAATCATAATATAGGGAATGAATGGCTGTTCCAGGCCCAGCATGAAACCAGCCAAAGAGCCGCATGCGGCTCAAGAGCCACAGGTTGGCAAATCCAATCCACTAGGGCATAAACAAAAACAATGATGAGTCCTATAGGGGGAGTTGGTTATTAACCTCAAAGCAGCATGAAATAAGGGGTCAAGGAGTTTGCTCAGAGTTAAGGAACAAGCAAAACGATAGACAGTACCGCTGTAATCGAGCTGTGACAGGAAGAGTCCTGTTACCAGCTTTTTGTGAGAGGCATTAGAGAGGCAGTACTTCATTCTGTAAAAGCAACTCGGTGTGAACTTGAGTAACATCAGGACACTGATGTTGTGTTTGAAGTTTAACTTGTTGCCCATCCAAATCTCAAGATATTTGTACAGCTCAACCCATTAAATGGATACTCCATCCAGAGTTACTAGGCTATTTGGAGGGAAAAAAAACTTGATGTTCCACTGTATCGAATGCCTTGCTATCAATGAACAAAGCTGCACAGAATGATTTTGAACCCAGGACACCCCTGATGTCATCAATAACATTTAGGCATGCTCGAACAGTGCTGTGTTTTGCTCTAAAACCAGACTGCATTAGGGTTAGAGTCTGTGTGGATCAAGGAAGAGTTTAAAGTCAGTTGATACTGTACTTGCCTCTACATTCTTAGCCAACGCTGAGAGACTAGAAATAGGCCTATAGTTATTGACATCACAGGGATCGCCAGTCTTTAGAAGTGGTGAAACATGGACGTGTTTCCACACTTCTGGTAAAGTCTCAGTAGATAAAGAAAGGTTAAAAATGTCAGTGATTGGTTGTGCTATAAACAAGGTCAAGATTCTTAGAAAATGAGGGTCGATGACACGATGGACAGAGCCCACAACACATCTGGAACTAGAATAGGAGAGAAAATAAAATCAAGTGCATGAACAAGAGAGCCAGCATTCTCATGGATGACTGGTGAGGAGTGAATGTTGGCACTGAGGGGACCATGGTGGTAAGGGAAGGGACTGAGCGTTGGCCCGAAAATGATTACTTCAGTCTCACTTTCATTAAAGTGAGGAGGTTTTTGTCCGCCCAACTGTTAATATCCGTGAGACAGTTACAGCCAGATAAAGCTGTACATCAACCACACTGATTTGAAAAGATGTTTCTCAATAACGGGGCAGCAGATCAATATTTATACAATCTAGTGGTAACATCCAAAGCATGGGCCCTTGTTAAATAGAGAATCTCTAAATGGTGGGCTGTTGAGCTTTTATATCTGTTACTAGAATATGTTGTATATGGTACTTATTCTTGCACACAGTAGTGTGAGAATTCTTCACATTATTATTTTACAGTACAGTGTTTTGACAATTTACTGCATTCACAGTAAGGTAGCCATTTTGCACTGCTTATTAATGGAATGTTGTCAGTGATCAAATAAGGGAGGGTGCTTTCTTAAGGTTGTGGTGTTGTGTATGATAGCTTCTAACAGATGTTGAAAGATGTAGAAGTGTGAGTTAAAGGCACCAGTGTGGCCTATACTGTGCCTATCCATCAGCTTAGCTCCTGACAACAGGCTTATAGCTGAACTGGGATCAGCTTTCCCCCCATGAGAGGGTTTGTGAGAAGAGGGCAGAGAAGGGCGAGAGCTAGAGAAAGGTCAAGGCTTGATTTATACTGTGCTGCATGGCGGGCGTAGTGTTGCACGTTGAAAAATAGCAGATCTGCAAGCTCACAATGCAGGGCGCCGAGTCATTGTGAGCTTGTCGATTGGCTACCTTCACGCACTGGCGCACAAGAGGCAGGTGCCGAACAGCTCAGGAAAGCACTGTTAAATGAGCATAGGTTAGGTCCCCCCAGGAAGGAATGGTACAGTATGTTTATGGCAGAAACAGGTACCAAACATACCCTGCAGTGTGCATGTGGATTTCAGTTGGGCCCATATCCCCTCCCTTCTTTGAACTGTGAAGCAAAAGCATGTTAACAGAAATAAAAGCCATCTTTTGTTGGGCAGCAATGAGCAAGAAAACAGAGCCTCTGCAGTGTGCTGGGAAGAGAGAGATAGTGAAGCAAAATGACAGGATAAGAAGAAAATATGGGATGTGACATGGTGAGTGTGACATACACTGTGTGTGTGTGTGTGTGTGTGTGTGTGTGTGTGTGTGTGTGTGTGTGTGTGTGTGTGTGTGTGTGTGTGTGTGTGTGTGTGTGTGTGTGTGTGTGTGTGTGTGCACGTGCGTGCACATGTGCGTGCGTGTGTCTGTCTGTCTGTCTGTCTGCATCTGTTGGGTGGCACATCCTCAGTCTAGAGTTATTATTACTTATAACCTCTAACCCTTTGACACATTTAGCTAGCCTTCCATCCAAACATTAATCTATCCATCCATCCACCTCCATCCATCCATCCATCCATCCATGAAGTCAAACACATCGTGGTATCCTTCCGACCAAACATCCATTGGGATCCATCCACCCGAATAATCCATCTATCCAGCCCCCCTAACATCCATCATCCATCAATCAACACAGACTGAGTTTTGTAAACCTAACTTACTTTTTTTTATAGCTTCCACTCTCACCCTCCTTCTCTGCTTACCTCCTACCGTATTCCAATGATCTGCCTCCCTTAAATCCCTCCATGATCCTTCCAAGCTCTGGGCGTTTCCACTCCCCCACCACGCTACCTTTCCTCACCTTCCCACCCAGCATCCAGCCTCCTACCATCTCCCCTTACCCAGTCTCTTTAGACCTTGACACTAATAAAAGCATCACGTCATTGCAAGCAGTCGCTTTCTCACTCTATTCATAGACCTCTCACACGTCCCCTTTCTCCATCTCTCTCTGTCTACAGTCAACCCGGCCATCCCCCCTCTCTCTGGGAAAGACTATGTCTTTCTCAGCTCTTTTCATCTGACCCTGATCCCATTGGAGGAAAAATCTATTCCTTTTTGGCTAGCGATCAAAAAGCTGCCACGGCTACAGTAACCATTTGAATCATTACGCACTTGGAGAGCTTGGGAGTGGCTCACTATTGTCACCAAATCAAAGTGCCAATTGAAGGATCAGTATAAATAACTTTTGCAAGCATTTTGTCCTGCCCCATATTTCTTTATACTGTGTAGGTTACCTAATAAGGCATCACTGGCCTACAAATACTCTTGTTTTGTAAGATATGGTGACAAAGGACAAAGTAAAGTCACATAAGTGAGACGGAACAATAATTGCTTCCGTAGTCTCAGCGTGCATGGGACCTGGGATAAACTGTCCCCAAGAGCTGCTCTCGGATCACCGTCTAAATTCAGAGGACTAATCTGAGCCATTAGAGGGGAAACAGGAAACTGACCCAAGGTCGGTTTCAAGAGACGACTTGACCTTACCCTATTTGTAGAGTTTGTCCCCTGTCTCATCACTGTAAAGTCACACTCACGGATGCACACATGCACGCTCATCACTTGCTCGGTGAGTCACTGCGCGTACTACGTACTTACAGTGTGTGTGTGTGCATTTGTGCAGAATAAAGTGTTTGATATTGACTCTATAGCGAGAATGAGGGCGGATAAAGACAGTCAGACAGAAAAGACCCCCCACATCCCATCTCATTTTAGAGCAGACCATCATGCCATGCAGGCCTGCCTGCCTGTAATCAGAGTTAGATTAGCTCACCCTCAATCATCAGGACCAGCGGGTTAAAAATAGAACCTTCAGCTTTGGACCTGATCCTCCTCTAATGCCCCCCACTCACTCTTTGTTAACATCACTGGCATTCATAAGAGGGCCTGTGGTGGCGTGTGCGTATGCGCGCGCGTGCGTCTTCATGCCCAGCCCCAGTCTCTTAGCTTGCAGCTGACAGTCTGGTTAGCCTGTTGTGTGCTGGGTGTGTGTTGGACCTCGCCATAGACACAGGCAGTTGTCACCAAACAATGGAAGTGCCACAGGAGCACAGAAATGGCACTGATGTCGCCGTCGGTGGCATCCCGAATGGGCAGAACGGTTTGGGGCCGGCCGATAGGGAGTCAGAACCAAGTGGCCTAGCAGACACGGACACGGACAGCCACGGCAGGGTAGTAGGAGGGCCTCTTGGGCCAGAGACTGCAGACCCAGAGATGCGGGCGAAAAGTCCACAAGGGATACAGGAGGTGCAGGGTGAGGCGGGTGAAGTCGGGGCTCTGCAGGTGTTCCATCCAGGGGAGGAGCCGGACTCGTCCGTGGCTCTGGTGGATGCCCTGAAGTGCCAGGTGAAGATAACGACGCGACGCAGCCTGCACCTACGCATAGCCAATCACACTGCGCGGGACGTTTATGTACGCCTAGTGGGCCACGGCGGGCGCATCGCTGGAACCGGTAGGACACAGTACAAGTAACAATGAATAGGTGTAACTATAACAACATTATAGGTACACCTGTACTGTGCGATTTCAAAGTATATGTACTTTACTCTATTCCGCTACTTCGGATCCAATAATTGTACTTTTACTCAAAACATACAGTAAACATATAACTGGTAGATTTTGTATTTTGTAGATTTTATTTAAAATACCGTAGTCAATCATAGATCCACATCTATTGCAGTATTTGCACCTTTACTTTTACTTTCACCACTGATGGACACACAGCAGAACGAGTAAAAGTTTTTTTTTTTTACTTTGCTGGACAAAGTAGTTAGATTGAGGTTTCTGTCTACTCTATAACCATACAGTACATTGCATGTTGTGCTGGGGCTGTTGAATGATTGAAGCCAATCGAGACCTACAGTATGTACTGTAGATCGGGGTCTTGTGACAAACCAGATAACAAGCCTAAAATGCTTGGCATCTGTGGAGCTTGCAGATGGTAAGAACCATCTCTTGAATGAACAGCTTTCATTAGATTGGGATTTTAGAATAGGTGCATGCAGTCAATGTTTAGCATTTTGCCAGTTTGTCACCAGTAAACACAACAAGAGTGATGTAATTGACATTTACCCATAAATCAAATGGATAGCTGCATGTTTCTTAAATCAATAATATAACTCAGGGGCATGGGCTCATCATTGTAGAGATTGGAACTCTTACTGTACACCATGCCATGTAATGTGAGGATTAATTTGTCAGAGTTTGTTATTTCAGCGGGTGAACAAATACTGCTAAAACATTACTGCTAAAATACTGCTAAAAATATTGAATTTTAACAGCTATGAAGAAGACAAAGAAGAACAAACAAACAAAACCATCAAGACATCACAACTAATCCTCAATTTATTCCAATTAATTGATTTGTTCTGGATGGCTGTTTGAGACTGTCCAACAATAGTAAAACAAATTGGTTTAGATTAGCAGTTGCGTTGACAAGTTTGTTGGTATTAAGCGCTTGGCAACAACTCCAAGTATCATCTGTCAAACATTCTTAGAGTTCAGAGGGACCACAAACTGTGTATGTGCGTGTGTGCATGTGCCCGTGTGCATGTGTGCCACAGATGGTGTGTATGTGCTTGTGTAAAAGAGATGCAGTTGTTCTAAAGACGTGTGCTAAATAGTGTAAAAACAGTGTCTAGTAATGGTGTGGCTGTCCGGTGGGCAATCTCTATAGCAAATAGTCATGTGTGCAGTTTGTGAACAAAGCAGCAGTAATGAGGTGAGCTGGAATTGGCACAGTCAGCTGAATGATATGCATTTTGCATTTACAGTACTACATCTATCTTGAACAATGCCTTTACACGTCATCATTAATGTGATAACATACTAATCTGAGCATTAGCCACCCTACATATTGAATCGATTGTTTGCGTGCGTGTGACCATGTTCATGTACACCTGTGTGTGTGTGCGTGTGCATGTATTCCTGAGTGTTCATGGATGGATGCACACGAGGAAAAGAGTGACACATGTTCATGTCTTTATTTACAGTACCACAGTACAATAACGGCCCTTTTCATATTCATAACATTAGTAAAGCTATGGGTATAATTTTGTGCAGGTGTATGTATGTGGAATTATGGATTAGCACAGACTAATGATAGTACTGTATTAGGGCATTTGTTTTGGTGTTGACGATGAGGCTGAATGGTGACAGGTCCAAGTTAAATACACCTGTCAACACTTTGCAGAGTACTGGGAAACCCCCTCTCTGTCTCCCTCTCTCTGCACGCCGTCTCTATCTCTGTGTCTGGGCGGCTGAGTGACATGCAGGAATCTAGCGGCTTGCTGTGTGAGTCAGCTGATCTGAGGATACGGCAGACAGGCGAGCCACACTGTAAAATCCTGGGTGAACAATGACCACTGTGATAGGAACTAGAGGAACTAGGAGTTACATGAACACTCAGTAATTTTACAGTGTACTGTAGTGTCTGCTTTTGAGCTGACACCAACCAAGAGAGAGAGATTGTGTGTGTTTATGTGTATGTGTGCGTGTGAACTTGGGAGGGAGCAGGTTTTTGTTTTTGATCCGACCCGGTTGTTTGAAAGCATTATTATGTTAGTTCTTGCCTGACAATCTGTCTGATTTTTATTTTTTTTTTTTTTTTTTTTTCACTTCATTATTCAGTCTGAAGCCCTACCCGCCGTAGCAGTTTATGGGATGGGCATGGTCAAAGCGTCAGTCTTGGTTCATCCCGACCAATCAGAATAGTGGGGGTAGTGGCGACCGCCATGTTTGTTGGCCCCATAGGCCGTGCCACCAGTCCTGAATCCCCAGGGGAAATAATTTAAGGTGGTGATTCAGGGATGGAGCCAGGAATGTCAGTTTCACTCCAAAGGGTCACCTTGCAACTCCTGGCTCCAAACAGTCGCAAGAGTTAACGCTAAAACGGTCTTATCCCTTTTGGTGTGATACGGTCCATTGACTTACATGCATCGCTGGGGACAACGCGGGACAACGTGGGACAACGTGCAACAAACATATCACACCGTTGGGACATGCGTCACGGCTGTCTTGACCCTTTGGTGTGAAAAGGCCTTAACCACTGACTTACCTAACATGACAGATTGTCTTTCGGCTGAATTTGAAACCCGGGTTCTGCATACAGACCCTTTTCTTGTCTGTGTTTCTCACCATATGTTCAGAATTGTTCTGTATCCGTGGGACCTGTAGTGTATTTGCAGGTGTACAGATTAGCCTTATTGTGAGTGTGGTCTTTCTTACTCCCCATTCCATTCTCTCCACTTACTAAAACCCTCACCAATGACGGATAACTGGATAAGACAACACCGCATTTACAAATGTTTTGGAGCTTTGTGTTGGTGTTTGTATAAGAATCCTTAGTTTTCTATTGATTGAATTCTTTTTGAATTCTTTATTGGTCAGAAATGTAATCAGCACATAGTGCAGTAAGATATCTTAGCGATAATACATGTCACCATCACAATGATACATGTCACCAACATCATCGTTATTATTTGTTGACTCTGACTGGCTGTTTCCATAGTAGCCGTCAGCACTGTTTTCACTTGCTTTCTTTATCTCTATCTTTGAATCAGTTGGCATGGTTACTGATGAGCTATACTCAGTGTGGCCTTGGATGTCTTTGGCTGGGAGGTTGTGACATAATACTACTGCAAAAAGGAACAGATCCTTTGATTTTGCCCTCATAATGATGTCATAAATGCACCCTAGTTTGTACAATTCCTGCTCCCGCTTTACTGTAAATGCTATGGTATTCTATAATGAGTCTTGGTTATTCATAATGCAGCTAAGCACTGGCCACTGAAGGAATGTGAGAGAAAGAGACAACATGGACAGGCAGAGATGTGAAGGGAAGGTGTTGACTGGTTCCGTTTTACGTCACAGGATATTTAGACCCTACAGTAGCCCACCTAATCCACAGCAGGAAGACAGCTGGGTCTATTTTTACCACACACAAACACGCACAGACCAAAAACACACACACACACACACACACACACACACACACACACACACACACACACACACACACACACACACACACACACACACACACACACACACACACACACACACACACACACACACACGTGCGATTATGGAATAGTAATTAAGGAGATCACTGAGGTGACAGTAATGTCTGAAGTACTTAACACAGAGCAATGAGTCAACAACACCTCAGGATAAACTGCATTCAAGTACACAAAAGGGTCTCTGCCGTGTTGTCATGTCGACTTATGTTACTGTATTATTTCTTGAGGCGTTTTTAGTCAATCACCAGAAATAGCTCACTTTGAATTATTTATATGTGTCTGGGTATTGGAAATGGCTTGCATTCAGAGCATGACTCAAGAGCCAAAATCTACCAGATTCACTTGGACGACAACTATTGTAAAACGTTCATGTCCATAGCATGTTTGTATTAGGTTGTATTAGTTATTTATATTACATTGTAGATGGTTTGCCACAGGATTTATCGTTCGTTGGGGATAAATATGTACTTAACTAAATGGTGTGGAAAAATAAGTGAGTTTTAAATGAGTTTTATTGTTGGAAATTTACTTTAACAATTTAAAATGTTTACTTTCTTCCTATGATAACATCATGAAGTACAACAGCATCTCCACCCTGTGGCTAGAATTCTCAACTACAATTTATTTTAGACAGATGCAGTACAGTGCCATGGTGTTTTTAAAGTACATATTAGCAAATGATCATTATTTATCGATAATTTATAACCGGTTAGTTGATGAGCTGCTTTTATTTTTCTGAGAATCTTAATTTCCCTCAATGATTTATAACATAAATCTTAATTTTGCTCAGACAGAAAAGGCATATTACATTCCTTAATCAAATATTTATTGTTAACCATTTTAGATAGAGGTATTCAGGTATGAGGAAGAAAATAAAAATGATGGTGTCTTGTCTGTCAGATCACAGCAGAGATGTTTCTATGGAGTTGGACGGGCACCAAAAAACAGGGACACCCACATATGTGCCTCTCCACATTAAATTGAGCAGCCCATCGATGACTATTTTGTTTTCTTTCGCTTCTAATCGCATGTGAACTAATGTTGTTAGTTTTATGTAGACTCGATTGTCATTCTGTACATACTCTTTCTCATTCTCCAGGTGTTGTGGCTCTGAAGGACTCGGAACACCTGTCTCCTCTCAAACCCTCGACCACAGCCACTGAGGCAGAACAACCGGGAGCTGAAGTCGCGGAGCCTGTCTTGGGAAATGACCTGCAACCTCCACGTGTTTCCACAGAGGCAGCAAACCTCCCAGCTCAGACGGCAAGAGCAGCGTTTGAAGAGGAGGAGGAGGAT
Organism: Benthosema pterotum; assembly: GCA_039105355.1. Taxonomy (NCBI): domain Eukaryota; kingdom Metazoa; phylum Chordata; class Actinopteri; order Myctophiformes; family Myctophidae; genus Benthosema; species Benthosema pterotum. Next base: position 30,615,533 of record CM076972.1, on the reverse strand, counting down.
GAAGAGGAGGAGACAAGTGGAGCCCTGACCATCTCAGAACTGGTCTACAGGTGTCCATCTAAATGTTTTGTAACAAACATGTTCCTTTTATCCAACCATCCTCACTTTTACTTTAATTGTGAGAGACAGCGAAATCCATTTGCGACCACAACAATTTTATAACCGCCGCGATCGTTTTGCATAACAGCTGTTAAACATTATGCCTAAATCTCAGTTAACCCTCGACCATTATGCAAACTGCTCAGACCGTTATGCGAAAACGGTCAAGACTATTATCCAAAATGGTCGACTGCTATGCGAAACAGTTGCGACTTTTATGCAAAAAGGTCGCGACCGTTATAAAACCATCACAATGGTCGCAAATGGATTTCGCCCCTCCTGTTATTTGTTGTTGTTTTTTTCAACTGTGTATATTTATTACTATGGCTGTATACTCTCCTCCCATAGCCCCTGTGCCAGCATGCTGCCCACGCCGGTGGATGACAGCCAGGGGGGTGTAGACCTGCTCTTTGCCCCGACCCAGAGCCCAGTCAGACTACTGAGGGAGCTCCACGCAGACCCTGACATCCAAGCCCAGCTGGAGGCCGAGAGGGAGCGTGACCGCGCCTGCGAACGCGACCGCCAGGCGGTCCGGAGCCGCGTGGGGGGCGTGCTGAGTAGCGGCCTCCACCTCCTGTCGTCCAATGAGAGAGCCAACGCGTGCGTGCTGAGCGTGGCCCGCCTGATCGCCGTGGTGATGGGGGTCCTGCTGGTGGCCGTGCCCACGCTGCTGCTGCTCCTGGAATCGGACATCGACGTGTCGTTCCTCCGCGAGATCCGCCAGACGCCCGAGTTTGAGCAGTTCCACTACGAGTACTACTGCCCCCTGCGGCGCTGGATCCTCTGCAAGATCAGCATGGCCGTGGAGAACCTGTGGTCGGACTGAGGAGGAGACACACGGGATGAAGAAGAACAGATTGTTTACCAACCCCCACTCCCCTGCCAAAACTGTCAACAAACATAGTAGTAAAAGTAGTTTAGTCTTACGTTCAGCCTCAGAATTTGAAAACGCGAGCCAAAGGAATGAGAGCATTTCACTGGTTTCAATGTAGAGTGGCAATTTATGAGCAGCAAACGGCATTACACATTGAATTACAAAATCTGCCTGACGCAACAAGTACATTGAAACATGTAAAATATCTCACCCCCTTGACAGACTTCTTTTCTTGTTGAAGGAGAAGACAATTTAAGACAGAAGACACTTGCTAAGATGTGCCGTAAGGGAGACGGACAGAGGAGAGACGGGTCAGAGGAAGAAGGAATGGAAGAAAGTAGGACATGAATGTCTAAAAAGAGGCTAAGAAGTCACAGAAGAGAAAGGAGGGGTTGCTGTTATTCTGTTATTCTGATGTTGTTTAGTCTGATCACTTTTGATGCCGGCAAGCTGTGGTGACTTTGAGGTAAATAACCTCAATGTCACAGAGCCTGTCAGTCATGACGGAGTGGCGGGAGCAGAGGAACGTGATCCATATGAAGGGCGACCCTGGTGTCACTGGCCACGACCACAACCTACGTGCTGTGGGTAGGTTATGTATATTCACAAAACAAGACAGATATTGATGACTATACTTCCAAGCTTAAAAAGTTGTTTTTAAAGTTTTGTACATTTTTATGTGATGCAGGTATTTCAGGAATTTTTCAGTCAGAGCATCTACTTTGAGATTATTTTAAAATTAAGAGTTTACAAAAGATGACAAAAAAACTAATTTATTAAGGTTTATCGGGTGTCGGGCGTCTAAGCTATTTTTAAAGACTACCATCAGCATGAGTTGACTTGGTAGTGTCCTGGGTTTTTCCTACAGAAGTTATAGCACAATCGCTTATACATACCACAGATTTCAACTGTTTCAGATTATCTGATGTCATTTTGAAGTCAGGAGAAAATAGGCAGGAGGAAAGTGTAGTCTTTGTTTGTGATGATGAAAACTGTGTGTTGTCTAACTGCTAAATGTCTGCTGAACTCAGTGTTATAGCTTATAGGCTACTATGGATAACTAGACGATTCAGATTATAATGTACAGGTTAGAAGAAATGACTGTTACATGGAATCGACATTTTCCTGGGCTGAGAAAATGGTAAAACTGTTGCTAACGATGGTGGAAAGTAATTAATTTACTACTATACTGTACTTTAATACCTTTTACTTACTTGGAGTATTTCCAACTTTCAAGAGCTCACAAGTTTACCACTCATCACAGTGCAGGGCGTTGTGAGCTTGTAGAACTGCTGAAAAGGAATTCTCTCTTCCACTGATTAATGTATAAGAGAGTTCCTATCACATACAAATGTTGAATTATTGACTATGGAATGCAACAAACATTTAATTTGAGAAATGTTCCTTTAATGGTTAAATCCTAAAATGACTTTAGGATTGCCTCTGGGAACTCAACTTGGGCCTTTGTAAATGTATTACTGATGATAACCCTGTTAGCTGCAGTATGTGGTGGTCCTGAGATGAAAGTAGAATGTATGGAGGAAAGTAGGAAAAACTGACCTCAGATCAGATGATATTATTTTAAACTGAAATCTATTTATTTCAATTTGGATAAACTTCTCAGGAAAGGGCATTTGCAGTTGAATAGTCTTTGTGTGTTCTGAAAATAATGAAAATGCTTATTTAAAAAAAGGGGGGAAACTACACACGTAACATCCAACCATTTCAGACACCACATCATTTATATGGACAATGTTCATGAATTTCATGTTAATGTAAAATATCTAAACATTTCATTTATCTCTCGCACGCACATACGCACGCACAAACCATAAATCGAGTCTAAAGCCACACTTGTAAATGATCAATACTTTGATTTTGCTATGCTGTCTGTTAATCATTTGTCTTGTGGAGAGCTATTGATAAGAGAGATCTCAGTTGTCAATGGCATCTGTGGTCATTTGTGTCCAGGTGTAACTAAAAGCATGTAGACATATAACTAAATTGCCACTTACGGGTCCATTTGGTTACTGTACATTCTTCTATAGTCTTGCTTAATTTGTCTAGTGATTCTGTGCAGTTGATCATTTTTGATGTGTATACATGGTTGCACGCTGGTGTCACAACTAACTATAAACGAGCAGCAGGTGCCGGGACGAAACAAAATAACTACAATTGTAGAATTGTCCAAATATTTGAATTAAAGCAGCACTAGGTATTGACTTTATAGCTTGATGGTAAAACATCAGCACTTGCACAGGAAGGCTGCAGCTTCAAATAGGAGTAGTACAGGAAAGTTACATAGTGCTACTTTAACTGAAATGAAATACAAGTAACTGAAATAAAATATAACTAACTGAAAATTTCTGAAAAATTAAAAACAAACTAAACCTGATTTAAAAACACAGGACTAACAACCTACAGATCAGCGTGCAACCTGTCCACCTCTATGGTTCTATAGTCTAATGCAGCTAGTTGTGGTAGAGTTTCACCGAGGCTAGTCTAACTAGACTCTCTAGTTAACATGTTTCAATCTCCACAATATTAGGCTTTCTGCAAGGTGCATTTCCATGAAACACTAAATAGCCTATTATATCTCATAGTCTGTGCAGTGTTGCCATATCGTACATACAGTAAATCACTATAATCATGTTTTGCCATGCAAATATACAAACGCAATGCATCCATCATAATTGCATTAAAACACAATCCATGCTTATCTGGGACAAATAAAGACTTTATTTTCCTATATCAGAATACACGCAGTGCATTTTGATGCTGAAACCAAGCAAAGGGCCAAATCACTATGTTACCATTTGCTACTTTAGGCATTGATGATAAGCATTTAATTCCGTAAACTGGTGTTGAAATACCTTCACTCATGGGTGAGGACCTGTATGCATTGAATATCAACCAAATATCAACATCCTAGCCTGAAACGGATCCTGATCCTGTTTTCATAGGCAACTTCTACCTTCACTGTCAAGCTCTCCTGATATAAACATGCATTACACTAAAGAAAAGATCATTTTATTTAAAATTCCTTACATTTTAAATAAAGTGTTCTTGTACTTTGGTATAAGCCTAATGAATACAACTGTACAGATGTCACCATGGCGCTAGCTTTAGTCTATTGTTTCTGTGCGTCATTTTTATTCAACAATCTCACTTAAATAGCTGACCTCCTAAATGCAGACTGCATGCCCTTGTCTGTAAATACTGTGTTAATATTAGTGGCAAAAAAACGTCTGGATGCAGATTTCCTTCCCTACTTCCTTTCACCCCCCTCTCTTGTATGAATATTACCGTATATAGGCTTGGCTGTCTGTACCATCGTAGATAAATGCATGTTCTCCGTTCTTTTAGCAAGGAGTGACAAAAAACGTTCAATCTACTGTAGTTTGCCTTTTGGTGCAGTCACTGCAGTTGATCTGTTGTAACATCACAACTGGACACACCAAAGGCAGTTGTGAGGCCACAGTCAAGTTGGCCAGTAGTTGGCCAGATATAGTATCTACATTAATGACAAGACTGAAAACATGACGGCAAATTAGCTTCTTTTATTTTATTCAAAACAACATTTTCCTTTGCCCAGTGCATACGGTACATTAGACACAAATGCGTCTATACAAAAGGGATTTGTTTTTTCTTAATTGCTGCTTAGAATATTATTTTAAAGCTACCATGCCAGTAGCCTGATTGTAAAAAAAAAATGTATTACTTATATCTATGTGGTTGTAAAATATTAAAAACAAGAAGCTTAATGCTATTGCTAACACCTGACCTCATATTACTAAGCAGCATGTTAACATGTCATAACCATATCATAACCAGGGTTGGGGTTGATTTTCACTTTCAGTCCAATTAATTTGCCTTTGGCCTAAAAATAGTAATATTGGTCATTTGCATTATTTTCTTTTTACTGCATTTAAAATATCTTGTGACAATAGTATTTGGGCAGTTTTCTTTTTCTTTTAGGATTTTGTTTTTCTCTTAAACTTCTCTTAAAAAATCATTGCAAAAATAATCAATCCACAACAGACCGTTCAACTCTCGTCTGTTGACATATGGTAGCAGTGTCACTGTAGCATTATTACATTGTAGCTTGTTTATTAATTTAGCTTTTTTTAACTTTAAAAGTTCTTCTATTTGATCTATCAACCTTGAGTTATATGCAAATAACATAAAAGCATAAAAGAGAACTGAAAGTAAAAAAAAATGGCCCATTACCACGACCAAAATGCAATTCTTCCTGTCTGTTCTGTGAACTGTGATTTAAACACACAAGTTGATGTCATACCTGATGTTCTAACAAATGCAAATAAAACATTTCTAGACACGAGTCAAATATTTAAAAACCTTAAACAGATTAATTTTCCCTGTAAAAAGAAAAAAAAAAAGACTTAAATAATACCTAAGGTTTTAAATGTTTGTACTCAGGTCTAATATATGCAAACATATTGGACAGCACATGGTGTCCAAGGCAAAGAATAATGCGGATGATGAGTAGATAATTTCAGTGTTGTATAATGGGCATGAACAGTAGCATTTTCTGGTGCATGGTCACTCTCCATTGTATTATTGGTTACTTGTTTTGTTGTCATTGATTCTCATTTAAAAAGCAACTCTGGGAGAAAATCTAAGAAACAGCAGCAAAAGAAAAGTGAAAACTAGCAAGTTTTCCAGTGGTGTAACTCCCCCTCTGGGACAACCAAGCCTTATGAACTTTGTAAAGTGAAAATTTTGAATGTTTGTATGTTATTGACAAAAACAACATGGATTGTTTTATATGTTAATACTGCCACAATAAAGCCCCCAAATAGATATATATTAAACGTTAGTTTTGTGTGCATTTATTTCCACTTGTCTATGTTGTGAGGGCACACTGATTTGTTTCATGGGTATTTTCTATGCATTTTTAATAAAACTGCATTGTTATATAGGTTAACAAAACAAGCATGGAGGGCGCTAGTACTGTAAATACATTTCTGAAGGCATTGAAGTACTCTTTTTCTTCCTAATATCAACATAATATTACATCATGCCAGATCATAATATTCTGCAAGACTATGTCTCCCTCATTTGGTAGGAAGGTGACATTGCAGTTTGTGTTATTGTCTCTATGGTGATACAGCCACATGTGTGAACAACACAGAAGGATTTCGAGGAAATGTTAGCACCTTCTTTATAGAAGACCTGGCTAAAGTGTGGACTAGTAAAGGGTCTACATGTGTAATTAATGTCTAGTTTATATACATGCAAACTTTACCTTCTTGAAGACCCAAATGCACCTCTAGTAGATGGATGGGAATCTTAAAAGGTAAGAGATGATTGATTCAAATCTTACTAGCCAGTTCCTAGTACTGTAAATGTTTGCTTAATAATAATTAATGACATCTATAGAGTTTTATATTGTTCTGAAAGTTTTGTTTAATCTCACGTATCAAAGAACATTCATCTGGTGGTTAGTTTATTTCTCAAGGTAGTTAATGTAACAAATGAATAATGCACAATTTTCAATTCCATTCAAAATAAATATTGCATTTAATGACATACCACATTTTTTTTTAATAATGATCTAGTAAAGACTTGACATGTTCTTCTTCTGCCCAACAACAGATCCAACCATATCCTCTGGGATTTGAATAAAGATATGTACAAATGCCGAGAGGATTCTGGGAGTGGTAGGCAGGAGTGCTACCAGGCCATGGACCCCCTTCTAAATGACTCTCCCCTCACTGAGCAGCAGAAGCTCCAGCATGCGTTAGACTGGGCTCAGAGCTTCCTTAGCTCAGATGTTTGCTCAGGGGATGTTTCCCACAAGCTCAGGAGACGTGGAACTTCTTCCCTGTGCTCTGGTGAAGAGCGTGAGGATGCGCACAGGGTCCCTGCAAATACACATTCACCTCTTTTTAAATCCCACGCTCCTCCTGTCTCCACTACCCAATGGACCAATGAGGTTTTGGGAGCTCTATGTGGAGGCCGAGCATGGAATATGGAAAGTGTTCAGCAACTTGAACTACAGAATGATAACAATGGGAGACTACAAAATCGTCTCCCGGCATACAAAAACGAAACTCCCGCGCCAGACAAACCAAAGACAGCCATCTCCTTTACCCAAAGGATGGGTGAGGTACCTGAGCACAGACACAGCACTGACAGCACAGCGCTGAAGAATAGTGTCTACAGACAAACTTCGTACCTGAGCCCAGAGATTCGCTGGAACACATCATCTAATCCTTATATTTCGCTTCAAAAAGACCATTCAACCATCAGCAACCAGAATGTTACATCAGCTGGTTCAAAATGCTGTATAAAAGAATCTTCCTCATCTGGCAGCACTAGTCACAGCGATACCATCTACAATCCAAATTACTCTATTTTACGGACGCACAGTTTTAGCTCCTTATCTAAAGAGAACAAACCCTATA
>CM076972.1:30593129-30603129 GCA_039105355.1 Benthosema pterotum | reverse complement strand
TGCCTGGAGACAGTATACACGGTACACATTTCAGGACATACTGTAAAAAAAAAAAAAAAAAACTACCAGAGACAATTAGGGTACCTTTTTTAGACTTCCCTCTTATTCTTACAGTGTGTACTTGTGTCCTATGTTTTAGATGTGTCCTGGACTTCGGCATCTAAACATTGGTCAGGTACCAAAAGTCAATGTACACTGCCTCACATTGATGACATCACAGCTCAAATACCTACAATCTCTCAATCTGGCAGGACTTCGCGCAGTGAGTAGGATTGCAGTGTGTGTGTGTGTGTGTGTGTGTGTGTGTGTGTGTGTGTGTGTGTGTGTGTGTGTGTGTGTGTGTGTGTGTGTGTGCGTGTGCATTTAATGCTGTAATTGGCCTTCTAAATGTCACTGCTCTCTCTCTCTCTACAGGTGAGTGACACCACGTTGGTCCAGGTGCTTCAGCACAGTCCTAACCTTCAGAGTCTGACCCTCAGTTCCTGTCCTGGAATCACGGACCTTACGCTGCACAACATCTGCACACACACACCCTGCATCAGGTACACACAGAGCCGGCAAAAACATATAGTGGGCATAATGTGTTTTTGAGTGGTGCTAGCCGCTCCTGCATGAACAAAATATTGCAGCATGGCAAGTGGTGTCGAGTGTACATTGACTTGACATTCACAGAAAAAGTTTTTCTAAAATTCTAAGATTCTGATGTTGTGCATTTAGACCAGGGGAGCCCAACCAGTAGATCGGGATCTACCGGTAGATCTCGGCCTGATCACGAGTAGATCTCGGGAGATGTGGGGGGAAAGAAAAAAATGTGGTGGAAGAGAAAAAAGAGCGATTTTCGTGTGTGAGTGGGGGGGGGGGGGGTGGTCTGTCTGTCTGTCTATGAAGCGGCTCATTTAGAGGATTGTTGTCTGCTGTCTGTGAATTATGCCAACAGTATTGTTCTGCAACGTGTAATGGACTGTTCTGCAACTTATAATGGACTATTCTGGACTGTTCTTATTATGATTGCATTTGCAATGGCAGTGTTTGTCCAAGTCTGTTGTACTTATGTTGTACTGTTGTAGGCCGATTTATGACAAATTGTACTTTATGCTTATATGGACATTAAGTAAAGTGGTAAAACAAAGTAGTGTTGTGTTGTTGTGAAGTTACTGTAGGCTGGCAACGATGCGTGTGGTTTGAAATGTTGATATTGGACTGGTAGATCCCGGAGGGGTTGGCTGCTGAAAAGTAGATCTTGGGTAAAAAAAGGTTGGGCACAAAAAAAAAAAAAAAAAAAAGGTTGGGCACCCCTCAGTGGCCTTGTGGTTAGAGTGTCCGCCCTGAGACTGGGAGGTTGGGGTTTGATTCCTGGCCGGGTCATACCAAAGACGGGACCCAATGCCTCCCTGCTTGGCACTCAGCATCAAGGGATGGATTGGGGGTAAGTCCCTGCGATATACAGCGTCATGTCCAAGGGGTGTACTTGTACATCAAGCTGCCTCACGCTACAGAAACAGGAGATAGGCTCCTGACCTATATGGGCCTCAGTGGCTCAGCCGGGCCTCCTGACATCATGGCCTGGCAAGGCTACTTACTTACTTACCCCTGATTTAGACAATCTGACAGTCAAGTTACAGTATAGGCATGGATGTACTGCATCATATGAAGTTACATACAATAGTACATGATTCCAACCCTATTATGTGTGTGTGTGTCAGGTTCCTGGATGTGAGTGGTTGCAGGGCAATATCGGACACAGGAGTCCAGGCTCTGGCTCGGGGCAGCAGAAGACTGCAGCACCTGGATATTAGTTCTACTGGTACAGGCAACAGAGGGTAGGACAAACAACACCTGCTTTGCTTGTTATGGTACACAAAATGGCACTGGTTTATTCTTATTTGTGATGATGATGATGATGATATGGAAATGTCTCTTCTATAATTGGCAGCAGTGATATATATACGGCGGGGACGGTCTTACTTATACCCATATGGACCCTTACAGGTCCATTTGGTTTCATGTTTACACTCTCAAGAAAGAGGGGTAGTTTAAATATTCATTATCTGGATTAGCTCAAGTCTACATTTGAGCTAATCCAGATGTTTCTGAAATCCAGCCTGGAATTGTGGTCCAAACCAAAAGAAATCTTTAGTTGTGGGGTCTGTGGGGCTAAAATGTCATCAAATGGGTGGGCAGTGGCTCAAATGCTAAATAAATAGTGGGCCCTGGTATCAAAAAGGTTGAAAACCACTGCCATAGAGTAAGACATTCCCGTTGTTTGTACCTTGAAAACACATGCCACGATTTTGAGAATGTAACGCGAGTGTGTGCGTGTCCATGTGGTTTACAGGGTAACCCAGTTAACCACATACTGCAGTGTACACCTCCATACGCTCAAACTCAGCTTCTGCCACATTAGTCCAGACACCATCCTCAAACTGTGCAGGCACTGCAAAAGGTACGCACCACACAATCACACAAAAACACAACACACAATTTCTGAACAAGTAGTATCCAGCAAGTGATACTGTTGTCTGACCTTTGATGTCCTCAATATCAAATATCAAGCATGATGTCTAAAATCACATGATTCTTCTCATTTGTTGGTTTTACTTCAGAATCCTCATGTGTTAACTAGATTGATTAACTAGATATCCCAGATACATCTGGGAAAATCTAAATTCATTATAACGGTATGGGCTAGAACAGTGCAGGAAAATCACCAATACATACCCCTACATTCAACTACTGAAAACCAATCTAGACAGCATCTGAACAGCTCTAAAGTCTTTGCCTTGGTCTGTCTTTCGCTCTCTCTCTATAGGCTGAAGGTGCTTCATCTGTATGGCTGTGCACACATCCCTTCTCAGACGGAAATCAGAGAAATTCATGCCACTGTAAAAGTCTACCCTCAGCTCTGAGCTCTGACACATGCCCGCATCTACCACAGCACGCGCAAACACAGCATATATGTATAAAATGAAAAGCATGATTTTCATTCTTTTTATATATTTATTTATGTATTCATTTATTTATTCATTTATTTAATTTTATGTATCTTCAAAAAATATGAATATACGACATCAGCTATAGCCTAATCCCTAATGGGTTGATAATATCAATTGTCAGACCATCAGGTTAATACCATCACAGTCTGATGGCAGGTAGGCTATTAACATGTGCCTCTAAAAACCTTTTTTGCATTGTTGCAGTGGTGCAAACCACTTCAAATGAGTGACTTGCAAAATTTGCTGCACAAACTGCATGCTGCACAATTTGTAACTGCATGTGTGTGTGTCCAGCACCATTTCCATGGCAACATGCCAATCACATGCCTACAACATGGCCAGCTCTACATCTGCCCACGTTACCATTATACACTGCTTTTGGGCTTGTGTATCCTTATAGTTGTTGTGCATTCATTGCACTTCTTTCTCTCCAAACAGAGTTCAAATCCCTGCGGTGTGATCTTAATGCTAAAATTTGCCCTATATATTTACATATAATGTCAGTTCATCAATGTATTTATTTGTAATACCTGAATACCTGCACTTTTATTTACACTTCATCAAGCATGGAGGGATTTCTGCAGTCTCTCGCATGTTCACCTGTGTCAGTATATAAGTGTAGAAAAGCCTAAATCAAATATTTAAAAAAAGGCAAACAACTGGTCAAATTAAGACATCAGCTAGATAAATAGCATTAAAAAGTGACAATATACAGTGCGATTGTAGTTGAGGTAATTGACGTAAGAAAGGAAAACGGCATAATATACTGTAGTATGCCGTTTTTCCCAGATTTTGTCACTTTTTGAAAATCCTAAAATGATGAAAAATGGCATACAATAGTATGTCATTTTTGCTCGATTTTGACATCTTTTGAAAATACTCAAGAATCGTCAAAAATGATGAAAAACTGCATACTGTAGCATGTTGTCCGAGACCATGTACTATAGCCTATTGTTTTTCCCAGGTTTCATCATTTTTTGAAAAGTCCTATGAAATTATGAAAAACAGCATACGGTATGATGTATGACGTTTTATGTTGTTTTCGATGATTTTCAAGAACTGACAAAAACTGGGATAAAGGACAGGCTATAGTATATGGTCTTGGACAACGTACTATGCCATTTTTCATCATTTTTGAGGATTTTCGAAAAATGACAAAAATCGTAGAAAAACAACATACTATAGTATGCTTTATATTACTATAGATGGACGGAATGAGCTGTTAAAGCTCTGGTTTTATAGACTGACTGTAATAATATTATTATCACCATCATTTTTGTGAAGTGTATTAGTATCAGCATCATCAACATCACTAGAGTTATTATCTCTAGGGTTTTTAATTATACTGTGTTATTTTCATCATAGACCTACATTTGTTCAACATGAAAGGGCATTGAATTTAGCCGATCTGCAAGCTTGGTTATTTCTGACCAGATGATGAAGGGTTTAATGCTACGCTGTGTATGTAGCATCTCTGGTGCATTTCAAAGAAGACCTGACGTATAAGTTGCACTCTAGGGCAATCCTCTTAATTTAATTTACCCTTAGCCCCCCCCAGACTAAATATGAAATATGTTTGGATGGTTTTATTGTGTAGGACATAATGTGAATAAGCACAACACACTGGTAGTCGGTCCTGCTGCGAGCCTATGGTTCCTGGCACAGGGTTCAAATCCCTGCAGTGTGAGCTTAATGTTTAACATTTTGTCCTATATAATTACGAATAATGTCAATTTGCAATCAATGTATTTATTTGTAATACCTGAATGCACTTTTAATTACCCTTGATCAGGCATGGAGGGGCTTTCATTTTCAGTCAACATGTCTGCAGTCTCTCCCATCTTCACCTGTATCTATATATGAATGTAGAAAAAAAGAATACTAAAGTATGTCGTTTTCCCCAGCTTTCATTTTTTTTAAATCCTTGAAAACAAAGAAAAGCAGCATGCTATAGTATGTCGTTTTTTCTCTATTTTGACTTTTTTTTTTAAATTCCCCCCAAATTATGAAAAACTGACTATAGTGTGTCGTTATACTATACATATAACGATAGTACTATATACTATATACTATAGACTTGTTTTTCCCAGGTTTCTTTTTCTTTTTTTTTTGTAAATCCTCAAATCCTCGTTTTTCCATAATTTCTGCATTTTTCGGAAATCATCACAAATGATAAAATCCAGCCTGGACATTTTTCAAAAATCTTAAAAAAAATGGCAGGCATTTTGTCCGAGACCATGTCCTATAGCCGGCCGTCTTTCTTCGATTTTGTCATTTTTGAAAATTCTGAAAAATGCAGATTTTGACATACTATAGTATGTCGAAAATTCTCGATTTCAACATTTTTCAAAAATCCTCAAAAACGATTAAAAACGGCATGCTATAGCATGTTGTCCGAGACCATGTGCTATAGCCTGTCGTTTGTCTTCGATTATGTCCTTTTTCAAAAATCCTTGAAAACGATGACTTTCAACATTCTCGATTTTAGACATTTTTAAAAAGTCCTCAAAAATATTCAAAAACAATGAAAAACAGAATATAGTCTGTTGTCCAAGACTGTGTACTATAGCCTGTCGTTTTGCAAGGTTTCATCATTTTGTGAAAATGGTTGAAAACGCCGAAAGACGACCGACTATACTACATAGTTTTTTTCTCGATTTTGACATTTTAAAAAAAATCTCAAAAATCCTAAAAACAATGAAAAACTGCATATGATAGTATGTTGTCCAAGACCGTGTATAGCCTGTCGTTTTTTGCCAGGTTTCGTCATTCCGTCGGAAACAATGGAAAACAACATACTATACTGTCTTTTTTCATTTTGACATTTTTTGAAAATCCTCAAAAAAACTCAAAAATGATGAAAAACGAAATACTATAGTGTGTTGTCCATGACCTTGTACTATATCCTGTCGTTTTTGCCAGGTTTCGCCATTCCGTCGAAAACGACAGAAAACAAACATACTATACTATGTCATTATTTCTCGATGTGGACATTTTTCAAAAATCCTCAAAAACGATGAAAAATGACCTACTATAGTATGATGTCCAATACCGTGTACTATAGCCTGTCGTTTTTGCAAGGTTTCGTCATTTTTGGAGAATCGTCAAAAACGACAAAAAACGACAAACTACTGTATACTAAGTCGTATTTTCCAAATTACGCATTTTACGAAAATCCTTAAAAAATCCTTGAAAATGATGAAAAACAGCATGCTCTGCAAGACAGTGTACTGTCGTTTTTTGCAAGGTTTCGTAATTTTTTGAAATTCGTCAAACAACAAAAAACGATATACTATAGTATGCCGTTTTTGTCGAAATTTCGACATTTTTCGAGAAACCTCAAAAATCCTCCAAAATCCTTAAAACGATGAAAAAAGTCATGCAGTGCAAGACCGTGTACTATGGAACGTCACTTTTGCCAGGTTTCGTCGTTTTTTGAAAATCATTGAAAACATTTTTTTTTTTTTTTTTTTGACATTTTTCAAAAATCCTCAAAACGATGAAAAACGGCATGCTGTGCCAGACCAAAAGGCTATAGCCTTGCATTTTTGCCAGGTTTCGTCATTTTTCGAAAATCCTCAAAATGATGAAAAACGGTAAGGCTGCCTTTGCGTTTTTTTGTGAAATTGACATTTTTCAAAAATCCTCCAAAAGATGAAGAACGGCATGCTGTGCAAGACCGTAAGTCTATAGCCCTGCCAGGTTTAATCAGTTTTAGAAAATCCTCAAAAATCCTCAAAACAATGAAAAATGGTAAGGCTATAGCCTGGCTTTTATTTGTTTTATTTTTATTTTTTCAAAATTTCGACATTTTTCGAAAATCCTCAAAAATCCTCAAAACGATGAAAAACGACATGCCGTGCAAGACCGTAAGCCTTGCATTTTTGCCAGGTTTCATCATTTTTTGTCATTTTTCGGAAATACTCAAAACGATGAAAAAACGGTAAGGCTATAGCCTTGCGCTTTTTCGAAGTTTCATCATTTTTCATAAATCCTCAAAAATGCTCAAAACGATGAGGACCAGCATTCTGAGCAAGACCGTAAGGCTATAGTCTTGCGTTTTTGCCAGGTTTCGTCATTTTTTGTCATTTTTCGAAAATCCTCAAAACGATGAAAAAACATAAGGCTATAGCCTTATGCTTTTTCAAAATTTCGATATTTTTCGAAAATCCTCAAAAATCCTCAAAACGATGAAAAACCGTAAGGCTACAGCCTTGCGTTTTTTCGAAATTTCGTCATTACTCAAAAATCCTCAAAACGATGAAAATGGCATGCTGTGCAAGACCGTAAGGCTATAGCCTTGCATTTTTCCAAGGTTTTGTCATTTTTTCCAAAATCCTCAAAACGATGAAAAACCGTAAGGCTACAGCCTTGCGTTTTTTCGAAAATCCTTAAAAATCCTCAAAACGATGAAAAACGGCATGCTATGCAAGACCAAAAGGCTATAGCCTTGGGTCTTTGACTGGTTTCGTCATTTTTTGTCATTTTTCAAAAATCCTCAAAACGATGAAAAAATGTAAGGCTATAGCCTTGCGTTTTTTTTTTTTTTTTTTTTTTTTTTTTCGAAATTTCGACACTTTTCGAAAATCCTCAAAAATCCTCAAAACAATGAAGAACGGCATGCTGTGCAAGACCGTAAGGCTATAGCCTTGAGTTTTGCTACGTTTCGTCATTTTTTGTAATTTTTCGAAAATGCTCAAAAAGATGAAAAAATGTAAGGCCTTGCGCTTTTTCAAAATTTCGACATTTTTCGAAAATCCTCAAAAATCCTCGAAATGATAAAGCACCATGCTGTGCAAGAGCGTAAGGCTATAGCCTTGCGTTTTTCCAAGGTTTTGTCATTTTTCCAAAATCCTCGAAACAATGAAAAACCGTAAGGCTATAGCCTTGCGTTTTTGCCACGTTTCGTCATTTTTCGAAAATCCTCAAAACAATGAAAAAACGTAAGGCTATAGCCTTGCGTTTTTTCGAAATTTCGACATTTTTCAAAAATCCTCAAAAATCCTCAAAACGATGAAGAACGGCATGCTGTGCAAGACCGTAAGGCTATAGAGATGCGCAATGACGTCACCGCCCCGGTTCCGGAAGTCTTTTCCCCATTCATTTTTCTCATAGACTTTTCGAAAATAATTTATATCAAGACGATTACGCCGCGGCCAAAGCCAACTCAGGTCGTGACAAATCATGATGACACACACAAACTTTTGGGACAATAAAATAATTTCTAAGATGAAAAACGAAACAAAAAGTCTTGTATCATGCCGTTTTCTACTTCTTCCCAATTATATATTATATGACGATATTGTGTTTGTTGTCATAATTTGTCACGACCTGAGTTGGCTTTGGACGCGGCTTAATCGTCTTGATATAAATTATTTTCGAAAAGTCTATGAGAAAAATGAATGGGGAAAATACTTCCGGAACCGGGGTGGTGACGTCACTGCGCATCTCTATAGCCTTGCGTTTTTGCAAGGTTTTGTCATTTTTCGAAAATCCTCAAAACGATGAAAAACCGTAAGGCTATAGCCTTGCGTTTTTTCGAAATTTCGACATTTTTCGAAAATCCTCAAAACGATGAAGAAGGGCATGGTGAGCAAGACCATGAGGCTATAACCTTGCGTTTTTGCCACGTTTCGTCATTTTTTGTCATTTTTCAAAAATCGACATTACTCAAAAATCCTCAAAATGATAAAAAACGGCATACTGTGCAAGACCGTAAGGCTATATCCTTGCGTTTTTTCGAAATTTCGCCATTTTTCGAAAATCCTCAAAAATCCTCAAAACGATAAAGAACGGCATGCTGTGCAAAACCGTCAGGCTATAGCCTTGCGTTTTTGCCAGGTTTCGTCATTTTTAGTCATTTTTCCAAAATCTTCAAAACGATCAAAAAACGTAAGGCTATAGCCTTGTGCTTTTTCAAAATTTTGACATTTTTCGAAAATCCTCAAAACGATGAAAAACGGCATGCTGTGCAAGACCGTAAGGCTATAGCCTTGCGTTTTTCCAAGGTTTTGTCATTTTTCCAAAATCCTCGAAACGATGAAAAACCGTAAGGCTACATCCTTGCGTTTTTTAGAAATTTCGTCATATTTCGAAAATCCTTAAAAATTCGCAAAACGATGAAAAAAGGCATGCTATGCAAGACCGTAAGACTATAGCCTTCAGTGGCGGCCGGTGAATAGGGGCGCATGTGCGCCGCACCACCATGCAATAGCCTACCTCATGAATGACGGAGAAATGAAATCTGCAGCTTGTCATTTTCTTTAAATAAGCAGTCCATCATGGCAAATTGTATATAATATAAGTAACTAAAGCCCACTCTAACCACAAAGTGATTAAAAGTTGTAATATACTGCCATGAAATGTCAAAAGTTGTTTACGTTGTACAACGTTGCTGATAGGTTACTGAGTCTCACGTGTTGGTTCGCATTCGTCTTTAGGCATTGAGCTCTGCACTGAAGGGCAATGCATTGCGGTCCTATTGACTTCAATGCAAGCGGTAGGAGCGATCCCAGTCGCAAAATGTGCGCGACCAAACCACTTGAGGGCAGCACACAACACAGTTTTACATAGAGTTGAACACAACTCCACCACAGACATGAATGAAGAGACACAGAGCCAGGTAAAGGGAGGAATATACAGTAGTTGAATTAATTTTGATAATGGAATAACAAGACAAAGATATTATAAGATAACTATAAAGCAATGCGGAAAACACCAATTGAAATCAAAACACTGCAGGTTTTTTTTTAACTAAAGAGCTGGAACCAGATAAATGTAATCATCACACAAAAATCCAAGGACAGAGGAAGAGAGTATCCTACACCAGTAGCCTACCAGGAGGCCCAGGACCTTTTCAAAGAGCTGGTAAAGATTGGCTGACAGCATCCATTCACACCAACTCATTGTTTTGCTCCATTGAATGTGATGATATTATTATATATCATCATTATTATCATCATTATTATTATTATGATTTTTTTTAATAGCGCCCCCCCTAAAGAAAA
>CM076972.1:30443792-30592629 GCA_039105355.1 Benthosema pterotum | reverse complement strand
TTCGAAGTTTCGACATTTTTCGAAAATCCTCAAAAATCCTCAAAACGATGAAAAACGGCATGCTGTGCATGCCGTTTTTGCCAGAATTCGTCATTTTTTGAAAATCACCAAAACCATGAAAAACCGTAAGGCTATAGCCTTGCGTTTTTTTTTTTTTTTTAAGGCTATAGCCTTGCGTTTTGCCAGAATCCTTCTTTTTTTGTCATTTTTCGAAAATCATCAAAACGATGATATAAACGCAAGGCTATAGCCTTGCGTTTTTTTCGAAGTTTCGACATTTTTCGAAAATCCTCACAAATTCTCAAAACGATGAAAAACGGCATGCTGTCCAAGACCGTAAGACTATAGTGTTGAGTTTTTGCCAGAATTCGTCTTTTTTTTTTTTTTTTCATTTTTCGAAATATCCTCAAAACGATGAAAAAACGTAAGGCTATAGCCTTGCGTTTTTTCAAAATTTCAGCATTTTTCGAAAGTCCTCAAAAATCCTCACAACGATGACAAACAGCATGCTGTGCAAGACCGTAAGGCTATAGCCTTGCGTTTTGCCAGAATTCGTCATTTTTTTTGACATTTTTTGAAAATCATCAAAACGATGAAAAACTTAAGGCCTTGCGTTTTTTTTTCTCGAAATTTCGACATTTTTCGAAAATCCTCAAAAATCCTCAAAACGATGAAAAACGGCATGCTGTGCAAGACCATAAGGCTATGGCCTTGCGTTTTTAGGAGAATTCACCCTCTACCTGGGGAACTTATTAGCTCCTCTGCTAACGTGGGGGAGGGGGAAACTCCATATATGGTCTGCACACCTTATAATAAAGCATTTTAACAGCACATTTTTTTGGGGTAATATCTGACAAAAGTGAAATCACTTCCCCTACCTTTAAGGCAAAATGTTGGTATTCCTGTCACAGTATGTTCCTTTAACGTACGTCCTCTCTCTCTCATACACGTTTTGGCGGGAGTCCGTGTAGTTTCAGTTCGATACTCCTTATTTATTGTTTCAACTATATTGAGATGCTTTTTGCTCTTCTCGTGTTTGTCAAAAAAACCTGGGTGACTGGCTAAATATGCAGTATACTGTATATGTTACAATTACACACAGCCAGAGGAAATATGTGATGTTTTATAACTATTCAGGGTTTAATAGCCATCATAGATGAAACTGAAAGGCCAACAATATTGTGATTGAAACACTATGTGTGCGTGCACCGTGCAGCCTAGTAGTACTGTACTACATACAGTATTTATTTTAATTTGATGAATTATTGGTTAATGTTTTCCATACATTTGCAACAATACACATTACACCATGCAAAGAGAGGCAAGGGACCAGGGCTTATTGTTTACAGTAGTCTGTTCATAGATAGTTAAAGGTAGGGTAAGTGATTTGAAATTCATCGTCTAGTACCAGCCTGGTGCACTAGGGGCGCCCAAGAGTAGCTACACTATGTGAACCTGCTGCTCGATCCTGATTGGAGGAGAATTCACCCTCCACCTGGGGAACTTTTATTAGCTCCTCTGCTAACGTGGGGGAGGGGGAAACTCCATATGGTCTGCACACCTTATAATAGAGCATTTTAACAGGGAAAAAAATGGGTGATATCAGACAAAAGTGAAATCACTTCCCCTACCTTTAATTCTAACATTCTAAAACATTTTGTAGGTCACAATCATGTGTCTTTGCAACCAGGCAGCGACAGTGGCAATTGCAAGGGCGTAATCTCAAATCTTAAATGTTAAGGCTGCGAGGCTGTCCCTACTCAAATGCAAATGTGTAACTGTATATTGCATAGGTGGTGTCTGTATGTGTGAAAAGACGTGCGCACACACACACACACACACACACACACACACACAGCCTGTTCCCATGAAGGCGAGGCTTCCCTCCTCGACTCCTCCCACAACCCCTCCCCTGTGTGCAACAGGATCTGCCACACACACAAACGCAATGTATTATGGGCCATAAGAAAAAGGTCGATAGCCATTGTTATTTCCTCGCTTTCATCATTTTTCATCTTCAAAAACAACTAAAACATGGACAATAGCCTTATGTTTTTCGTCAATGTCTTTTTTAAAAAGCCAAAAAAAAAAAAAAAAAAAAAAACGCATATTATAGTATGCCATCCAAGACATGGACATGGCCTGCCATTTGTTTTTTTTTTTGTTTGTTTTTTATTTTAGTCATCACAATGAGCATGATATAAACCAACCATGTAAATACAACATATTGAGCAGGGCACCACAGGGAGTTGAACCCTGTTCCGGTAAACCAGAAGTACTCCAACCAGTGCCTTAGTTTTGTTTTGTTGTCATTTACATGTTGAACTGCAATCACATTCACTTACATGAATTTGAAAAATGACCAAATCAAGGAAAAATGACAGGCCATGGACTTCAAAAGTCCTCAGAACAGACTAAAAACCATGGACTATAGTATGTCCTCCAAGACCATAGACGTTTTCATTTTTCAAAAATCCTTGAAAAATAACATACTATACCCAGCAAACACAGTGAGGACTGTAACAAATTAGTGGAATCTTGATCAAGGTCAGATCAAGGCAATCCAAGACCAGTCAAATCTGGCCCAGAATATCTGATTTCAAACAACATAAATCCTGACCACTAAGAACTGGATGAATCACAGAGGGTCAGAGTCAAATTGAAAATC
The DNA here is from genome assembly GCA_039105355.1 of Benthosema pterotum. Taxonomy (NCBI): domain Eukaryota; kingdom Metazoa; phylum Chordata; class Actinopteri; order Myctophiformes; family Myctophidae; genus Benthosema; species Benthosema pterotum. The sequence continues at coordinate 30,589,961 of CM076972.1, read as the reverse complement.
ATAACTAGTCAGATCTGGCCCAGAATTCAAGCTCTTTGCACACAGAGATGGATTCCGTTTGCGGAGTCCGCATACCAAATACGCACAAAAGATATTTAAAGGTAGGGTAAGTGATTTGAAATTCATCCTGTAGTTCCAGCCTGGTGCACTAGGGGCGCCAAACAGTAGCTACACTATGTGAGCCTGCTGCTCGATCCTGATTGGAGGAGAATTCGCCACCACCTGGGGAACTTTTATTAGCTCCTCTGCTAACATGGGGGAGGGGGAAACTCCATATATGGTTTCCACACCTTATAATAAAGCATTTTAACAGAAAAAAATATTTTTTTGGGTGATATCTGACAAGTGAAATCACTTCCCCTACCTTTAAGGTTCGCTAAAATATAGCGGAATTCAGAGCGCCATGGACCCGAGCAGCAGCAGTATAGTGATGACTTTTTGGTCCTCTTGCATTTGAAGAAGAGAACAAGAATATTGGGTTCATCCTATCTTCACCTTCTATGAGGAACGGTCGGTTCAGACCTTTATAAGCAGCAAAGGACCGCTTCACAACTGCTTTTAGAATGATCAGCGACCCAGTACAGTAAGATATAGCCTGCTGCACATTTCTTTTCCAACTTATTTATTGGCCTGGCTTGCATGTAAACAATCACAACGTGTGTAGCCGATGCAATAAATGAAACATAAATGGCTTTGTGTACACACTGATCAGAGACATAAAAAGCCAGCTGCAATCAATTATAATTTAAACAAGTGGCTCCTACATTTCCATGTCAAAATAGTCAAGGACCCCGTTTGAATAGATTTGCCAGAGCAGAGTGACCCGAGAAATTAATGTAATTGATATTTTTTTTTTTAAATATAATGATCCAGACCTTTTATATGAAACAAAGGAACTATCCCGACCATTTCGGAAATTCTTTTAGATCAGTGGATAGATGAGCCTAAAAAAAAACCTCACACACAGCCTAGACACTCTCCCGTGTGTGTGCGCACATGGCACTTGAGGGAGTGTGCGTCTGCCTAGGCCATGCCACACGTTAGGCATTCGAGGGGCTTGACCCCCTGGGGTTGATCAGGCAGGCATTGATGTGAATTCTCTGTGCTGTGTAAACTTCCTGCCATAGTGTACACACTCCCTCTCCAGGTTCTGCTTCACTAAGCCTTTCTTTCCATGCATGGCATGGGAGAAACGTTGAGAAAGGTCTTGCCACATATGTACTCTATGTACAGCATATATAGGTTCATGGCCTTTATTAAGCACTGTTCATACTCTCTCCGACGTCCGAACTTTTGTTCGGAAAGATAACACTTATTTTTTTTAACTTTCCAAAAAAAAACCTCTCTGAACACAGATGTCGTTCATATTTCCCTCGTTCTTGTTTGGAAAAAGCGAGATTGTCTTGATAGATTGGTTAAACACTGCTAGAGCTGCTGACATTTCAGCTTCGATAGAGACATGGTTAAAACCACAAAAGTGGTAGTGATCCGGGGGATGTTTGTTGTCATTTGATTCCATGTGCAGGAAATAAGTTGGGAAAGAGAGCTCTGATTCTTTGAAGCTAGGCCAGTTTCTGTGGGTGCGCCTGTCTATGTGTGGGTGTGCGTGTCTGTCCGTCCATTTGTTTCTGTCTCTCTAGAATTGATGGCCAATTGTGCCGACTAAGCACATTTATGATGATTACGGTGACAGTTGTTAGCCGAAGGAGTTTTTCTGATAAACTAATGTGTGGAATGGATTCAGCAGCACAAAAATCTCTAGTTAGACATACCATATGACACATAAAGCATGATGACATTTTACATATTTTATTTTCCTTCTATAGGATGTGACTAGTACCCCGACTTTGACTTGTTTTCATGAGGTTTCCCACAGGAGTTGAATTTGAATCTTTAGGTACCATACATGTTATTAGACACCATTGGAAACGCATACAGTATGTCACAAAAGTAAGTACACCCCTTGCATTTTTTCAAATATTTATTGATATATATTCCTGGGAAAACTTTGACGAAATGACACTTTAGTACAATATAAAGTAGCAACTGTACAGCTTGGAAAATGCTGTAAATTTATTTTTTTCATCAAAATAACTGAAACACAGCCATTAATGTCTAAACTGATGGCAACAAAAGTAAGTACACCCTTAAGTGAAAGTGTCCAAATTGGGCCTAAGTCGCCCAAGTAGACATTTTTTCCTCCCTAGTTCCATGTAACTTGTTAATGCTAACACAGTCTCAGGTGTGAGAGGTGAGCAGGTGTGTTAAATTTGGTAATATCGCCCCCTACATCTCATAATGGTCACTGGAAGTTCAACATGGCACCTCATGGCAAAAAAACTCTCTGAGGATCCGAAAAAATGATTGTTGCTCTAGATAACATAGGCCTCAGCTATAAGAACATAGCCATCATCCTGAATTTAAGCTGCAGCACCATGGTCAAGGCCATACAGCAGTTTAAGAGGACAGGATCCACTCAGAACAGGCCTCACCATGGTTGACCAAAGAAGTTGAGTGCACATTTTCAGCATCAAATCCACAGGGAGACGTCCGGAAATGGTCATAGAAGTTCTGTAAGAATTGCTACAGAGGTTGGAAGGGTGGGGGGTCACCTTGTCAGTGCTCAGACAATACGCCACATGCTGCATCAACTTGGCCTCAATGTCTGTCATCCCAGAAGAAAGGCTCTTCTCATAATGATGCACAAGAAAGCCTCAAACACTTTGCTGAGGACAAGGAGACTAAGCATATGGATTACTGGAACCAAGTCCTGTGGTCTGATGAGGCTAACAAACATTTTGAGGGCTTTCTTGTGCATCATCATGAGAAGAGGCTTTCTTCTGGGATGACAGCCATAGAGGCCAAGTTGATGCAGCATGTGGCGTATTGTCTGAGCACTGACAGGGTGACCCCCCACCCTTCCAACCTCTGTAGCAATGCTGACAGAACTTTGATGACTATTTCCCTACGTCTCCCTGTGGATTTGATGCTGAGAATGTGCACTCAACTTCTTTGGTCAACCATCTTGAAGCCTGTTCTGAGTGGACCCTGTCCTCTTAAACTGCTGTATGGCCTTGACCATGGTGCTGCAGCTTAAATTCAGGATGATGGCTATGTTCTTATAGCTGAGGCCTATGTTATCTAGAGCAACAATCATTTTTTCGGATCCTCAGAGAGTTTTTTGCCATGACGTGCCATGTTGAACTTCCAGTGACCATTATGAGATGTAGGGGGCGATATTACCAAACCTGCTCACCTCTCACACCTGAGACTGTGTTAACATTAACAAGTCACATGGAACTGGGGAGGAAAAATGTCTACTTGGGCGACTTAGGCCCAATTTGGACACTTTCACTGAAGGGTGTACTTACTTTTGTTGCCATCAGTTTAGACATTAATGGCTGTGTTTCAGTTATTTTGATGAAAAAAATAAATTTACAGCATTTTCCAAGCTGTACAGTTGCTACTTTATATTGTACTGAAGTGTCATTTCGTTAAAGTTTTCCCAGGAAGATATATCAATAAATATTTGAAAAAATGCAAGGGGTGTACTTACTTTTGTGACATACATTGGTGAAGACTAGGGCTGCAACAATTCATGAATCATAATGGAATCGACAATTCTGTTAGTTGTCAACTAATTTAGTCATCTATTCATTGGATCATCAACTAATCAATGGAGAGGGCTGGGCCCCAGTGCACGTCACCGCCGGCACTGGCGATATTTACGCGCCTGGTCTTCAAATTCGACACATGCACTGTGCAATGCCCGAACATCTAAATACTGAATTAAAACGTATAAGTTATCTGGGGCGTTCACATGAGACTGAGTAGACCATAAAAAAATTGAAAGTGAAATATCCATTTAATATTAGTAGGACAAAGTTTGAGAACATACACTAAGAGCTGGATATTGGAAGGGCTAGCGCCTCTCCAAGGTCCTAATAAACATTGCAGTAAGCCCCTCCCAAACTGTTACGTTCCAATCACAGCTAAGCATAACATGTGACAGAGCCAGTATTTCATGTGTACAATCCATGATAATTACATTTGGGATGAAAGAATGGTAAGTGTGCGGGAGAAGCCAAGGCTTACTGCAAGGTCTATTGACGTGGTTTTGCAGTGGTCCCTGAGAGGATTCCAGGTAATTTCCTTTAATCCCCAGCTAAATCCTAAAATGAAACCAAATTTTATGCTCTCAAGAGTTAAATTATATATAACTCTCTGAATTCATTTTCAATAATCCACGCAATTACAAAATGTAGAAGAACATTTTGCCAGTCATCTCTCCTAAATTGTGGACAAAAACTTTAAATTCTTTAGTTTTGGGTCTGAGAGACTAAACTCAACATCAAATGGTGGCCTCTGCCTACAATGCAGAATAGATAGTGGACCTTGGTATGAAAAAGGTTGAAAAACACTGGTCTATTGAGACTGAAGGGGGCTTGTACCTTTCAGTCGAATCCCAGACAGGACAGGTGCATGTATGGGCTGCGTGGTCAACAGGACCGCGAAGTCCCTGGTAACACAAGCACGGAAGGGGACCTCTCCTTCCGAGCGTGCCTGAGCCGAGTGTGTAGGGTCAGCCGAACTGCCAATCTCGCTCAGGCAGGGTCATCCTATACACCCGTCCTGTCCAGGCAGGGACAGGGGCAGAGAGACACATCTGAACATCTCCAACGCTGTATGCCACTGCCGTACTGAGGAGGATTCCTGAAAAGGATAGCATATATTGATTTCCTTTAAAAAAGTAAGAAAAATAATTAAATGAAATGCCTGTGTGTATTAGGGCATTAACCTCCCTCAAAAAACTTTATTGATGCATCGATGCACAAGTAGACTTCCACCAGCCAGGTTGAAAAGTTGTTCTTTTTCCTGAGGAAGCTGGAAAAAAATAACTTTGTTTTCCCATTTATTCTTGCACTGCGTATGCGCGTGTACAGAATTCAAACTGTAATATTGGTTATTGACAGAAGTCGTTCTTTCCTTTGCAACTGTATCAGAGTTGAGCCTTAATTCACAAACCATCTGACTGCAGCTGTGCTCTCCTGGTTGACTGATGTTGAACTGCACAATGTCAGTCTGTCAGAGAAATACAGAATTGCCGTTAGTCTGGATTTGCTGAACATTACATTCAAAACGTGGTGCCTAAAGTCATAACTACTGTGGCTTTGAAGAGACTAGATACAGTAAAAGTGCTTGACTTAAACCTGAGCTAGCCGAAAGCTAGCTCTGATCCATAGCTCCACTGCTTCTATGATTCTGCCTTGCAGTGGAGCTCTGTAAATAAACATACCAGTAATCTCTCGGATGGAACTCCTGCAGCCTCTCTTCTGGAGTGGAAATATAAAGTAAACCTACTCACCAAAACAAACACGGCTTGTGCGATAGTGGAATCACTGAGCCACACGGGCAAAATGCACTTTTGGGGCAGAATGCAGGGCTTGACACTAACACTTGCCCAGGTCAAGTAAAAAAAATGGTCAGGCAAGTGAAGACTGCTACCAGGTTGCCTGATCGGGCAAGTATGCAACTTAGTTCGCTATAACACAACACAAGATATATTTGTTTTGAAGGTGGTCATTGCGCTCTGCCTCTGTGTTCTTTCCCTGTTTTCTACAGTTGTATCTATCTCTCTCCCAGGTCCATTTGGTTCCAAACTATCATTTTGCTGGTGTGTGGTGGGGGCTCTCTGGGTGGACTACTGCTGTACCCATTTAAACTTGTGAACTGTGTGTACAAGGGAGTGTGGGTATTTCCCTTTTCTGCCCCCTAAACCCCACCAAACAAAAATATTTGGTCACAGACACCATGTGACCTTTTCCAATGTAAAAGCATCGAGGCGAACAAACACAGGCACACGACAGAACATTTGTTACTTGTGTGTAAGAGCAGCAATAGATTGACTGCCTGCTTTCCATTTTTGTCAATTTTTTTTCGCACGTCTTGACTCGATCATCCATAGAATGCCCACCGCCCTACTCCCTGTACTGAGCATCACAGAATGAAGTACTGTTGAGTGTTGAGCGAACGTCTGTTGTCTTTTTTAGCAAGTGAGCAGGGTTTCGTTTTCCTTTGGTTTTTGCTGTGACACATTTTATTTATTTAAACTAACTGCTGTACACATTCTCAAATGTGAATGGAATAGTAACGCTAATGACATTAGGCTCTACGTTGCTTACATCGCAAAAACAAGATGGCGGACAAAAAACAAACCTTAATCCACGAAATAATCATAGTTTAAAGTTTTAATCTCTGTGTGTAATGGATTTTCCTTAATCACAGATCTGACAAGCAATGCTTAAAAACAAGTGGTGCAACAATTAGAATTTAAATCAATCCATGATCAGCAAATCTGTGAGTAACACTACTAATATTTATTTAATCATGGTGCAAACGGGTGAAACACACATGGTACACATGGTTTTATCAAACGCTTGTGTTGGATTGCTGAAAGGTGTTCTGATGATGAGTGTCAACTTTGTGGGTCATTTTGACATGAAAACGTTTTGTGAAAGGATTGTGAAAACTTTGGGGGTCATTTTGACATGAAAACGTTTGTGAACCACTGGTGTGCTAACAGTAGGCCTACAAACACTTTCCACTTTCCTTTCCAATTCCAACTGGTTCTTCCAAACATTTCATGACTTGGTTTTTCACCAGCCTGGTATAAAACACTGCTTTCCTCTGTCCCCTGTCCATAAACAGATGTGACATTTCATTTGATGTCAAAACAAACGGCTTATTGTAACAACAAATTCTCTAGCAGCAGTGCTTGTTTGGTGGGTGGCATTCAGCGTTTCGACCTGTGTGGTCTTCCTCAGCGTTGTAGCACGCTGAGGAAGACCACACAGGTCGAAACGCGTTCGTTGCTGTTCACTACATGAGGTAAATAAAGAACATTAGAAAGGACATTTAATGAGTGCTGGCATTTTCTCTGTTTCCACGTATATCTCTGAGCCTTGCACCTGGAAGAACATTTTTTAACATGGAGTGTTGCGGGTTGTCTGCTTCGGCAGCTCTGCTTGTTTTCACAGCAGATATCCTATCAGGGTATCAGATTTGGAACTTAAATTGTATGAAATACTTGCCATTAATATAGTGGTGTCAACCATCAACTAGTATTAATTGATGTCTAGAGTCCCGTGGTGGGAGTTCTTCTCTGGTTTTGGTCAATGTTGATTAGTTCTGGTGATTTTGTGGAGTTCACTGGGGCCATGAAGTAAAAGTAAATAAATCCACGAAACCAACATGATTTGTATTGTTGAATTATTTCTAAAATATTTGCACATCATTTTTTACCCTCTATCACATGGATAGAGGTGATAGAGCAGTCAAAAAATTAACAAAGATGTGCTAATATTTTAGAAAAGGGTCAATAATACAAATTAAGTTGTTTTTTTTTTTTTATTTATTCATTTACCTTTACTGCGTGCCCTCAATGACCCCCCACAAAATGACCAGGACTACTTCATATTTCACCAAAACCAGAACAGGATTGTCTGGACATCAATAAAATACAGTTCAAAACCTCTATCAGGGGTGCCCACACTTTTTGACTTTTCAAAATGATCTACACATCAAAAATGTGATTGTTCCATTACTGAAAATACATTGCAAGGCCCCCTAGAAACTTGAGCTTTGAAAAATAGTTGGCGGTGGTGTTATAGTATTATTCTTAAACAATGCTAGTGTTTAAGAATAAAGCAGTTATAACGAACAATAATGCAGGGGAATTGGAAGGTTTTGCCGTGTATGCCACTACTGACGTTTGAAAACAGTATTTGGGGTTTAGTTGACAGTTCGTGAAGTAGTGTCTTGCACCCAAAACTAAGAACGTTTTTGTCCACAATTGCGAAGGAGAACTGGCAAAACATTGGTCAAAATAGCAATTTATTTTCCATTTTCTAATTGTGTGGACTTGCGTAATTCAGACGTTTAAATATAACTTAACTCTTGAGTGTAAAATGAAACGAAATGGACCCCTAAGGGTCCATTTGTTTCATTTTAACGTCTCAAGAGTTACAGATCTATAAGGGTCCAAGTGTTGGGGGACTGTCATGTGATCTACCTGCACGGCCTGTTGATCTACTGGTAGATCACCATGTACCTTTTGGGCATCCTGCTCTATATTATTGGTGAGTATTTCACACAGCTTAAACACAACACAAGATAAAATTGTCATTGCGCTCTGCCTCTGTGTCTTTCCCTGCTTTCTAGCTATCTCTACCTATCTCTCTACCAGGTTCATTTGGTTCTAAACTATCATTTTGCAGGGTCAGGGACCACTGGGTCTGTGACCACTATGGGCTAATTAAGATGATGAATTTTAAACTCTTGAGGTTGTAAAAATGAAACCAAATGGACCCGCAAGGGTCCATTTGGTTTCATTTTTACGTTCTCAAGAGTTACATCTGGTTAACCAACTTAGCTGGGGACCACCTGGAACCCTCTCATGGACCACTGGTGGTCCCCGGACCGCCTGTTAAAACCCCTGGTTTAAAGCACCCAAGTAGGAAGTAAACTTAAATGCAAAATTTACAAAATATTTTTGGGGGGCAAGTGATCATGACCTGAGGGCAAGTAGAACCTGACTTGTACTTGCCCGATGGGCAAGTGCCTCGGAGACCTTAGTGTCAACCCCTGGTTTAGGCATAGGTTTTACTGAGGTTATGTTTAGGGTTACCATGTATAAAGAGGCTTGGATAAGGGCACAATATAAATGCACCATTTACCACAAAAATATTTGACTTCTGACTACAATGAACTCTGACTCCATTAGTCTTTCTTCCGTTGTGTGCGCATGCCCATCTCTGTGGATGTATGCGTTTGTCTGAGGGTTTATGACTTGACCAAATGATGAATCTTCCTTTCACAAACAGCTCAAACAATACTGCTACTATAAGAAACTCAAATAAACAAAAAATTAACAAAAGCTTTAAACAACATGTGTCCAGTGCACTCATGTTTCTGAAGGTTTTGCCCTGAGAAGTGCGCTTGGACCTTATGTAAATTATGTTACGCAGAGAGGTATTTTTTAGGGCATTAACTTGAGAAGACAACTAGTCAGACAGTGTAGTCGAAGTTGTATCGACTAATCGTTTTATGGGAGGGGGGGTAGGGGAGGTGCATAATATCAATACATGAAAAATATTGGCACGCAGTGCAGCAAAACGTCACGGCCTAGCCAACATCTAGTACCTTTCAATGTGTGTACGCATGGACTAGTGCATACACCTTAAAATATTCATCATCTGAATTAGCCCACAAGATGTGTCCAGTGCACTCGTTTCTGAAGGTTTTGCCCTGAGAAGTGCGCTTGGACCGTATGTAAATTATGTTATACGCAGAGAGGATATTTTTAGGGCATTAACTTGAGAAGTCAACTAGTCAGACAGTGTAGTCGAAGTTGTATCGACTAATCATTTTATGGGGGTGGGGGGGGGGGGTGGGGGGGGGGGGGGGGGGGGGGGTTACGATGCGCAGTGCTCATACAAGACTATACATCTAGGGCGCGGTATAATATCAAAACATGAAAATATTGGCACGCAGTGCAGCAAAACGTCACGGCCCAGCCATAAAAACACATAACATTAACAATGCACAGCGTCCCACACGTCAGAATGCAACGGAACAGACATACTAGGTCAAACATAGCAGGCACATCATCAGAATACAACCCATTTCCTTGATGTCCCATTTACACATATGCATGTATTTACATGTATTCTTCCTCCTTCTGCTTCTATCATCATCAAGCCGCTTTACTTTTCTGACCCATTCAGCAAATAAACAAGAATGTGCACTGACAGGAGAGTTATATGCATACCTGCCCATAATGCGAAACCAGAAACAAGACATCGCCCCAGTCGGTCCCCTGCTGGCATGCCGATTCTATATTTCTCCGATACTCTGCAATCCAATCTGATCAATGTATGTATTGGTAGTTTGATATTCACTGTGCCAGCGGGAGACAGAGACGGACAGTCACTTTGGAGATAAAGTTTGCAAGATTCTGTATTTCTCTGACACTGTGCTGTTCGATCTGTGTTCGTATTGATAAGTTTGATTTTGGAAGATCCACTCCAAAATCAAACTAATAGTGGGACGCGCTGGGAGCACAGAGATCAAAAGGTGAACACAGCTGCAGTCAGATGGGTTGTTAATTAAGGCTGAGCTACAATACAGTTGCAAAAGTAAAGAATGACTGACCATCCGTCTGACCAACCAAACATCTAAGTCGAGAAACTTGAACACATTTAAGACTGGAAAATCTATATATCATCTAACGACAAATGCACCACATCACAGACATCTACATATACGCCATGGGCACAAAAGGGACACAGGCATAAGTCTATGACAAGTTAACAGGGAACATGAGGCTCCCATGTATCTGTCCCAAGTTTGCCAGTGTCCAAAGATCTAGTACCTTTCAATGTGTATACGCATGGACTAGTGTCTACATATGCCTGTATAATAGATGGCAACGATTCATTGAATGCAAATGCCTAGATAATAGTATGGCACAGTAGGGAATTGAACCCCATCCCGGTAAACCAAGAGCTCCATGCCTGTGCCTTGTTTTTCGGTTTTATTTTTGTTTTATATTGAGTATATTACACACACACTACAGAAAATAGAACTACCCTAATAAAGACTACTATTTGTACTATCTGGTCCTTGCTCGTGTAAACAGAGCTTCAGCATTTACACAGACCTTATGTTTCTCTCTATAGTTTTGAGACAATCCTGAAGAGACTGCTAATAATTGCTGCCATTTGTTTAAAAAAAAAATCTTTAAATGCAATGCAATGTGACAACTTTCTTTACAAAAATGCTGTACCCCGTCCAAACCGTTTGCATTGTATTTGTGGCAATGCAAACTTTTTTCAGGCAAGGGGTGGATTTATTCATTCACTCTGGCGGTAACATTAGTTAGGGGTTAAAAATGGCCTGTCTTGGTGTTAAAGCCGGCTCACCAACGACAAGGTGCAGGCCACGAGCCGGAAACGCCCCACCCAGGGTTGAGCACAGCGTACGTTAGGGGTGGAAGGTTATCGCAACGGTCTCGATATATTTTGATTTTAATTTAAATTGAGTACATTTATATTTAAATCATTGGGCTTTCTACCCATCGTATTGCAATGGAAAGAATCTGTATCGAATCGCTACCAATACTACGTAGGTACTAGTGCATTGTATTTAGTAATTTTAAGACTAACAAGATAATTAATTCAAAAATACATTTGATTAGCTGCTGATTCGGCTGTTATTAGAATAAGACAAATTTTAACCTAAAGAAACTCTTTGGACTTTTTTGGACTACGCACACGTCAGACTAAAACACTTCAGACTAAAATACTCTTCTGAACTCAAATAGGTCATTTAAAAAATATTGAAGCCATACTTTGTTTTTGATATTATAAGCATCGTCAATCAATCAATTAATTAATCGAATCGAAATGATTTGAAAACTAATCTAATTATCGATTCATTTACGATTAATCGATTTATTTTTGCAGCTCTACATCTTCCCTGCACTATCCACATGTTTCACACCCATTTAATGTATCGCCAAATAGTTACTGTATTGATTTCAAATCATTGAATCATATCGCCATAACGAACCGATATCGTTCACGTATCGTCGCGAAACACATCAAATCACGGTCAATACGCATCGTTCCACCCCCAGAGTACACCATGCATACATAATATTACAGAACAGATATTACAACAGAATGAAACAATGAAATATTACAACAGAATGAAACATACCATTACAATCAACATGATACAATTTATAAAGACATGAGTGAGACTTGTCTTCATCGTCGGATGTCCAGGTCAATGCTGTGCAGTCACCCTCATCTCATAGCTGATCTTCTGCGAGGTCAGTCCTCCGTCCGGGGTGGCAGGTCTTCCGAGTGCACGCGTAAGGAAACGGAATGAGTCTCTGTACAAGAGTACACAGACTACAGAAAGAAGTAAAAATACTCTACTCGAGTAACAGGCTGCGAATGCAACCGATTAAAGAAGAAAAGCCAGCTTGACGCTTCAACCTGACGGAGACCGATTATCTGGGGTGTACAACCGGATGAGGTGGAATAAAACCTCAAAGAAAGTGGAAAATGACTGAATGGAAACGGATTTAAATACCTACCAGATCACACTGAGTAAACATACTCTAATCAGAGTATGAACATGAACCGAGGAGAAATGCTAGAAATTCATGCTGTTGATAGTACTTACCGGAGTGATAACTGCTTTGACTGAAACCCTAGTGAAAAAAAAAGAACTGTACTTGGGATCCTTCTCAGTAAATCTGGACGGATCTCATGATTTAAGTTGAACTATAGCTACCTGTGATTTCAAGCTAACGACGATTCCCATGAAGACGACACCAGTGAAATGAACTTTAAATCAGCACATGCTGACCGCTGAGCCGCGTTCAAGAAAGTTGCCTTTTGCAGAGGCATGATAGGATGTCCTAGCAAGCAAGACCCTTGTTGGCCTGCTCTTCCTGTGACTGTTGGATAAAAGACAGGAACATACAATGGATTATAAAAACAATGTTAAAAGAAACAAAGAAAACATGACAGTTGGACATAATTCAATAAAAAAAAAAAACAAAAAGAAAAACAATCAAAATTCATAAATCAATCCATTCATCCATCACATACATCCATACATACTGTACATGCATATTACAGTCAAAATGAAGCCAATATAGTAAGACACCCTGAGAGTGAGAAGCAACGTCACCCTGAGGGTGAATAGAGGGTGTACAAATTGAAAACAAAACCAACTTGGTACACCCTCTGAGTGACCTCACCTTACACATGTGCGTAAGGCAAGGCCATCTGCCATGACAGACTGCTGAGCGAGCAAATATGGCTCTTTGTTATAGGGGTGGGGGTCAGATCAAAATATTTAAAGAATTTTAGCCAAATATAAAAGCATGTCTTGAATTTACCTGGTATGAAATGTCATACCATGTCAGCTTAATCTATGGAGATCCATGGGTGGCAGCGGGGAGCAGCGTCTTGAGTGTACAGAGCTTGAAGGTCTAGCCATATATGGAGTGTGTCTTGAGTATAGATGGTTTTGTGAGGTCATAACATATGGAATGTTACAACCGGTAAGCTTCATATATGTAGATCTATGGGTGGCAGCAGGGACAGTGTCTCGAGTGCACAGGGTTTGATGAGGGCCCAGGTAGGGTCAGGACTAAACTTCTAGGCCTGTTGACAACTCCTACCAGGTGCAGCCGCACAAATAACTTTGGATTGGGGCCATCGGAATAGACTGTCAGTCAAAAGGATACATCACAGAAGGACGGGTGGGGAGGATGAACATGTGGAGTACATATCAGTACAGGTCAGCTTCATATACAGTATATAAGGTTTGAGGTCAGGTAAGAGTTGCTGGCCAGCTCCATACGCAGATCTACATAGTTAATCCAGTATTCTCCATGAACGGCTATCAAAGGTTTGATGAATGTCAGTGTTGTGGTCTTCACATTATGGAGACGACCATCTATGGAGCATGTCACGAGGCGTGGCAACCGATGACGATAGGTGGCATGATGTGTCACGAGCCATGACTGAAACTTAGGTCTCTTCTTTTGTGCATGATTGAAGTCCAACTTCATACAGTGCCACAATGCCGACATCATAGATTAGACCTGTCCTCTCCGCATCTTTCTTTTGGCATGTCGGTGGGTGCAGGACGTCCTCTCGATTGATGCCTGTGTGTTGGTTCCCACAGTACAGGTTTTTGGCTGGTAGTTCTTGGCCAGCTAACCTCTTCCTCCTTAATGCCATCTTCTGATACATTTGCCAATGACCCATACAGACCCTTGTTGCCGTGCTTGTCCTGGTTGATGTTCAGTCCCACAGGTAGCATTCTGGTGTAGCAGCCATCCAGGATTTCTGTAGGGCTTGTGTTAGTGTCCAGCATTCATAGAGGAGAACAAACTCCACGGTCAGAAAATAAACTGATCTTTATATGCAGGGGGAGGTTTCTGACACTTGAACGTCTTCTTTCGTGCATCGTTGAAGTCCAACTTGATACAGTGCCACAACACCCTCATTGCAGGTGGTGATTAAGTGATCTTCAGTCCTACACATACATTCTGGTGTAGCAGCCATCCAAGGGATTCCTGTAGGGGTTGTGTTAGTGTCCAGCATTCACAGCCATAGAGGAGAACAAACTCCACGGTCAGAAAAGAAACTGATCTTGATATGCCGGGGGAGCATTTTGAAACTTGTCTTCTTTTGTGCATCATTGAAGTACAAGTTGATATGCTTCCACAACACCCTTGTCACAGGTGATGATTATGTGATTGGCAGTCAGTGTATGCTCTCCCAGACAAGCCCTCCATTGCAGTCTCTAGTCATCTCTGTTATCGATACATCAGGCCAGCTCATTTGTCCTCTCTGCACCGGCAGCTTTCTTTTAGTAGGTCTACAAAGGTAGGTTGATGCCTGTGTGTTGGTTCCTACAGTACAGTGCTTTTGGCTGAGAGTTCTTGGTGTCTGTGGCAGTGGCCAGCTAACCTCATCCTCCGTAATGCCATTTCTGATACCGATGGTCATTTCTGTTACTAGCACCTATAATAAAAAGGCCCAAATCATCCATGCTACTCCAGTGTCCTCCTTTCCGCACTTTTCCGTACAGACCCTTGTTGCTGCGCTTGTCCTGGTTGATGCTCAGTCCCACACTTGCATTCTGGTGTAGCAGCCATCCAGGTATTTCTGTAAGGCTTGTGTTAGTGTCCAACATCAACAGCCATAGAGAACAAACTCCACGGTCAAAAGAAACTGATGTTGATGTGCTGGGAGAGGTTGGGTTTCCACATGGTAATTATGCAAGCATACACTGTGCTGTATGTCAGTGTATGCTCTCTTTACGTCAACAAGCCCTCGTAGACAAGCCCTCCATTGCCATCTCCAGTCATCTCTGTTATCCATACATCTGGACAGCTCATTCCTCTCTGCACCAGGATTTCTTTTCATAGGTCTACAAAGGTAGATATGGGACGTCCTCTCTATTGATGCCTGTGTTGGTTCCCACAGTGCAGACTTTTTGGCTAGGAGTTCTTGGTGTTGGTGGTAGTGGTCAGCTAATCTCATCCTCCTTAATGCCATTTTCTGATACATTTTGTAATGACCCGTACAGACCCTTGTTGCTGTGCTCGTCCTGGTTGATGTTCAGTCCCATACATGCATTCTGGTGTAGCAGCAATCCAGGGATTTCTGTAGGGTTCATGTTAGTGTCGAGCATTCACAGCCATAGAGGAAAACAAACTCCACTGTCAGAAAAGAAACTGATGTTGATATGCCGGGGGAGCATTCTGAAACTTGGGTGTCTTTTGTGCATCATTGAAATCCAACTTGATACGGTGCCACAACACCCTCGTCAAAGGTGGTGATTATGTAATTGGCAGTCTGCTCAACCGTACACTGTGCTGTATGCCAGTGTATGTTCTCTTTTTGTCTACCTCAGACAAGCCCTCCATCGCCGCCATCTCGGCTATCCATACATCTATCCATTCAGTCCCACATGTGCGTTCTGGTGTAGCAGCCATCCAGGGATTTCTGTAGGGCTCGTGTTAGTGTCCAGCATTCACAGCCATAGAGGAGAACAAACTCCACGGTCAGCAAAGAAACTGATCTTGATGTGCAGAGGGAGGTTGGGTTTCCACATGGTGATTATGCAAGCATACAGTGTGTCAGTGTATGCTCTCTTTACGTCAACCTCAGAAAAAGCCCTCCATCGTTGTCTCGAGTCATCTCGGTTATCCATACATGTGGCCCGCTCATTTGTTCTCTCTGCACCAGCATCTTTCTTTTACTACAGTATGTCTACAAAGGTAGGCGTGGGACATCCTTTCAATCGATGCCTGTGTGTTGGTTTCCACAGTACAGGGTTTTTGGCTGGGAGTTCTTGGTGTCAGTGGCCAGCAAACGTCTTCCTCATCAGTGCCATCTTCTGATACATTCGGTAATGACCCATACAGACCCTTGTTGCTGTGCTTGTCCTGGTTGATGTTCAGTCCCACACCGAGCATTCTTGTGTAGCAGCCATCCAAGGAATTTCCATAGGGCCCATGTTAGTGTCCAGCATTCACATCCATAGAGGAGAACGAACTCCACGGTCAGAAAAAAAATGTTAATATGTGATGTTAATATGATGGGGAAGCATTCTGAAACTTGGGCATCCTTTGTGCATCATTGAAGTCCAACTTGATATGGCGCCACAACACCTCGTCTCAGGTGGTGATTATGTGATTGGCAGTCTGCTCAAGCATACACTGTGCTGTATGCAATTACGTCAACCTCAGACAAGCCCTCCATCACCGTCTCCAGTCATCTCTGTTATCCATACCAGCATTCACAGCCATAGAGAACGAACTCCACGGTCAGAAAAAAAAAACTGATCATATGCCAGGGGAGCATTCAGAAACTGGGTGTCTTATGTGCATCATTGAAGTCCAACTTGATGCGGTGTCACAACACCCTCGTCACAGGTGGTGAATGTGTGATTGGCAGTCTGCTCAACCGTACACTGTGCTGTATGCCAGTGTATGCTCTCTTTACGTCGCCCTCAGACAAGTCCTCCATCGCCGTCTTCAGTCATCTCAGTTATCCATACATCTGCACATTCAGTCCCACATGTGCATTCTGGTGTAGCAGCCATCCAGGGATTTCTGTAGGGCTCATGTTAGTGTCCAGCATTCACAGCCATAGAGGAGAACAAACTCCACGGTCAGAAAAGAAACTGATCTTGATGCGCCGGGGAGGTTTCCACATGGTGATTGTGTGATTGGCAGTCTGCTCAAGCATACACTGTGCTGTATGCCAGTGTATGCTCTCTTCACGTCGATCCTAGACAAGCCCTTCATTGCAGTCTCTGGTCATCTCGGTTATCCATACACCTGGCCAGCTCATTTGTCTTCTCTGCACCAGTCTTTTAGTAGGTCTACAAAGGTAGGTGTGGGACATACTCTCAATTCATGCCTGTGTGTTGGTTCCCACAGTACAGACTTTTTGGCTGGGAGTGGTAAGCGAACATCATCCTCCTTAATGCCATCTTCTGATACAGTTGATAATGACTCGTACAGACCCTTGTTGCTGTGCTCGTCCTGGTTGATGTTCAGTCCCACATGCAGCATTCTGGTGTAGCAGCCATCCGAGGAATATCTGCAGGGCTTGTCAGCATTTACAGAAGAACGAACTCCGCGGCCAGAAAAGAAACTGTTCTTGATGTGAAGCTTCAATTTACATCCAGCTGGAGGGAGGCCTCTGGGAAAACCAAGGATGAGGTTGAGGAATTGATCTCCTATATATGCCAGGAAGGCAAATATTACTTCTTACAAAATGAGGGTGAAACTTGGTTGTCTTCTTTCGGGCATCATTGATACCCCCGTCACAGTGGGTAGCGATGTGATTGGCAGTCTGCTCAAGCATACACTGTGCTGTATGTCATTGTATCCCTTTACGTCGACCCCAGTCAAGCCCTCCATCGCTGTCTTCAGTCATCTCGGTTATCCATACATGTGGCCAGCTCATTTGTTCTCTCTGCACCAGCAGCTTTCTTTTAGTATGTCTACGAAGGTAGGTGTGGGACATCCTCTTGATCGATGCCTGTGTGTTGGTTCCCACAATACAGGGTTTTTGGCTGGGAGTTCTTGATGTCAGTGGCCAGCTAACCTCTTCCTCCTCAGTGCCATCTTCTGATACATTCCCATACAGACCCTTGTTGCTGTGCTTGTCCTAGTTGATGTTCAGTCCCACATGTAGCTTTCCTGTGTAGTAGCCATCCAAGAAAAAAAAAAACTGATCTTAATATGCTGGGGGAGCATTCTGAAACTTAGGCATTTTCTTTTGTGCATCATTGAAGTCCAACTTGATATGGTGCCACAACACCTCGTCTCAGGCGGTGATTATGTGATTGGCAGTCTTCTCAAGCATACACTATGCTGTATGGCATTGTATGCCCTCTTCACGTCGATCTCAAACAAGCCCTCCATCGCTGCTTCCAGTCATCTCAGTTATCCATACATGTGGCCATTCACTCCCACACGTGCATTCTGGTGTAGCAGCCATCCAGGGATTTCCGTAGGGCTTGTGTTAGTGTCCAGTATCGACAGCCATAGAGGAGAACGAACTCCATGGTCAGAAAAGAAATTGATCTTGATGTGCCCGGGGAGGTTGAGTTTCCACATGGTGATTATGTGATTGGCAGTCTGCTCAAGCATACACTGTGCTGTATGCCATTGTATGCCCTCTCTCCACATCGTCCTCAGACAAGCCCTCCATCGCAGTCTCCAGTCATCTCGGTTATCCATACATCTGGCCAGCTCATTTGTCCTTTCTGCACCAGCATCTTTCCTTTAGTACGTCTACAAAAGGTAGGTGTGGAATGTCCTCTCGATTGATGCCTGGGCCATCTTCTCGGACACATTTGATAATTACTCGTACAGACCCTTGTTCCTGTGCTCATCCTGGTTGATGTTCAGTACCACATTCAGCATTCTGGTGTAACAGCCATCCAAGGAATTTCTGTAGGGTTCGTGTTAGTGTCCAGCATTCACATCCATAGAGGAGAACAAACTCCACAGTCAGAAAAGAAACTGATCTTGATGCGCCGGGGAGGTTGGGTTTCCACATGGTGATTATGTGATTGGCAGTCTGCTCCCAGTATGTCGACCCCAGACAAGCCCTCCCATCGCCGTCTCCAGTCATCTCGGTTATCCATACATCTGGCCAGCTAATTTGTCCTCTCTGCACCAGCATTTCTTTTCGTAGGTCTACAAAGGTAGGTGTTGGACGTCCTCTCCATTGATGCCCGTGTTGGTCCCCAACACTTTCTGGCTGGGAGTTCCGAGTGTCAGTGGCCGGCTAACCTCATCCTCCTTAAAGCCATCTTCTGATACATTTGGTAATGACCAATACTTGCCCTTATTGCTGTGCTCGTCCTGGTTGATGTTCAGTCCCACACGTGCATTCTGGTGTAGTAGCTTGTGTTAGTGTCCAGAATTCACATCCATAGAGGAGAACGAACTCCACAGTCAGAAAATAAACTGATCATGATGTGCAGGGAGAGGTTGGGTTTCCACATGGTGATTATGTGATTGGCAGTCTGCTCAAGCATACACTGTGCTGTATGGCATTGTATGCCCTCTTCACGTCGATCTCAAACAAGCCCTCCATCGCTGCTTCCAGTCATCTCAGTTATCTATACATGTGGCCATTCACTCCCACACGTGTATTCTGGTGTAGCAGCCATCCAGGGATTTCTGTAGGGCTTGTGTTAGTGTCCAGTATCGACAGCCATAGAAGAGAACGAACTCCGCGGTCAGAATAGAAACTGATCATGATGTGCCGGGGGAGGTTGGGTTTCCACATGGTGATTATGTGATTGGCAGTCTGGTCAAGCATACACTGTGCTGTATGCCAGTGTATGCTCTCTCTCCACGTCCTACTCAGACAAGCCCTCCATCACCGTCTCCAGTCATCTCGGTTATCCATACATCTGGCCAGTCATTTGTCCTTTCTGCACCAGCATCTTTCTTTTAGTACGTCTACAAAGGTTGGTGTGGAATGTCCTCTCGATTGATGCCTGTGTGTTGGTTCCCACAGTACAGGCTTTTTGCCTGGTAGTTCTTAGTGTTGGTTGCCAGCTAACCCCATCTTCCTTAATGCCATCTTCTCAGACACATTTAATAATGACCCGTACAGACCCTTGTTCCTGTGCCCGTCCTGGTTGATGTTCAGTACCACATGTAGCGTTCTGGTGTAGCAGCCATCCAAGGAATTTCTGTAGGGCTTGTGTTAGTGTCCAGTATCGACAGCCATAGAAGAGAACGAACTCCGCGGTCAGAAAAGAAATTGATCATGATGTGCCGGGGGAGGTTGGGTTTCCACATGGTGATTATGTGATTGGCAGTCTGCTCAAGCATACACTGTGCTGTATGTCAGTGTATGCTCCCTCTCCACGTCCTCCTCAGACAAGCCCTCCATCACAGTCTCCAGTCATCTCGGTTATCCATACATCTGGCCAGCCATTTGTCCTTTCTACACCAGCATCTTTCTTTTAGTACGTCTACAATGGTTGGTGTTGGACGTCCTCTTGATTGAGGCCCGTGTGTTGGTTCCCACAGTACAGACTTTTTGGCTGGTAGTTCTTGGTGTCTGCGTCAGTGGCCAGATAATCTCATCCTTCTTAATGCCATCTTCTGATACATTTGGTAATGACCAATACTTACCCTTGTTGCTGTGCTCGTCCTGGTTGATATTCAGTCCCACATGTATCGTTCTGGTGTAGCAGCCATGCAAGGAATTTTGTAGGGCTCGTGTTAGTGTCCAGCATTCACAGCCATAGAGGAGAACGAACTCCACGGTCAGATATGCTGGCGAAGCTTTCTGAAACTTCGGCGTCATCTTTTAGGCATCATTGAAGTCCAACTTGATACGATGCCACAATACCCTCTCGTCACAGGGTATTATGTGATTGGCGGACTCCACAGTCAAAAAATAAACTGATCATGATGTGCAGGGAGAGGTTGGGTTTCCACATGGTGATTATGCGATTGGTAGTCTGCTCAAGCATACGCTGTGCTGTATGTCAGTGTATGCTCCCAGTATGTCGACCCCAGACAAGCCCTCCATCGCCGTCTCCAGTCATCTCTGTTATCCATACATCTGGCCAGCTAATTTGTCCTCTCTGCACCAGCATTTCTTTTCGTAGGTCTACAAAGGTAGGTGTGGGGCGTCCTCTCCATTGATGCCAGTGTTTGTCCCCAACACTTTTTGGCTGGGAATTCTTGGTGTTGGTGGCCAGCTAACCTCATCCTCCTTAAAGCCATCTTCTGATACATTTGGTAATGACCAATACTTACCCTTGTTGCTGTGCTCGTCCTGGTTGATGTTCACTCCCACACGTAGCATTCTGGTGTACCATCCATCCAAGGAATTTCTGTAGGACTCATGTTAGTGTCCAGCATTCACAGCCATAGATGGAACGAATTCCACGGTCAGATATGCTGGCGGAGCTTACTGAAACTTGGGCGTCTTCCGTGCGTCATTGAAGTCCAACTTGATACGGTGCCACAACACCCTCGTCACAGGTGGTGATTATGTGATTGGCAGTCTGCTCAAGCATACACTGTGCTGCATGTCAGTGTATGCTCTCTTTACGTCGACCCTAGACAAGCCCTCCATCGCAGTCTTTCCATACATCGGTTGTCCATACATCTGGCCAGCTCATTTGTCCTCTCTGCATCAGCATCTTACTTTTAGTAGGCCTACAAAGGTGTTGGACGTCCTCTCGATTGATGCCCATGTGTTGGTTCCCACAGTACAGACTTTTTGGCTGGGAGTTCTTGGTGTCTGTGTCAGTGGCCAGATAATCTCATCCGTCTTAATGCCATCTTCTGATACATCTTCTTTCGTGCATCATTTAAGTCCAACTTGATATGATGCCACAATACCCTCATCACAGGTGATGTGATTGACAGTCTGCTCAAACATACACTGTGCTGTCTCCATCAAGCCCTTCATGCCGTCTCCAGTCATCTGTTATCCATACATCCATACATCATCCATAGATCAAATGCTGGTGCATTTGTCTTCTCTGCACCAGCATTTCTTTTTGTAGGTCTACAAAGGTAGGTGTTGGACGTCCTCTTAATTGATGCCTGTGCGTTGGTTCCCACAGTACAGGCTTTTTGGCTGGGAGTTCTTAGTGTCAGTGGCCAGCTAACCTCATGCTCCTTAATGTCATCTCCTGATACATTTGATAATGACTCGTACAGACCATTGTTGCTGTGCTTGTCTTGGTTGATGTTCATTGATCTCCAAAATCTGCTGGGAAGACCACCATCCATACGCTGGTCATTCCTTTCACGACCGCCCATGAAAGTACATTCCTCTTTGAGACCTTGGTCGGTTTGAGCCCAGTTAGTTGTCAGGTGGATGTTTCAGTAACATGTTATAATCAAGTTTTCTTGGCATTTAGACCAAGACCAACCTTGGCACACCAACTCCACTCTTCGGAAATTGTTGTACTTCTACATTTTCGGCGTGCAAGCTGATGTCATCTACATGTCTGGACTACTGGGGATGCCTTCTTGGAGTTCGTGAGGAAAAGATCCTAGTCTCGTCCACGGATGGTCTTCCTCAGTGTATATAGGTTCTTGCTTTACTCCCAAGGATGTTGGAGCAAAGAACAGCATAGGACACAAAGACTTCCATGGTGGAGTCCCTACTGGTTCTTGGAAGGAATTGAAAAGGAAACTAACAATGGAGACTTTGTCTCCATTGCACAAGTCTGTTTCCTTTAATTCCTGGACATGCCTGGGGTGCTTATAATAATCTACATGATGGCAGTAGGACATCAAGGGAATTAGCCGGAGAATCGGAGCAGCAGGAGCGGTATTGCAGTCACTATAACAAAATGAGTATTGCTACAGTTAATCCTGATCCTAACAGTGGTCGACAAGTCATCTCCATTTTCTCCGGTCTCTGGTGACCCAACTTGCTCTTTCCACCTTCTGGCATCCAATCCTTTGCCACACTTGCCGGTCTCTCTCAGAGGGAGTACGTCCAGACAATCTCTTTTTTCAGAAACGTCCGACATCATCCTCAAGATGGAGCTGAGGCACCAGCTGAAGCCGTCTTCATCCACGTCTCACGCCTTGGGACCACTAACATGTAGAGACATAGCCGTAGCGATGGCTTTAGAGGACCAAATTA
The DNA here is from genome assembly GCA_039105355.1 of Benthosema pterotum. NCBI lineage: Eukaryota > Metazoa > Chordata > Actinopteri > Myctophiformes > Myctophidae > Benthosema > Benthosema pterotum. Next base: position 30,567,195 of record CM076972.1, on the reverse strand, counting down.
TACAGAGCCGTTTGAACACTCCTACCAGCAAATCTGTTTTTGACGTCTTTCTCCATGTCTCTTCCACATAGTTGAAGTTGTCATGGAGTTCTCTGGTGGCTGAAACACTTGACCTGATGATTAAGGAGAAGCAGTTTTAAGAGGTCTCCAGCTTTGGAGATATTCTGTCCGGCCAGCCAGCCGAGCACCTTTGCCCTCTTCTTACTGTGCATTTCGTCCTGGCAAGCTCACAGGCTAGTCGATGTCCAGGTTCTGTAGGAATGCTGGTATAGTTTCCTCACATCAGTCACATCACTCATCAGTCTTCTTATTCCAATTCTTCTTTCGTGTAACGCCAGAGGTCCAACTTCATGTCGTGGAGCCAAGCCAGCATCTCTGGTCCCAGGTCGAAGAGGCCGGCCTCCTAGGGTGGTCCGTGTAAGGGGCAGGTGTTGATGATGTGGTCGGTGGTCTGCTCAGGATCACCGCACTCACAAGCCGCACTGTCCGCCAATCCTACATCGATGCTTTAAAGCGCCCAACACCAGTTCTTAACCGGTTCAAGGTGGTCCATTGCCAGCGAGGTTGTCTCCTCCAATGGCGCAGTCTCCTGGTTCCCGGATGTAATGATGTATGCAGGAAGGTCCAGCTGACTCGCACTCCTGCTTCCATGCTGCTGCCAACCAAGCTTCCCTGGAGATGTCCTCAGAGGTGGAGTTGAGCATCTCCTGGGCTGCCTTGTTGTAGGGCTGTCGGGATTTGAGTCTGCTAGGGAGTGCTGGAGTTGGACAGGATGTGCCAGTCGTGGTTTTTCCCGTTCCTGGCCAGGGAAAGGGTGGCAGCGTCTCGTCGGAGGCCCGTAGGTGTTATGCCTGCAAGGATTGGCAGCATGGACACAGCATTCCAAGTAGCATGACTGTACGGTTCTTCATTGGCAAGCATCATCTGTTGACGTGTATTTTTCAACATGTAAGCTCGGTCCTTTAGAGAAAGAGAGAAAAGAAAAGAAAAATGCTCATTATAACATTTGATGTAATACGATGTGTAAATTGTACACGGTTGATAAAATAATATATACACATCTTGCTCTGTGTATGTATTTATATTATTTTATCAACAATGTACAATGTAGGCATTTCGCCCTTATTTCATATAGCAGAGGTAGTTACAGTACCTTCTTTTTGCGCAAGAATATTCCAAATTCGAGCTTTTCTTCAGGCGAGAAATGAAACGCGTCTTGAAGAAATGAAATCCGTCTTGGAGAAATGAAATGCGTCTTGAAGAAATGAAATGCGTCTTGAAGAAATGAAATGCGTCTTGAAGAAATGAAATTTGTCGAATTGTTTCATCATCATCCTGCCTATGTAGCCCTGCCTACCCGAATGAACAATCTATGATGATGAAACACATGCACGCACACACCACAAACACACAACTACAAGGTCCTAATAATAATGTTTGTCAGCTGAAAAGACGCAGAAAAAGGGATTAGACAAAAAACTACGACATTTTGAACAACCTGTGGGGAAGAAACAGACAAAAAAACTACCGACATTTCGGACAACCTGTGGGGAAGAAACAGACAAAAAAACTACCGACACTTCGGACAACCTGTGGCGAAGAAACAGACAAAAAAAACTACCGACATTTCGGACAACCTGTGGGGAAGAAACAGCGGAGGGAAAAATACATTTGGCAAGACATCAACAACATCATCACAACTTACACAGCAACTTAGGCCCATTACAATTATTACATTATAATTGTAGTATTTGAAGTATTTTAGCTAATCGCCACACTTTGGGGATAACAATTACAATCATGCTTGTTTCCAGGGTGGAAAATAGTGGAGGTCGCAGATCTACGAGCTCAAAACCTGGTTTGATGTCGTAGATCCATTACTTTCACTATCCACACGTGCCTTTAATCTGCACAGTGATACGGTTCATTATTTGGGTTTTATTTTGACATTTATTAGTCAACATTTTTTTACACAGCAAAGTTCCTAATTGTGACGGGCCTAATGGCTTACCTGCTGCCATTGGGGAATCCGAGACTAGATAGGTGCCACTATTGTCGTCCGGACTCAACCCAAACCGATGAAACAGCAAACGTTCCAGGATCAGCTCCAGGATCAGCTACACAGGCAGTCGGGACATCAGCCAGGAGGGGGTATTGTCATCCAGGTCGGTGAGGACGCTGACTCCATGTGGTGATTTGAAGATCGGGCATTCATCCATGATGTCTTCTGTCTGTGGTTTTCCACATTCACAGACATCAGTAGTAGCAGACGCTCCAATCATATGCAGATAAGACTTGGGTCTTTGCTACTCCAGAGCGCAGTCTGTTGAGGTCGACCCCAGGCATTCCGTGGACAGGTCACACCCTGGCAGGTTGGTTGAGGGAGAGTTGATGAACTTCCTTCACGTAGATTTTGACTTTGACCATTGCTTGTCCCAACAGCCAGTCGTTTTGAGGAGTCTCCTAGCTTCCAAGACCAGTGGAACCTTAAAAAACAAAAACAAACAAAATATAATAAAATAAAAAAGTAACAGGAAGGGTGAAATCCACTAACAACGTACGACTTTGTTGCAAACCTGGTCTTCTGGTTGCGTTTGGCTATGAACCAGGTCATGACCAATTGCTTACTAGTCGGGACCAGTTTGGTGAACATGCACTGCTCTGTGCTTGCAGTTATGTTTATGCTTAGGGTTAGAGATAGGCTTAGAACCTCTAAAGTACAGTAGTCGCGATTGTAAGGCAAGTAGTCATGACAAGGTTGCCACTAGTTGCTCACTAGTCATGACCAGTAAGAAAGCAGTCGCGACCAGGGTCTTTGTCGCTACTGGATTTTTGGTCTCTCAAAAAGTAATAAGGACAAACAAAGAAATGAAATAAGTTATTTCAGACCAAAGATCAGACATTACTCCATTTGTCAGAATGCGAACCCAGGTACAGTGTTGCCAACTTTTGTCGCTATATTTAGTTTTTTTTTCCCCCCCAGACACCCCTAGCGTGAAAATTAGTGAAAAACTCCTAGCCCATTTGTTACATCTGGTTAACCAACTTTCCATCATTTAGCCTAGGGACGACCTGGAATCCTCTCAGGGACCAATGGTGGTCCGCAAACCACCAGGTACGTACCGCGTGGGGGGCTTCTGTCATGCGGTTGCAGATAGCTTGTATGAACAGAGCATCGTCTCTCCGGTGGCACCCGGAGATCAGACCCTGAGTAGACACAAGCTATACTACTGATGAGCCCCATCCACCGTCCATCCAAGGTCACGTGATTGAACTGTAAGACACATACACACATAACATTACACTCTGTATCAGGGGCGGATTTAGGCATGGCAATGCCCTCCTAAATGCCCAGTCTGTCCCACCAAACACGATGGCATGCAAAACAACCCAAGATGTTTCACATTAAAGTGCCTATATTCAAAAGGATTTGAAACACCACTACTGCTACAAACTAACTACAGTTGTGGCAAAACAAAGACAACCAACAGCATTTCATCATTGAAAACAGAAAACTCTGAGCTTTATGCATGCTGTGTCTGTTGTAACTTCGACAACTGATATTATTGATGCTTTACTTGCCTAATAAAAGTCCTGTAACTGAAAATGGTATGGGTGCAACTTCATCTCCCGTGGCGCGAAGTGGCGATGAAGTCGCCCCAATACCATCCCCCCCCCCCCCCCCCCCAATTGGGAAAGGTAACATCCGCCCCTGCATTTTATGCTGTTTGATTTAGGGCTTCACAATTAGTTGTTGATGTTAAAAAAAAAAATCGTGGTTTCCCTTTTCCTAGCACATTTACAGTAGAGCTGTGTCACACTGGCTCACAGCCTACCTTAGCGTGAAAAAAAGTGTTCTGTTAAATAAGAAAAGAAAAATGGAACGTGTTCTGCTGATTTACTTTATGAAAAGGTAGCCCAAGATTTCTACTTGAATGTTCCATTAGGAAAAAAAAGAGTGAGGTTTGGACTTTATCCATCGTCGTCGTTCATCCTTATTCTCTGTTGGGAGGGAGGAGAATCAAATAATAACATTTAAAATAAATAATTGTCTTTGTTTGTACTTTTACTAGTAGTCAAAGGGATAACATAATTAACTGCCCAATTACGTACAAAACCATAAAAAAGTTCACCTGTTTTTAATCACATTTACCTGTATTGGTACCATGTTGAAAAAATGTTCATTTTCAAGCATGAAAAAATAAACAACAGTGGAAGTAGCTAAAGTTAAAGCATAAATGAATTATGCACACAGTTGTATAATTAGGCCGTGGACCAGAGGCCTCAAATTGAGAAACTGTTGCCATCAAAAGGGACAAGACATAAGTGGTATCATTACGTTTGTAGGAGCCAAAATGACGTTCTATATAGTTCACTTGTATTTCACTGGGTTGGTGAGGTGCGCGCCCCAGAGCTTCATTGATTGGTTGAAGTGCCTCTGTGGGTGGCCACCGTAGGCTACAAGTGCATGGTCATTCCCAGCTCACTCCATGGATGGCTTTGGTTCCTGGAGGCAGGGTGAGCTGGGAGGCTACATAATTTGTTGACCGTACGCACTTTAGCACTTGCACTTTTGATAATTTGATTCTATAGCATTAACTCACTGTTTGTATCTTTGCACATATTTATTGCAATCTTATTTATCTTGTCGAAGTATTGTAATGATTGGTGCACTGATTTCACTAAACAGTTCAAACTTATTTCCTTGTCTGAATCGTTTTTATCATTGGTGTTTTAGTCTATTGTGTTGCGCGTCACACAGCTTGTTTAACTCCCAGGCTTAGCCTGCCGGCATGAGTGATCTATTGGGGATCATTTTCAGCCACTACATTGTCAACAAATTTGTATCGATCTGGATCGCTATTGGTGTTGGGTGTTTAACCTACCTGGTTCCCCGCGGCGTTCAAACAATGAATCGCGCACATACGTGCACTGCGGCATTAAGGTTGCACTCAGCTATTGTTTAATCCATTTGCTTTCGAGTCCACGTTGTGTTCTACACATCGCATAGCGGCCCGCCCCAAACACACACACTCTATTGTTCCCCTGTAGGCGAAGCGGCTTTAGCCTATAGCTTTGGCTGTGGGCTATTGTTTGTTGTTTTTCATGTGCATGAACGGGTTCGGCCCGCATTCTAAAACCCGTGGAACGGGTGGCCCAGGGGTGCCGTCTCTTTATAGAGATATATAGGCACATAAGTACCTATCGTTACATGCTGAAGACACAGGGTCTGCATTCGGCAGTTTACGGGTCGTTAGGCAGTTTAGTGGGGAACAATAGCACGCATTCACACACTTACACGCACATTCTACTAGGGCTGTTGCGGTGTTTTTTGGACTTCGATTTGGATGCAAATGATTTTGACTTTGATTCATTTTAATGCAAATTCAAAATGTCTAGTTCATCAAGGCCAGGTTCTACTACCAGTGCAAACGAGCCAAAACGGCAATCAATGCTCACTGCGAAAGCACTATCAAACAAAATTGAACAACTTCAAAGGGAACGCAAAGCTAAGGTTAACAAAATTGAACGACTTGTAAAAGCAATTGACCTTATGCAAAGCTCTGAAAATGCAAATGCTGTCCAGTTCAATCTTTACAATGTATCTGCACTGTACGATGAAGCAAGCAGTCTCCATGATTCGGTCATTCCATTGCTTCCCCCAGAGGAACAAGAGAGACAAAACAATTGGTTTTCAGACATACAAAAACGCAAAGTTAATTTCACTGAAAATGCAAACAAATGGCTCTCTCAAAATCTTTCCATTCAAAGTACAGCGCAGTTACAGGAAGAGGCTATTATACCTTTGTATGTACCCCCACATCTTGTTGAAACATCTAATGCAGTGAATAACCCAAATGCTTCCTGTGTTCCAGATGACCGTGGGGGTGTGGTGGCAGCTTCAGTCATTGATGATGTTAACCCAGATGATAGTATCTCTAATGTGTCAGTTGAGCCATCAAAGAAAAGAAGCACTGCAGGTAGTAAGTGTAGGTCCACTACTTCTTCTGCTGCATCCGCACGCCTGATAGCAGAAGCAGACATGGCAGCTCTTCTCGCTCGCCAGAAGAAGCTCAAAGAGAGACAGGCTCTAGATGAGCAAGAGGCACAGATGAAAAGGGCTCTTGATGAGCAAGAGGCACAGCTCAGAAGGACTCGTGATGAGCAAGAGGCACAGATGAAAAGGGCTCTAGAACAGCAAGAGGCACAGTCGAGACAGGCTCTAGAACAGCTCAGAAGGGCTCGTGAAGAGCAAGAGGCACAACTAAAAAGAAAGAAAGAACAGCTAGAGTTGGAGGCAGAGATAGCAGAATCAGCAGCTAAGCTCAATGTCTTGAGAGTCTCCTCCTCTCAGGTGTCTGGTTCTTCAGCCAGTAGGTCAGATGGGATGAATTCTTATGTTGAGAAAGGGAGAGAAAAGCTTTCTCAACCATTGGATCCTGATGCTGAAACCTTTGTTCCTCCGTCAGGGGGGCACTCTTCTCAGCATGCTGTAATGGGTGAACCACAGTCACATTCACATCCACTTGATGCACGGCCTAAGCAGTCAGCTACACATCCTTCTTTGTTTGATTCTCGAGCTATGTTGGTGAAGAACATGGGGCAGCAAGTTGGCCAGCCATTTCAATACAGTTCAGCAGGTGAACAGCATCCACGTTCACAATCCTTGAATGCTCAACGTGAGTGGCTACATCCTCCATCTTTGGATGCTCGGTCTAAGGTGGCTAATTTGGGGTTGCAATCGCAGCCAAGGCCTGAGGCAGCTACAGTGCGGCAAAGTGGATGGTCCGATCCTCAAGTATGTCCTCAGTCGCAGTTGCAGTCACAACAGCCTGCACCCTTAGTCCAAGATGGTGTCAATCATGATCAGCTGATCTCTGTCTTAAAGGAGCAGAACAAGATAACCTCTTTACTTGCTCAACAGCAGTCTTTGTTCTTTCTTCCACGACGTGACATGCAAACCTTTGATGGTGATCCTTTGGAGTACCAAACCTTCATGAGAGCCTTTGAGCACTGCATCGAGGAGAAAACTCACAGCGCCAAGGATTGCTTGTACTTTCTCGAGCAGTACACGAAAGGGAAGCCCAGAGACATGGTTCGCAGCTGTCTACATATGTCCTCTGAAACTGGCTATGCCACAGCCAAATCCTTGTTGCAAGAGCATTTCGGCAACTCTTTGAAGATCACCTCTGCATACATGAACAAGGTGTTCTTGTGGCCAGTGATAAAGGCAGAGGATGTTGATGCGCTTCAGTCTTACAGCTTCTTGCTGCGGTCCTGCTTCAATGCTCTTGGGGAGTTTGAATCCACATACGAGTTGGATGTTCCTGCTAACATGCAGGCTGTTGTCAAGAAGTTGCCCTACAAGCTCAGGGAGAAGTGGAGAGATGTCGCTTGTAACTTGCAGGAGACGAACCATCGCAGAGCCACATTTGGCGACATTGTTGAATTCATTGAATGGCAGGTGAAGATTGCGAGCGACCCACTGTTTGGGGATATCCAGGATTCTACCCCTGCAGTGTCGAGGAAGGAAGTGAAGCCTGCTAAACCGCAGTACTTTGCAGGAGCAAACAGAAGTAGCTTTGCGACTACTGTCGCTACAGTCGACAAAAGGGTTGACACTGGACCGAAGAGAGAACTTGGTTTGTCTGTCGTCAAAACATGCTTGCTTTGTGGAGCTGGGCATTCCTTGGACACATGTCGTCTATTGGAAAGGAAGACGCATGAAGAGAAGATGTCCTTCTTGAGAGAGAAAGGGTTGTGCTTTGGATGTATGTGCATTGGGCACAGAAGCCGTGAATGCAATGCACGTCTGGTGTGCAAAGTGTGCGGTAAGAGGCATCCTACCTTGTTGCATGTCTACCCTGAGGAGGAGAGTCCAGTGCAAGCGCCAGAAGAATTGGAGACGACAGAGGAGAACAATTCGATCACAGTGCAGTCCGGTGGTCTTACTGGGGCCGGAGAGACTGACTGCACTCTTGCTATACTTCCCGTTCGGGTGAAGTCCAAGAAAGGTCAGACGTTGGTGACCTATGCTTTTCTTGATCCTGGAAGCTCCGCTTCATTCTGCACGGAGGGGCTCATGGACAGGCTGAACCTCTCAGGAAAGAAGACTGACATTCTTCTAAGGACAATGGGTCAGGAGAAGGTGGTCAGTAGTAGAGTTGTGTTGGACCTGGAGGTAGCTGGGCTGGACACAGATGGTTTCTGTGAGCTACCTACAGTGTTCGCACAGGAGAGCATGCCTGTAGATCAAGGTAACATCCCGAGGCAGGAAGACTTGAGGAAATGGCCACATCTTGAACACCTCAAGATCACAGAGATCGACTCGGGGGTGGATCTTCTTATTGGCACCAATGTTCCTGAGGCTCTAGAGCCATGGGAGGTGGTCAGGAGTGTTGGTGGTGGTCCTTACGCGGTCAGAACAATGTTGGGTTGGACCGTGAATGGTCCCCTTGGAGGAGGCGGCAGATTTCACAACACAGGTGGGAATCCCATCACTGTGAACCGGATTGCAGTTGCCAGAGTCGACCAGCTGTGGGAGCAGCATACGAAGGCAGACGTCCCTGGACGTGTGAAGGAGGAACAGCTTGGCTTGGCTACAGAAGGTCTTAGTTCAGGGTCTGTCACAAGGTCTGTTCAGCTGGTTGGTGTCCATGAACAGAACAAGAAGGTGGCTGGACATCCCACATGTTTCACCGCACCTGCGTTGTGCAGTACCAAGAGAACACGGTGCAGACGCCAGTTAGACCGGGATGAGGCGTTGCCGATAAGTGCTGTCCAGCAATGGGCAGCCCGGCGCTTAGAGCTTCATCTCGAGGAAGATCGCACAGGATGTGTAGGACCTGTGGTGCTGGGCACTGAGAAACATCTGCAAGGCATACACAGAGCTAAGCCGGGCTGGGGTGAGGTTTTGTCGATAAGTGCTGTCCAGCAATGGGCAGCCCGGCACCAGGAACTTCATCTCAGTGAAGATCAGACATGCAGAGGTGAGGCGTTGCCTATAACTGCTGCCCAGAAATGGGTAGCCTGGCTCTACAAGCCTCATCTCGCTGAAGAGCTCTGTGTGTGCAGGTGCTTGGCAGGCAGTGGAGTTGGTGTGGAGTCCTTGTCGTCCAATACTTGGGTGCAAGCTGAAATGGAGTCTCGAGACCTATCCGCTCGTTCTGTGCAGGTCTCTCCTGAAGACGTGTCCGTGAGGGCAGTTCATGCCGATGAGAAAAATGTGCTGTTTGCCAGTCGCATTCCACCTTGGTTCTGGTTGGGAGAAGTGGTCAGTTGGCTTCTTGGGGTCAGGAAGATGTTGGACCTGGCTCAGAGCAGGAGGCTTCTTGCGCAGCCAGATCTTGATGAAGAGAAACTACGTGAGAGCATGCAGACCACTGAAGATTCAGTATACAGAGAGGAGATGCAGATTCACGTGGCTTCAGGAAGCAGAGGGGCCGTGAAGTCTCACTTGGGGGGCTCATGCTCTGTGGATCCTTTCTTGCTTGGAGCTCTCGAGCTCTTTGAACTCTCTCTCTCTCCCACTCTTATTTCCCTGTTTTGCAGATGGAGAGGAGAATATGGATGAACGAAGATCCTATAAGAGAGACGATGATGCATTATGATTGACTAATTTGCATAGAATTGCATTGAATTTTCTATTTTCTACTTTTGTATTTTTGCTAAGGCTAACTTTGAGCTCCTACATATTAAGATTAGTTGTAATTAATGCCCAGGCATAATTAGGGGCCGGAATGTAGGAGCCAAAATGACGTTCTATATAGTTCACTTGTATTTCACTGGGTTGGTGAGGTGCGCGCCCCAGAGCTTCATTGATTGGTTGAAGTGCCTCTGTGGGTGGCCACCGTAGGCTACAAGTGCATGGTCATTCCCAGCTCACTCCATGGATGGCTTTGGTTCCTGGAGGCAGGGTGAGCTGGGAGGCTACATAATTTGTTGACCGTACGCACTTTAGCACTTTGCACTTTTGATAATTTGATTCTATAGCATTAACTCACTGTTTGTATCTTTGCACATATTTATTGCAATCTTATTTATCTTGTCGAAGTATTGTAATGATTGGTGCACTGATTTCACTAAACAGTTCAAACTTATTTCCTTGTCTGAATCGTTTTTATCATTGGTGTTTTAGTCTATTGTGTTGCGCGTCACACAGCTTGTTTAACTCCCAGGCTTAGCCTGCCGGCATGAGTGATCTATTGGGGATCATTTTCAGCCACTACAACGTTCACATGACACCCAGGATTGCGGTATGATAGCAGTTTCAGAATACTAAATACAGGTTTTTGGCCTTTATATCTGATCAATTTCTGACATCAAAGCATACATTATCTGGGGTGCTGAGTTGATTTATGAGCTGACTGAAGCAATTCAAGCTCAGGGTCATGTGTCAAAGGTCAATGTCATGGTCATTTCGGATCAAAATGTCCTGTAAAAGTAAAGTGGCCGACGTAAGTTCAAAGACCTAAATTTGTGTGGAAGGCAATCATGCCTTCCACACCGGCCAATCACGCCCAAAAATAGCCAGTCTACAAGCTCACATCATCGGTTGGTAAAGCCACGCGTTTCTCCAGCCAGAGCAAAAAAAAAAAATCCACATTGTGCACACAATCTGCCCTATAGGCTTTCATCTGTGCGACTCACAAAATATATTTGGGAGTAGCCTACCAGCCTGTGTGACTGAGCATAGGCTACTTAAGATGTAGGTATGTAGGCCTATAGGTCTATAATATTACTTTTGTGCCCAAGTTCAACCCAACTTTCCAACATCAACAATTCCCTCCCAATCAATGTGATCTAGACATCATTTCCAGATCATATATTTCACAACGGGTATAGGACTAGTAATATCTAATTAGCAAGAAGTAGAAAATGGCATGATACAAGACTTTTTGTTTCGTTTTTCATCTTAGAAATTATTTGATTGTCACAAAAGTTTGTGTTTGTCATCATGATTCGCCACGACCCGAGTTGGCTTTGTCCGTGGCGTAATCGTCTTTATATAAATTATTTTCGAAAAGTCTATGAGAAAAATGAATGGGGTATCCGTTTCTGGAACGGGGCGGTGACGTCACTGCGCAGGTCTATTGTGTGAGTTGTCATGATTTGTTGAAACCCAAGTGGGCTTTGTCCGCAGCACAATCGTCTTAAAGGGGTATTCCACTAAAAAAATAAAGAAAAAAAAAAAGACTTTGTCATTTTATGGTCTACTCAGTGTCATGTGAACACACCAGACAGTTTATAAGTTACTCCTTTCAGTATTTAGATATTTGACGTTCATTTTAGTGCATCCGCCTCCTTCCTATACAAACCCATTATAACCTTTAACCATGACAGATCATTCAAAAACCCATATTTTTTCTGGTGACTGATATTGTCCTCCTAATACGTGAAAGGTCCGTGGAATTTCATTTACTGTTTTCATTCATTTTTAAAATATTGTTTTGGAAAATGTAGCAGGCTCAATATTTGGGAATGCCCACCCAAATGAATAAAACAATATTTTAAAATTAAATGAAAACTGTAAATGAAATTCCACAGCCCTCTCACGTATTAGGAGGACAATATCAGTCACAAGAATATCAGTTGTTTCCGAATAATCTGTCATGGTTAAAATGGAGTTTTAATGGGTTTGTATAGGAAGCAGGCGGGGCAGCTGAATGAACCTCAAATATCTAAATACTGAAAGGAGTAACTTATAAACTGTCTGGTGTGTTCACATGAGACTGAGTAGACCATACAATGACCAAAAGTTTTTTTGAAAGTGGAATACCCCTTTAAGTCTATGAGGAAAATGAATGGGGAATCCATTTCTGGAACAATTGCGGCGTAACCTAAAGGGGCCCAAACTAAAGGGTGTTCGTTTGTACCTTTCAGCAGGGGGTCCCCGCCATGATGACAGGTGTATGCGTGGGCAGGGCTGGCGAGGCCCATGGAAGGGGTCCTCTCCTTCCAGGCTTTGCCTGAGCCGAGTTGTATAGAGTCAGCCGAACTGACCCATCTCCCAGAGGCAGGGTCACCCTATACACCTGTCCAGGCGGGGACAGAGGGACCTCTCCAACTCTCTATACCGCTGCAGTTCTGAGGACGACTCCTGGAAAGGAGAGGAGGGGGGGGAAAAAATCAATAAAGTGAGTGTGTGTGTGTGGGTGTGTGTCAAATATGTCAACGTTCCAAATAAAATACACTCTGCGCCCCACCACACAAATAAAATGCACTTTGAGCCCCCCACCACACGAATAAAATGCACTCTGCGCCCCTCACCACACATAAAATGCACTCTGCGCCCCTTACCACATGAATAAAATGCACTCTGCGCCCCTCACCACACATAAAATGCACTCTGCACCCCTCACCACATGAATAAAATGCACTCTGCGCCCCTCACCACACATAAAATGCACTCTGCGCCCCTTACCACATGAATAAAATGCACTCTGCGCCCCTCACCACACAAATAAAATGCACTCTGAACCCCTCACTACACAATTTGTGTGGTGAGGGGTTCAGACTTCAGAGTGCATTATATTTGAAATACGGTATAATGCACTCTGAACCCCTCACCACACAGATAAAATACACTCTGCATATGTATATGCAGAGTGAATATTTAAAGGTTATAAATTAATATGCGTTAGAGCTCGTGAAATAAGTATTTGATCCCTAAGCACAACCTGACTTAGTACTTGGTGGAAAAACCCTTGTTGGCAAGTACGGAAGTCAGATGTTTCTTGTAGTTGGTCACCAGTTTGCGCACATCTCAGGAGGGATTTTGGCCCACTCCTGGTTAGATCTTCTCTCCAAATCCTGAAGGTTTCGAGGCTGTTGCTTGCCAACTCAAAGCTCGAGCTCCCGCCATAGATTTTCTAAAGGATTAAGGTCTGGAGACTGGCTAGGCCACTCCTTGAGCTTAATGTGCTTCTTCGTGAGCCACTCCTTTGTTGCCTTGGCCGTGTGTTTTGGGTCGTTGTCATGCTGGAAGACCCAGCCACGACCCATCTTCAGTGCTCTGGCTGAGGGAAGGAGGTTCTTGTCCAAGATCCTGCGGTACATGGCCACATCCATCGGCCACACAATGCAGTGATGTTGCCCTGTACCCTTAGCAGAGAAACAGCCCCAAAGCTAATGTCTCCACCTCCATGCTTGACTGTGGGGATGGCGTTGTTGGGTTTGTATTCAGCATTTCTCTCTCTCCAAACACGACAAGTCAAATGGATGCCAAAGAGTTGAATTTTGGTCTCTTCTGACCACATCACCTTCCCCGCAGCCTGGTCTGAATCATTTAGGTGTTCATTGGTGAACTTTAGACGGGCCTCTATGCGCCTTCTTGAGCAGAGGGACATGGCTGGGCACTGCAGGATTTCAATCCGTTATGGTGTACTGTGTTACCAATGGTTTTCTTGGTGACTGTGGTCCCAGCTGCCTTCAAATCATTAACAACAACATCCCCATCGTCAGGCATGGAGGTGGAAACATTATGCTTTGGGGCTGTTTCTCTGCTAAGGGTACAGGGCAACTTCACTGCATTGTGTGGCCGATGGATGGAGACATGCACTGCAACATCTTGGACAAGAACCTCCTTCCCTCAGTCAGAGCACTAAAGATGGGTCTTGAAGAAGCACATTAAGCTCATGGAGTGGCCTAGCCAGTCTCCAGACCTTAATCCTATAGAAAATCTATGGAGGGAGTTGGCAAGCAACAGCCTCGAAACCTTGAGGATTTGGGGAGGATATCTAAACAGGAGTGGGCTAAAAACCCTCCTGAGATGTGCACAAACTTGGTGACCAACTACAAGAAACGTCTGACTTCCGTGCTTGCCAACAAGGGTTTCTCCACCAAGTAGGCTACTAAGTCAGATTGTGCTTAGGGATCAAATACTTATTTCACAAGCTATAATGCAAATTAATTTATAACCTTTAAATATTATTTTCTAATGGATATTTTTGTTCATATTCTGTCTCTATTTGTTTAAATAAAAGTGCCATAAAAATGACAGTGTTCATTTCTTTCTAATCCTGAAAACTTACAAAATCATCAAGGGATCAAATAATTATTTTCCCCACTGTATAATGCACTTTGCGCCCAAACCACACAAATATAAAGCACTCTGCGCCACCATATAGCACTCTGCGCCACCACACAAACATATAGCACTCTGCGCCACCACACAAACATAATGCACTCTGAGCCCCCACACAAACATAATGCACTCTGAGCCCCCACACAGATAAAATACACTCTGAGCCCCCACCACACAAATATAATACACTCTGAGCCCCCACCGCACAGATAAAATACACTCTGAGCCCCCACCACACAAATATAATACACTCTGAGCCCCCACCGCACAGATAAAATACACTCTGAGCCCAAACCACACAAATATAATGCACTCTGAGTCCCCACCACACACAGATAAAATACACTCTGAGCCCAAACCACACAAATATAATGCACTCTGAGCCCCCACCACACAGATAAAATACACTCTGAGCCCAAACCACACAAATATAATGCACTCTGAGCCCAAAACACACAAATATAATGCACTCTGAGCCCCCACCGCACAGATACAATACACTCTGAGCCACCACACAAATAAAACACGCTCTGCGCCCCCACCGATAAAATGCACTTATCTTTCACAGAGCTCCAGTGCAAGGCAGAATTATAGGAGCAGTGGAGCTATGGACCAGAGCTAGATCCATCCCGTTACAAAATAAAAAATAATAATAATCTAGAGTTGCAAATTGTAGCAAACTGGGGAAATGGGCAAAACATTTCCTTATGGTTACTGTAGCCTATAGGCCGTGCCAACGGTTAGAAGAACACTCAATAGACAATTATTTGTTTACAAACATTGGGACTGGATTCAAGGGTGACTGTTCCATGTAATGAATTCCCAACACATCTCTAAACATATTGTTTTGGGGAGCGTTGGTTTCAGTTCATTCTTCGTCGTGCAACAGTCTTGCGCATAGAGAACAGCTGATATACAAGCTCACATGGCGTCATGGACGATACTGTTGTGAGCTTATACGTCTGCGTGCGCGATACCGTGACATGAC
This sequence comes from Benthosema pterotum, assembly GCA_039105355.1. Taxonomy (NCBI): domain Eukaryota; kingdom Metazoa; phylum Chordata; class Actinopteri; order Myctophiformes; family Myctophidae; genus Benthosema; species Benthosema pterotum. The sequence goes on along the minus strand of CM076972.1, from coordinate 30,552,121 downwards.
GAAGCATAAATTATTTTGCGCACAGAGAACAGCTGATGAGTTGCAGGTGCGCGTGGGGTGCACAAACTGAAGCCATCTAGTAGAAGAGTTGCGACATTGAGGGGTCAGAAACTGAGCGCTCAAGCTGCTGTTCATGCAGCCTGAAAGAGGGTCAAGCTGGAGTTTAAAATGCATTGATTTCAACGAGGGCTGCGCAAAACATGTTAGCTGTTTCAAAGCAGTAGCAAACGAATCACTACAAAACGATCTACAGTAAAAAATAAAGCGATTTGTAGCCATTTGTTGTCCCCATTCTCAATAGAAGTCTGACTGTAGGAGCCGCCGTTATACTGGCCTCATGAAGGGAACGAAGTTTGCGCAACTCTGCCTATGGGCCCACTTGAAAATCATTAGTTCTGGGTGCAAGAGACTAAACTCAACATCAAATAGTCGTCCTACGTGGCTAAAATGCAGAATAAATAGTGGTATGAAAAAGTATAAAGCAGTGGTTTTCAACCAGTGGTCCTTGAGAGTTCCAGGGCAGGTGATCCTCATCTGTGTGAAGTTGACACCCCATGATTTTGCAAATTTCGAAAAAATATATAAAATTGGTGTCATTCTTTAGTGCTCCATTTGTGCTGAATTGTGCCGTAAATTTCAGAATTTGTGCTGCTACCATGATTGAGATAATTGAAGTTATAGGTCCTGAGCTTTGACAATCTTGCACCCCGCACTTGAGATGGTCCAAAATGGACTAAAATGGGCTCATCTTTTAGTGCTCGACGGGGTGGAATTTGTGCTGCTGAAATCGGCATTTGTGCTGCTTTTATTTATTTTATATGAATATTTATGTGCAATATTAGCTGTTATCAGCTTTATAGGCTTGCACCCCCCACTTGGGATGGTCCAAAATGGACTAAAATTGGCTCATCTTTTAGTGCTCGGCGGGGTGGAATTTGTGCCGCTGAAATTGGCAATTGTGCTGCTTTTATTGGTTTTATATGAATATTTATGTGCAATATTAGCTGTTATCAGCTTTATAGGCTCGCACCCCCCACTTGGGATGGTCCAAAATGGACTAAAATGGGCTCATCTTTTAGTGCTCGGCGTGCTGGAATTTGTGCCGCTGAAATCGGCATTTGTGCTGCTTTTCTTGATTTTATATGAATATTTATGTGCAATATAAGCTGTTATCAGCTTTATAGGCTCGCACCCCCCACTTGGGATGGTCCAAAATGGACTAAAATGGGCTCATCTTTTAGTGCTCGGCGTGCTGGAATTTGTGCCGCTGAAATCGGCATTTGTGCTGCTTTTATTGATTTTATATGAATATTTTGACTGGGGTAAAGTTGACGTTCGAATTTCGTTGCGCATTTAGTAACGTAATTACGGTAGTGGCCGTTCAGCGCTTGCCTGTGGGATCATGCGTGTGTGCGTGCGTGCACGTGCGTGGGATCATGCGTGTGTGCGTGCGAGGGAGAGAAAGAGTAAAGACCAAACTGGCTGTTGTATGAACTAAGAATACAAGCCTGCTGTTGACTACTTTACAAATCTAATGCTATATGTTATAAGGGTAATAATAATAACACTGAAAATAAACTTGATATTTGATGAACTCAAGACTGCTGTAGCCAACTCCTCTCTCTCGCTCCCTCTCTCTCTCTCTCTCTCTCTCTCTCTCTCTCTCTCTCTCTCTCTCTCTCTCTCTCTCTCTCTCTCTCTCTCTCTCTCTCTCTCTCTCTCTCTCTCTCTCTCTCTCTCTCTCTCTCTCTCTCTCTCTCTCTCTCTCTCTCTCTCTCTCTCTCTCTCTATATATATATATATATATATATATATATATATATATATATATATATATGTGAGTGAGTGTGTGTGTGTGTGTGTGTGTGTGTGTGTGTGTGTGTGTGTGTGTGTGTGTGTGTGTGTGTGTGTGTGTGTGTGTGTGTGTGTGTGTGTGTGTGTGTGAGAGAGAGATAAGATTTCCCTGACATTGTGGGTCCTTTCTACTGTAGATTTCTTTGAGATATAGCACTTCAATTGTGCTCCATATATCGCCTAGGCCCAAGAGCTGATTCTATGAACTTTGACCAGAAAGTGCTGTTGAAATCAACTAGGGATGTATAGTATACCTCTACTGACAATCCCTCATCTTTACATGATGCACACCTTTTATTTTGAAGTTTTAACTCAAAATGGATTTTTAATGAATTTTTGAAATCTACAAAATGACAGAACATTTTGGTCATGTGACTATTTCTAGTAGGCTAAATCATGGTTCATATTACCTATCCCTCATCCCTTCATGATGCACACCTTTTATTTTGGAGTTTTAACTCAAAATGGATTTTATCCATTTAGATAGCACTGGTTCATGCACACCTGTGAATCAGCTCTTGGGAGCAAGGAGGCCAATTTCAGCTGCTATTTCTGAGGACTCCTACAGTAGAAAGAGCCCAATATGCCAGAGGAAGTAGAATTAGACCTCCTTAGTTGATTTCAGTAGCACTGGTACATGCACACTTGACAGAGTGTGTGTGGTTGCTGGTCAAAGTTAGCTCTTGGGCCTAGGCGATATTGGAGCAAAGGGGCACATTTGAAGTGCTATATCTCAAGAAATCTACAGTAGAAAGGGCCCACAATGTCAGGGAAAGTGGAATTAGACCTTCTGAGGACTCCTACGGCAGAAAGAGCCCAATATGCCAGAGGAAGTAGAATTAGACCTCCTTAGTTGATTTTGACAGCACTGGTCCATGCACACCTGACAGAATGTGTGTGGTTGCTGGTTAAAGTTCATAGAATCAGCTCTTGGGCCTAGGCGATATTGGAGCAAAGGGGCACATTTGAAGTGTTATATCTTTACGATATCTACAGTAGAAAGGGCCCACAATGTCAGGGAAATCTTATCTTATATAAGATAACTCTACTTTAAACTTCATCTTAATATATATATATATATATATATATATATATATATATATATATATATAGATATATAGATATATAGATATAGATATAGATATATATATATAGATATATATATATATATAGATATAGATATAGAGAGAGAGAGAGAGAGAGAGAGAGAGAGAGAGAGAGAGAGAGAGAGAGAGAGAGAGAGAGAGAGAGAAGCCTAGTCTTGTGTTCATCAAATATCAAGTTTATTTTCAGCATTATTATTATTACCCTTTTAACATTATTATAGCATTATAGATTTGTAAAGTAGTCAACAGCAGGCTTGTATTCATAGTTCATACAACATCCAGTTTGGTCTTTCCTCTTTCTCTCCCTCGCACACACACACGCGCGCGCGCGCTCCCACGCACGCGCACACGCTCCCATTGCGGCGACCGACAAGCGCTGAACAGCCACTACCGTAATTACGTTACTAAATGCGCAACGAAATTCGAACATCAGCTTTACCCCAGTCAAAATATTCATATAAAATCAATAAAAGCAGCACAAATGCCGATTTCAGCGGCACAAATTCCAGCACGCTGAGCACTAAAAGATGAGCCCATTTTAGTCCATTTTGGACCATCCCAAGTGGGGGGTGCGAGCCTATAAAGCTGATAACAGCTTATATTGCACATAAATATTCATATAAAATCAATAAAAGCAGCACAAATTCTGATTTCAGCGGCGCAAATTCCACCCCGCCGAGCACTAAAAGATGAGCCCATTTTAGTCCATTTTAGACCATCCCAAGTGGGGGGTGCGAGCCTATAAAGCTGATAACAGCTAATATTGCACATAAATATTCATATAAAATCAATAAAAGCAGCACAATTGCCAATTTCAGCGGCACAAATTCCACCCCGCCGAGCACTAAAAGATGAGCCCATTTTAGTCCATTTTAGACCATCCCATGTGGGGGGTGCGAGCCTATAAAGCTGATAACAGCTAATATTGCACATAAATATTCATATAAAATCAATAAAAGCAGCACAATTGCCAATTTCAGTGGCACAAATTCCACCCCGCCGAGCACTAAAAGATGAGCCCATTTTAGTCCATTTTGGACCATCTCAAGTGCGGGGTGCAAGATTGGCAAAGCTCAGGACCTATAACCTCAATTATCTCAATCATGGTAGCAGCACAAATTCTGAAATTTACGGCACAATTCAGCACAAATGGAGCACTAAAGAATGACACCAATTTTATATATTTTTTCGAAATTTGAAAAATCATGGGGTGTCAACTTCACGGACATGTGATCCTCAGGCTAAATGAAAGTTGGTTAACCAGATGCAACTCTTTGAGAGCGTAAACATGGAACCAAATGGACCCTTGCAGGTCCATTTGGTCTAAAGAGTTAAAGCATTCATCATGTGAATTAGCCAGTCTACACAACTAGAGAATGTAGAAGATTAATGGTCATTTTGATCGGTTACTGTATGTTTGACTCAAATTTTGGTCTGTGACTCAAATTCTGAATAAATAGTGGGCCCTGGTATGAAAAAGGTTGAAAACCACTGGTATAAAGTGTTGATAAGTATCATCTCTACTCACCATTGTGCTTGTAGGGGGAGGCAGCCAGACCTGTAGGCCTACCTCCCCCCAACCTGGTTAGGATTATTATTACACATAGTAATCCAATGCCATGCCTGTACACAGGTATACACTGTATATCTAGCATCACACCCGTTAAAGAGTGTAAATGTCTGTGAAGCTGCTGGAGAGGGTTTAATTTGGCATGAATTCAGGCAGCTACAGACTAGACTCGTCCACACGACAGACAGGACGAGATCAAACAGAGCTTCACGAGACTTCAGGACTTAAAGCTGCCGCTCTGCTCTGCTCTGGGCAGGTTGGCTGCCCGCAGGTCCTAATGCCTCACCGGCTACCTGTCACAGTCACAAACATGAACTGCTACTGAGAACGGGGACTTTTAATGTATTGATTGATTGATTGATTTTTTTTTAATTACAGTTTATAGATTGCGGGGCATTCATTGCACAATGAAGGATTTAATTTGGTTTAAATCCAGGCCTAATTAACTTTCTGACTTATAGGCCTAATGCCAAATTGGCTATATGAGCTCTGAGCTGCAGCATTGCCATGGATACAGCATCTGTTTTGGTTCAAGATTGTTGATTTAGAACGTTTATTCAAGCGATTACGATTGCAGAGCCATGTGATGCTATTCAGCTCTTTGGCAGGCAGCCAAACTGGTTGAGACGTAAAGAGAGAGAGGGTGTTACCTGCACCTGACGCAGGTTCAGGCTTCCTCAGAGCCTTAGAAATAGACAGAGTTGCGACATTGAGGGGACAGAAAACAGTCTGGTCACGTGGTTCATGTACTCGCGCGAGCCTATAGGCTCCAATGCATTCAGTAACTTCCGGCTGTCACTATTTACTGTCACTATCCAATAGAGGTCTATGTAGAGGGACTGGCCCTATGAAGTGAACGGAGTTGGCGCAACTCTGTCTATTTCTATGGCTCTGGGCTTCCTTCATCTGCGGTGCCTACGAACGGACCAGCAGCAGTCAAGCGCGAGACATGGAACATTATACACGTCGGACTTGAACAGCAGTAGCCTACCGAAGAACTTGAGGGAAATACTTCAACAACACACTTTTTTTAATTATATTTCAAAACATCTGGGTAACCGGGTATAATATATACTATATAGAGCATGTGCGCATCATGGATAACGAAAAGACTCCAAATGTTTTAATAAATTGTAGGCCCGCACAATTAATTGTGACTACCAGTCACTACCTGAACTCCTGAAGTGTGTCGCCTTATGGTATTGTTATTAGACTACTAGCAGTAGTAGTAGTAGTAGAAAGAACTTATTTCCCCGTACGTGGAACTTGTGTTCTGCGCCACGGCCACGGGGGTATTGGAAATGTTATGAGCGCTGTATTGGAGCTGGAGGACACGCTGCGCGCTCTCTTCCACGCATACGACGCGGAGAACCCTTACCCGGGGCAGATCGAAAAGAACGGCTTTCTAACCATCTGCTCGGATCTGCAGCTGCCCATCTCGCCGGGCGAGGCGGAGGACATATTCCACCGACTGGACGTGGACCAAGACGGCGCGATCACCCTGCTGGACTTTATCTGTGCTTTCAACGACACGAAGATAATGATGGACATGGAGACGGACAGCGGGCTGTCCGCTGCGTGGGACGACTTTGAGCACCGGCTCGGGGAGCAGGCCAGGTTCATACCGAGGTAACGGCGAGTAAAGATCGTGACTGAACTGAAAACTGAACAGTAGCTATGGTTATTTATAGTTATTAAATATAATAATAAATGTCTACAGATACAGTATATTATTATTAGTGCCATCAGCGCGTAGCCCCATTACATTCCCTCAGACCCTACGCTCAAGGGTCACACGAGATACCATGGTCCACTATTTATTCAGAATTTGAGCAACGGACCACCATTTGATGACATTTTAGCCCCACAGACCCCAAACTAAAGATTTATTTTGCTTTTGTCCACAATACCAATACAATAAAATGGATTTGGGAAACAAAACAGACAAACATTCAGACCGAAATGACCATTAATCTTCTACATTCTCGAGTTGTGTAGTAGGCTATTTTAGATGATGAATATTTTAACTCTTGAGAGTGTAAAATGAAACCAAATGGACGCGCAAGGTCTCCATTGGTTTCATTTTTATGCTCCCAAAGAGTTACATCTGGTTAACCAACTTTCCATCATTGAGTTGGGGACCACTTGTTATCAAGGACCACTGGTTTTCCCCGGACCACTGGTTGAAAACCACTGGACTACACTACAGCCAGTGACCATCAGCCTCAGTTTCATCATGACAAATGACAGCTGTCACCCACTGTAGGCTATAAAGCTTGTTGTTTGATGTAGAGTAAATGAAGTATAAGTAAAGTACAGCTATGGCTACTATGACATATTGTACGACTTACGATTAAGGCTTAATGATCAATTGCTCTAGTCTAGGTAGTAGATTTCCACATAAGAAAATATACAGTATGTAGGCCAACATATATCAATGTTGGCCTACAACATATATATCATTCATATATATTTTCTTTCCATGTGGGTTTGCATGGGAGCATTTTCTTTAGCCTCAATCATATCTTTCTTTCGTGTATTTCTTTCAACTTTAGTTATGGCACCTGAACACATGAAATCCTATAATGTATAGCCTAACTAAGTGGGCCCAGAGAAAACCACATAGGCCTGCTTTATACATAGCAATGTCAAGCATCATTTGATACCCAACCTCTCTCCGCCATGCTGAGGTATAGCTAATCTAGGCCACTGATTGTTAGTCGTGGCATCTCCTTCATCTTAGTTCATACCAATCCATTATATGATCCCTCGATCCGGTCACAGCAACCAGCTGACTGCTGATAAATGAATGCACTTCCCTGTTGGAAGTAGACAATTTAGTGAAAGCGGATAGGCTAGGTAGGTAGGGCTATTCTAGTGTGTGCACCAGTTTGTGTGTGTGTTTGGGGGGGTACTGTCTAAAAAGGTACAAATGTAGTCATTGCTAAGGTCCTGTCAACCTGTAACAGTCCTGTAACATGATACTGACCATGATACTGAGCATTATTATGTCATGTTATAGTATCATTGTTAGTATTGTGCAGTGTCATGATCAGTAATATGTTGGTATCATGGTCAGTATCATCAGTATCATGCCAGTATATGGACCGGTACACTGTAGTGTTTGTTCAGTATAGAGGGCTTCAGTTCAACATTAAACAGAAAATACCCTTTGAGGTGGGTTTCACTTTACTTTACTTTACTTTACTTTACTTTACTTTACTTTACTTTACTTTACTTTACTTTACTTTACTTTACTTTACTTTACTTTACGTTACTTTTACTTTACGTTACATTAACTCAATTGTCATCAACAGTATCTCAAAAACAGTACATCCAACATTTCTTACTGATTGACCAAAAGGCATAGACTAAAGTTGAAAGGTTATTTATGGCCATTGCTTTACACATGTCGGTTTGCCTTATAACATTTGCACAATATAACATTTATACATGAACTTGTGTAAATTGCAAATGTTACGTATTCACATTCAAGCCTACTTATAATGTTCGTTATGAACAAACACTCGATATTCAATATTTACATTCAAGACCTCATACTTACACAAGACCTCATGCACAAGAACATATGGTACAATATATAATTGTGTTTCCTAAATGCATGTTTATTGAAGAGGAGGATAGACAGGGAGATAGTCTATGAAATTATTATAGTGGCAGTGGCTCAGGGACGTAATGTAACCTCAAAGTTGCCAGTTTGAACCCAGGCTCCCAGAGAGTTATTCTTGAGGTGTCCTTGAGCAAGACTCTGAATTGCTAATTGCTCTCAATGTGCAGGTTGGTGCCTTGCATGGTTTCCTCTGTCATCGTTGTATGATTAGTTTATGTGTGTGAATGTTTGAATCTAATGCACAATCTATGTAAAGCACCAAAACAGGCAGTTAAATAGGCATTTAGGTTCTTAATTTGACCTTGGTATTGGATGACAGCCAGTCAGGGCCCTAAGGTTAGTGTTCATGACTCTACGCTGTGTGTGTGTGTGTGTATGTGTGTGTGTGTGTGTGTGTGTGTGTGTGTGTGTGTGTGTGTGTGTGTGTGTGTGTGTGTGTGTGTGTGTGTGTGTGTGTGTGTGTGTGTGTGTGTGCCTATGTGCGTGCGTGCATGTGCGCACACACAATAGTATAGAAAATGGTGTGTTGTTTAGCATTGTAGTATTGACTCTAAGGATTATCTACGTATGCAGGCTTGATGCCTGTGGCTATGTCAAACACTGTGTGACACGCACAGGAGAGAGTCAGGTAGAACCAGGTTACTGAGGTTCAGGACCTCAGTAACTTTTGTGAAAACATTTGTATTAGTCCATCCGCCTCAAGCTAATGAGCCACTGTGGCAATTTACTGAATATTGTGTTTTGGACAAACGATATCTAAATGTTAAGATAATCTGTTGTTTATATTTGATAAATTGATTGAAATAAAACAAATGTCAAATGTAACATACATCTGATGATAATCAAAAGGATAACGCAAAAGTGTCAGCTTATTTCAAAGGAATTGGAATTCTAAACATCCTACATGTAATTGGCTGAGTAATACTACATAAACCTACTACATAGAGAAGAATCAACATGATAAAATTAAGTTGTCGTCGTAGATACAGTAGAATTATAGATGTGGTAGCAGTTCCATTGTCATTGTCCATTCAACTACGTCATTTTTCCGGATTTTTAACTGGAAAACTTGAAGACAAGTAAAGAAAACCATGTCAAGGAGAAGCAAAGATATGCATAAATAAATACACAGCATAAACCAGCAGGATCAGTATGTACATGAGGTTAGACATAATGTTCTTCAGTACGGTATTAGGTCCACAGAGCAGCAGGACTGCACATGAGACTAGACATTAAGATGCAAGAGCGTATCAACTTGAACTTATTGTCACCTTTATGTGACTGTCTTCCAGCACTGAACAGGTCGCTACTCTGTACCACAACATCAACCTGACGGAGCCCAGGCTGCTTCCTCATTTTGAGAGAGTGATCACAAACTTCACCAGGGAGTTCAGGCAGCATCATTCAGACATCGAGAACCTGGCCCTCGCTGTCAAGCGGTAGGACACACACACACAATCATGCATGCACACACACACACACACACACACACACACACACACACACACACACACACACACACACATAGAGACACACACACACACAAACACGCACTGTTAATTTGGTTGACGATGATTAATTATCTGATATGATGATATGATATGTATATCAGCAGAAATGAATTTAAGCTTCCAGCATAGAAACAATCATTATGCATGAATTATAGCAATCAGGAGATTACCGGTATGTAATATTTGTGACACGTCTAGCAAAATACATACACGCTCACATGCAGTCGCACGCATGCATGCACCTTGTTTACGTGCAGAAATTATTTTGGAATATCAGAATAAAAATGGTCATGTGAACACCTCAATTTGAATAGAATATCTCATTACGAATTAATTTTGAGGTCTAGAGGCATGGTATACCATGACAGTAGGTTTTTTTTTTTATCATTTTCAATGTTTTTTTTTTTTTTCTTTTTTTCTTTTTTTCATGAAAATCACAAAGAAGCAACATACTATAGCTCAGTGAGATTCGAGGCTGGCTAATGATCTGGTGGTCAAACCCCACACAAACCTTTACTTTTAGGAATGATATAAACTGAATTGAACATTACAGATTACTCAAATTTAAGAGCACTATATTTCTATGATTTCTTTTTTTTCTTCTTCTTCTTCTTCTTTTTTCTTTTTTTTTCAAATAATTTGTTTTCTGCCACATGTCCACAATAAAATTAGCCTGAATAGGTTTGAGTGGGGTTTTATCTAAGTATGTAGAATTAGTAGCGTGCAATGCACTGGGTAGTTTCAGAGTTAAATAACTCATAAACGACAAAAACATTTCAAATAAAAGTTCCAGCATGTGTGTCTAGTGTCTACAATAAGCATAATTATAAAAAGTGTGCATGAACGTTCTAGGTGAACTTGTTTTATGTTTTGTGGCAAAAATCTGCCATTGACCCCCAATATTAATAATTATAAATTGCTCAAATTTGAATTTTGAATTGAATTGAATTTGGCAAACATGTCCTCTGTAAGATGAACCTAAAAAGACATAAATAGACATTCATAGTGCACATTTATTGCACATAAAATGTGCAACAAAGGGCACTATTATTATACCCATTTCCCCCTTAATAATGTATAAACCCATCAGTGTTTGCCAATTGCAGTGTATGAAACTGGCCATCTGGACAGGGGAATTGCTGTGAGTGAAGTGAACATACTTTCCCAATCCCAGTGCTGTCTATCGGACATCAATTTGATGGACACGTAACATTATGCCAGCTCTATAGTCCAAAGTTTTCTGAATGAATACTTTGGACATGTAAACATTTGAGGAATAGGAATGCTTATCCATGTAAACAGTTGGGTATGAATCTCTGTTTGGAATGAAGCCACTCATTCTGAATACATTTTATGCATGTAATTAAACAAGGCCATTGTTGTATGACTTATAAGTATACCAGATAAGTCCTTATCATGGTTGGTAGCTGATAACGCCAATAGCTGCTATGACAATAGCTGAACATTCATTGTGCCACTGAATCTTGCCTTGCTGCAATGTATTGAACTGGACTGATAAGAACATGTTGTTTGCAGAGCGCAGGACCAGGCATCAATGCAGCTGAGTGAAATGGAGGAGGAGATGGATCATCGCATTCAAGCTACTGAGAAAAAGATGCGACAGCAGGTGACAGAGTACAGTCACGCACGCATGGCGAACACACACGCACACAGGCCCACATATTGTAGAACGGGGGTTCATGGGGATTTTGACCCTCATAGAGCCATAAGTCCGACACTCTACCCAAAACCCAACACTACACATTACCTAACACTGTGATGTGAACCTGCCACAGATTAGTTAGAACCTGCCGTGCATGCTGGGAGACAACTGTAGATTACAAAACACCAACATAATCCCAAACACAGCTTGATTAGAGTTACCCTCCCTGTCAAATATTCCGGTTTTCCAAGCTATCAAGTTATCATACCGCCGTTTTTTCTCTTAAGTGTTTAGGCTAAGTGATAAGCAGGGTGGGTCTACTTAGCTCTTCCCTCATGTCAAACACATTGTTTGTACAGCTGAATATTAGATTACGGTTGACCCATACAGTATAATATACTGTATCATGATGGTTCACTCCCATCATAGATTCTAGATTCAAGAAATGATATATCGCTGCTCTGTAGATACAAATATATCCTTAACAGTACCTTTGGGCTAAATGCATGACATGCGTGCAGGGATGAATAATGATAGTTTCGTTGTTACAAGAAATATCCACATTCAATTCCATGCACTGCAAGGGAATACTGTACAACATAGCAACTATTCAATAGTGTTCACAATATTAATAATAAAGAACTATTCAATTGGGGACACTGCTTAGATGTTGGGGCATTATATGGATGTTATTCTGTAGCTGTATCTACCCACACATTGAAATTCAACTAATAACCTTCTTGGATGTATTTGTATTTGTGTTTGTGGATAAATCATGATAGTAAAATCTGTTACTGCAGGTGTTTTATAAAAGCAACCAAGACCTTGTAAAGTTATGATAGGGAGTTATGCTCCAATATTGAGTATATGTTTAAGCAGGGGTGTAGTGGAGGGGGGGCGGCGTCCCCCCACTTCTCACATCTAAAATATTTTTGGGGCAAAAGTAGGCCTATGTTTTTTGTCTTGTCATTTACTTTTATGGATACAATTAGCCATAAAGGCATAAACAAATCAAATATTTTACTATGTCATTAATATACCTTAGAGATGTTGTGTGTACATGGCAAAAGGTTCCCCCAGTCTGTGTTTCCTAGAAATGGAGGTCTGGAAAAAAAAATCATTAGCATGGTGAAATACATCTTGATGACATCATCAAGATGTGTTTCACCATGTTAATGAGTTTCCTTTTTTCTGAGAGTGTACAAATGGAACCAAATGGACCCGCTAGGGTCCATTTGGTTCACATTTGTACACTCTCAGAAAAATAAAAATGGGTGTAATTCCCCTTTAAGAGGTGTCCCCCCACTTCTAAAAGTACCACTACAACACTGTGTTTAAGTCTAACAAAAAACATTCACACTCTTACTCTATAACAGCTAAAGTTGTAAGAGAATGAATTTAGAAATATCAAAGTGTCAGCTCTGTGGAAACCCACCATGGAAAAATATGGTGAAGGTAAGATATGATAACAATATTTAGTTTTCCATTACAGTGAAACCTTAGAGTAGCTGACTCAGAGATACAAAATACACTTTCATACAACGTAGAACTCTTGTAAACATATAGTGACAATTGGATTGTTACGATTTATTTGTTGTTTTACTTATTTTCCTATGCAGGGAAATACAATAGGCCAGGTCCTATTGCAGTGCGTGTGTGTGTGTGTGTGTGTGTGTGTGTGTGTGTGTGTGTGTGTGTGTGTGTGTGTGTGTGTGTGTGTGTGTGTGTGTGTGTGTGTGTGTGTGTGTGTGTGTGTGTGTGTGTGTGTGTGTGCGTGTGTGATGTGAAAGAGAGAGAGGGCGAGAGGGAGAGAGAGAGATTGTGATGTTATGCAAGTGTACCATCAACCCTGTTTACTCTGGAGCTACTGTTTGCTTTGACTAAGAAGAGCTCACACCTAGTAATCTCTCCTACATTCCGCCACTGGGTAGACACAAACACACACACACACAACACACACACACACACACACACACACACACACACACACACACACACACACACACACACACACACACACACACACACACACACACACACACACACACACACACACACACACACACACACACACACACATTGTAGACTGATAAACCCTAACCCTAACCTGACTGGCTTGACATATAAATGGCCAACTGATGATTTCTATTTGTGTGTGTGTGTGTGTGTGTGTGTGTGTGTGTGTGTGTGTGTGTGTGTGTGTGTGTGTGTGTGTGTGTGTGTGTGTGTGTGTGTGTGTGTGTGTGTGTGTGTGTGCGGGTGCGTGTGCGTGCGTGCGTGCGTGCGTGCGTGTGCGTGCGTGTGTGTGTGTGTAGGAGGCCTATCGGACAGAGGCAGCTTTGAATGAGCTGCGGTCCAACTATGAGACTGAAATGTATGAGCTCCAGTGTAAAATCCAGAGGATGCAGGTGGTAAGTGTTTCATATCAACATCCATGAATGTCTGTACTGTATGTAAACAGTTTCACCACTGCAAACTTCCAACCCAGTTTTCACCCAACTCCTTCAAATAGATAATCTACAGCAGGGGTTTTCAACAAGTGGGGGTCCATTTGGTTTCATGTTTACACTCTCAAAGAGTTAAAATATTCATCATCTGAATTAGCCCAAGACTGCACAACTAGAGAATGTAGAAGATGGCCATTTTGCCTGTTTTGTTTCTGAAATCCAGCCTGGAATTGTGGACAACAGCAAAAGAAATCTTTAGTTTTGGGTCTGTGGGGCTAAAATGTCCTAAAAATGCTGGTCCGTGGCTCAAATTCTGAATAAATGGTGGGCCCTGGTATGAAAAAGGCTGAAAACCACTGATCTACGAATAGAACCAGACGTCTGTTCACACTATACTCAAATAAATCCCAATTGACAATGACGGAGTGGTGCCATCTCTCCACTGAGAGTGGCGACTGAGACGCTGAGCTTTGTGAAGTTCAGTAGTGCCGAATAAGCCACGTCCCGAGTGATGATGTGATAGGCACAGAATAATAAAACCTGAATACATCCAACCTGAAACTACCGGGTTAGTGGCGTTAATGAAACCCACACCTCCATCACACAGTAGTAAAATATGAACAGACTTAGGGTATCTACTCCTACTCTATGAGCGGAATGGCTGTGTCAGCCTGTGCTATTACGAGTTGGGGTGAGACTGGGCTGACCGTTCCCTCATGGTTTACTGTATGCATACGGTTTCACCACCATGGAATGGGTCTTAAATGAGTACATCAAAACCAAGCAAAGTGCCTACTTTGGTTTTCGATGTACAGGATATTTGTATGTGTACAGTATGTGTGCATGTATTCACTGTGATGTGCTTATTATTACCTCTTCAGATAGAAGAAAAGTACAATAACATCAGTATGAAGGATGAGAGTACCACCCTGAAGAAGAAGATTAACGAACTCTACTTGGTGAGATGAGATTCATTCACTTTTGATTCAACTTCAGTGTGTTGTACCATCTTGCAACTAAGAATAAACTGGACGTCACACCCCCTCCTCTCTCACTCCAGGACAATCAAAAGTTAAAACATGAGCTGTTGAAGTCTCAGACCAACATCGCCTGCCTACAGAGTGAGATGGACACACTGAAGATGGAACTGACGGACCACAGCATGAACACTGAAAGGTCAGTCCATTTCACTTCGTCTAGCAGTGCTATGTCATCTGCGTTCTTCTGTCATAGTTTATTTGTTTTTCCTTTACATAATGATTGATTCAGTCATTATATACATTATTGTAATACTTATTAAAATAATAAGAATGCTATTGTATTGTATTGTAACCAATAGCCAACAAGAATATATTTTCTCCAGCTTTCTGTCATCAGCTCAATATTTGCGAACGCAGTGAGCCATATACTATGAAAGCCAGGCAGAAATGTGTGTGTGTGTGTGTGTGTGTGTGTGTGTGTGTGTGTGTGTGTGTGTGTGTGTGTGTGTGTGTGTGTGTGTGCGTGCGTGCGTGCGTGCGTGCGTGCGTGCGTGCGTGCGTGTGTGTGTGTGTGTGTGCATGTATGTTGTTGTAACAAATTATCAAACTAGTTTCAGTAGTTTGATTATTTTAATTCCATCATGTGACTGCATGCACGCATATACACACATGCACACGTTACCTTGAAAGGAGCCTCCAGCAGGAGACAGAGAGACAGACTGAGACAACCAGAATAGAGAATGAGAGAGACCTAACAAGAAGCAGAAACAGAGGCCACACCCCCCTCCTCCCACTGAGTGACGGACAGCTCCCTGGGTGTTTACGTTTCATTCACAACTGTAACAGGATATCCTGGTGTGACTTCACACACAATAACCTGCCTCACAGCGGTTGTCTTAGCAACAGGGCCACAGGGAGGGTAGAGTAGACTGTCTGGCCCTTTGAACCACATCAGTAAGAGTTGTTCACACAAATATAACCCTTATTTGGAATGTTTTGTTTTTTTCTTTCCGTAAAAAGCATTAAGAGGCTTTTGGCAAAATTGCCATGCCACAAAGAATGAGTTCCCGGTTACCTGCACCGACGTGTACATTCAGCTATATCCGATTTCACTTCTGTGTGACCTTATTTTGTATAAGGCTTGGAAATATAATACTGTAGGTGTAATATCTGCAGGGATTTTCAGGAGTGGAATGTGAGGCTGAATACACTATAACCGGCTTATTCCAAAATGAGCTATTCATTTGGCTAATTGTCACCTAATTAAATTGTATGGGACCGAATTGATTTAATTCCAATACTGAATAGTTTTTCTTACAGTTAGAGGCACATTTAACTGTATGAACACTCCTTCTTAAATCACAGAGACAGAGAGAGAGAGAGAGAGAGAAAAAAGAGCGTCTATTCACTAACAGTAGTTTTCTCGTCTCACCATGTCTTTAATAAACTATATAAAATATATTATCATCAATTTCATTCAGTCAGATTCACAGATGTACTGAGTTCCAGTTCCATTTTTTTTCCAATTCCACTGTTCTGTGACATATGAGTTCTCTCGCTGGATTGGATGAAATTAGAACTTTGAAATTGTACTTTGTATTGGTGAAACAGCACCGCCTGTTGATACGTTAATCAAACCTGCAGGTGTACAGGTGGGTGTACAGTATATGCATAGGCATATACTGTATAATAATGATTACAATGCTAATATAGTGCCGTATGAATACGAACCCAAATCTTATGTCCACCTAAAAAGTAACCGTCTGCTCATACCTGCTATTCTTGCCAAATGTTCGCCTGTTTTATAAATCTTAGAAGAAATTGGGACATAGGGGTTCAAGGGGTTATTGACTATGACATGTGAGAGCACTGCTGTGTTCATCATACAATGGCTTATTGTTTACGGCTGTTTTGTGTGCAGAGACGAGGAGCTGATGAAGGAATACTCTGATGAGAGAGATCTCCTGGAGAGACAGATAGAAGTTCTGCAGTAAGTAGGCCAGCACACACATACCAGCAAGAACATGGATTGTAGTCAACACAAGCACACACACAAAAACATGCACAAAAGATTTTGCAGGAACCACTTACGTCCTATATACATTGTCCTTTGACCATAGTAAAAATACCTGTGTGTGTGTGTGTGTGTGTGTGTGTGTGTGTGTGTGTGTGTGTGTGTGTGTGTGTGTGTGTGTGTGTGTGTGTGTGTGTGTGTGTGTGTGTGTGTGTGTGTGTGTGTGTGTGTGTGTGTGTGTGTAGGTCAGCCAACAGAAAGCTCCATGACACTAATGATGGTCTGAGAACTGCACTTGAAAGACGATGCAAAGTTAGTGCTCTCACACACACACACACACACACACACACACACACACACACACACACACACACACACACACACACACACACACACACACACACACACACACACACACACACACACACACACACACACACACACGCAGTACTGTGCACAAACTGCCTGTTTGTCTCATTGTTGCAGGTGGGCAGCGGTTTGTCTCCATTGGACAAAAACAGAAGTAAAAGCATCTGCCTCACCTCATCACCATACTCTTTAATGGACAGGTACTAAGCATTTCAGATTTTTAACATGCATTGTATGTCTGCCTTTGGCAGAAATACAGTATATCTTGTGGAGTGAGTATTCACTTTTGCATTTTCTTTTGTTTAGAGCAATTCCAAAGCTGTTAGCAGTACATATGAGCTGATAGGACACAATAAACCCATGTTGTACTCTAAATGCCCATAAGTCAATGTTATTCCTGGTACTGCACAACTTGTCCTGAACATATGACTGTGTATTTACACAGTGGTCGTGTAAACGTTGATTCTGCTGCTTTGAGCTATTTGTTTAGGGAACTCTCCGAGGTGATGTACTGAGAAACTGGAACATAGGGTTCTGTTGTTAATAGATTAATATAAGTTGTAAGTTGTAGAACGTTCATCTTAACATGATGTAGAAAAAAGTAATCATGTTGACAATAGCACCAAGTATAATCTTATAGAAATAGAATGCAACCTTTAGTATTTGAACCTGATACATAAATATAACACATCTAATCTCTAATATCTCTGTAATGTAATTACAGACCTTGTAACCTTCATAAAAGTCTTGTAAAGAATTGATCACTAATTTTACATTCCTTTAACACTGCTAATGGCCAAGTACACTACAGTTGCTAATCGTCACAAAGAGAGGCTGTATGCATTTGAACCTTCTGTTTTGACTGAAATACCGGGATTGAGTACTCTGTCCACCACTTGTGTTATATCTTTTCATCCATTCCTTTCCTCCTATCAGGTTCTATGAACGTATGGAGGAGGAGTCTCTGGACGGCCGCAGGCCCAACTGTGACAGCCTGGCCCTGGCTATGTGTGACCCAGGCCTGAAGCAGCGCAGGTACAGCAGCGAGTGTGAAGAGGAAAGCCTGCCTGAGAGCTGCCTGGACAGTGGCCGGTCCACTCTCCGAGGCTCACACAGAGGCTACGACTATGAGCACCAGGTCAAGGGTCAAGCGGAAGGGGAGGAGAATGACAAGGACAATAGACGAAATGCCGAGAAGGAGGACAGCGTGATGGAGGACGACTCTGACACCGATGTAAGAACACAACCCACATGCATGCTACACAAGCACAGCGTGGCATGGCAACAACTGCTTTGCTACCTGGGTGTTGTGTGAACCTTATAGCTATAATTTATACCTGTTTATTACATGGCTTGAATCAGTGCTCCAATTACCGTAATTTCCGGACTATAAGCCGTGACTTTTCACATGCTTTGGACCCTGCGGCTTATACAACAGTGCGGCCAATCTATGGATTTTACAGGTAACGGCCACCAATTGTGCGCTGACATAAAGTTTATTGTCAGGTGCGGCTTATAGTCCAGTGCGGCTTATATAAGGAAAAATCTGTATTTTTCCGCAAATTTAGCTGGTGCGGCTTATAATCAGGTGCGGCTTATAGTCCAGAAATTACGGTAAAAGCTAGCGTTCTGGTCACATGAGCAGTCACATATGTCACAACAACAGACCTCCTTGAGCGGATGAACGTAGCCTACACACAACTGCAAATATGTACCATTTCTGCCAATTATTAGTTATTTATTAATGTATTAATCCATTTAATAAGCGGGATAACATGCGCCTTGGTCAGTATTAGGAAAAAAATCACTGGTTCGTTACATAAACATTTTCGTAAATAACAACGTTACTTTAACCAATCTGAATATTAATCAAATATAGATAACACAACTACGATCGTGGATGGAATGTAGGTGGTGTTTTACCCTTTTGTATATGTTGTTAGATAGGCCTACCGCCCACTACTAGTTGACAAGAGGAATTGCACGAAGCTCAAAGTGTAGCCTAATATATCCCTTGTCCTAACTGGCTTTCCATTCTTAGCTAAGAAATATAACAATTTCAACACGTATTGTAACTACCATATTGTTTGATGCTACGTTTTTCAACCGCTGTGTCTCTAGGTTGCTGAGATACCGGACAGTGAATCAGCTTTTGGGTCAGAGGCCGGCTCTATTTTAGACTGGAAGCCGACTCTACCTCATTCTAGAAGAAGCTCTGTAGTCTCTGCAACACGGAAACCTCTCACAGTCATCAGCACTCAGGTACCAGGGAAATAGAGGGATGCTGGGAGGGCTAGGGATATCCAGATGTAAAGAACACATTTTCTGCACTTTGTTCTGTCAGTTCTCCACTCTACCGTTGTTTGTGTTCTACCTCCACAACAGGAGAAGAAGAGCAGTGTTGACATGGGTGACATGTCATCAGATAAAGCCTATAGGATTGTATTGGCCGGAGACGCCGCCGTGGGCAAGTCTAGCTTCCTGCTCCGGCTCTGCAAGAACGAGTTCAGAGCGAACTGCAGCGCTACACTGGGTGGGTTGGATTTAGCTGTTGAGGTGTCCCTCTGCACATGTTGTTGGGAAAAATAGCCGATCTAAAATTTCACAGTGGTGCACCCTAAAGGTCTCAACGGGCCTGAATATCAAGGCCCGGCCCTAACAGTTCAGGCCCTAAGCCCGGCCCGGCCCTACTAAATGGAATAGATTTTAGGCCCTACCCGGCCCTAAACTGTCGGGTTTGGGCAAAATTTGAGAATTATTCTTACTATAATAAAATAATTCAATATATATATTATTTTTTCATGGAGCCCGAGGCCCTACCCGGCCCTACTTATTAGCATAGATTTTAGGCCCGGCCCAGCCCTAAATGTCGGGTCGGGTCTGTTCGGGTTCGGTCTTGGTCGGGTTCGGGCAGAGTTTGAGAACTCTAGTGCACCCTGACCAACTTGTCGAGGTTGAATGTATATACTGTCTGTATCTGGGTTTCATAAGTATTTAACAAATGCAATCAATGTATTAACAACAAGAGCTTGTGACTAAAAATAACTACATTTGATCCATTGAAAGACAGGTTATTATTTAACCATTAATGAAAAGTACCGATTTTGGACATACAGTAATAATTGCCTGACACTGATGAATAACCATTGCAGTTTAGTCCTGACAGCATTTGTGTTGGGATCATGTGTCGCACACACACAAAAGAGACAAAGACGTATTGAGGCAGTTCTCGCGAAATAGAATTATCACTAGTCTCTGCCCCACAGCCTTTGGTCCAATCAATTCGATTGAAGTGGAAGGCTCACTGTGGTGTAATGCAAAGTGTCTCTGGTGTTTCTAGGTGTGGATTTTCAGCTGAAGACTCTAGTTGTGGATGGAGAGGCCACAGTACTGCAACTATGGGACACTGCAGGACAGGAAAGGTATGTCATTCAACTGTTGTACTGTTTCGCGCAAAGCATACATTTTAATGCCTTGATGTGCCCGTAATGATGGGATGTAATAGTGACATGGGTGTGACCAAGTGCCCACACCCCCGTGTGGAGTCTTGGACGTACAACTCTATGAACAAGTGAAAATCATAACTAAAAAGTCTATGTGTCATTTTGTCTATGGCAGGTTCCGCAGCATTGCCAAGTCTTATTTTCGCCGAGCCGACGGTGTGCTGCTGTTATACGACGTCACCTGTGAGAAGAGCTTTCTGAACGTCAGAGAATGGCTGGAGATGATTGAGGTAACACTTCATCTTTGTATTCTACAATACACATTAACTGTGACGTGCTGTGTACTGTTTCTGGGTGGTTATTGTACTGATAATGCTATTTAGTTACATCTGTACAATATCTGGGTGAGTAAAAAGCTATTGAAAAGTAGTTATAATATTATTACCCTTACTATTATTATGCAAGTTGTAATACAAAACCCTGTTAATTTAAAGTTAAGATGGAAGACAGAATTCATAAAACTTTAGAAGAGTTAAATGAACACTGGGGTCACTGTCCTGGTGAGGTTATATTATTGGACTGTTAAAAAATGTCTGAATGACCTTGCTTGTTTTTCTCTTTACATGCAGCACATACGTAAGTGTGGACTATGTTTTGCATGTTTTGTTGTAATGTGGTCCTTCTGTGTGCAAGTGTCAGATTTCTGTATAGATACAATATCTGGGCTGGGCAATAATAAACATAGTGAAATATTTAAAAATAACAAAACCATAGCCAATATTTACAAACATCTTTATACAATGGTGATGTACAAGATATCTAAAAATTTCAAGCTTGCACCGCATTGCATCACAACACATTGTGATCTTGTGAGTCTGCTATTTTCACAACACCTATTTATAATCATTCTGTACTACTGTAATCAAGACAATCAATCAAGTGTGTGTGTGTGTGTGTGTGTGTGTGTGTGTGTGTGTGTGTGTGTGTGTGTGTGTGTGTGTGTGTGTGTGTGTGTGTGTGTGTGTGTGTGTCAGGATGTGTCTCCAGATGACATTCCCATCATGATGGTGGGTAATAAGAGTGACCTGAGACCAGAGGCACTGCAGAATGGAGTCAGCTGTGTCCCAACCAGCTGTGGAGAAAAACTAGCTATGGTAGGACCGTGCACACACGTGCATGCACACCACAGAGCTATAGTACGAAACACATACATTAGAATACAAGCATATTATTGTGTTGACTTAACCAATATTAAATTTAATTCTGTGAAAAAGAAACTGAAGCAGTACAATGATTAGCAAAATCAAATTAAGAAAACAAATCAATACTGCCTCATCAAAGTTGCTGCTGCGACTTTATTGTCAGTTACTTGCATGATAGGGGGAGATGGGGTGAAGTTAGTTGCATGGGTTGAAGTTAGTTGTCAGTTTGTCACCCTATTTGTCGACTTATAGAAAGCATACCATGCATCGTGTAAAAATACAATATTAGTGAAGCCTCTTCTCTCTCAGTTTTAGACCATGGGCACATTATTTACAGGAGTGGTGCTCCATCCATTTTAATGCACCTTCACACATTGTACCATTCTTCCCTAAGATACATGTAGATCTGTCACTGGTGACAGTTATGGTACCCATCATTGTGCACTCCATGAGAACACAGGCTTATCCTGAGAGGCGCGATAAGCAGTGGTATATGTTTATTTTCAAAGCCATCTCAGGAATTTGTTGGATCAGAATCCTAGTGCCTATCAGAAAAGTTTGAATGCCTTGCTGGCCCACAAGGTTCCATGAGCTAACCTAAAGTTAGGCAAAGCAGCATTCTCTCCATCAGTGCTCCATTTGATTGGAATGAGCACCATAAGTCTTTAATTAAACCTTCCCTGTGTAAATCCAGGGAAATTGTTGCCAGCACTATTGTTCAACATTGTAATCATTTCTCGTCTCGCCTTGTTTGTTTTATTGTTGATTTTGTGTTCTGTATTCATCTACATTGAAAATGAGGACCAGCCTGGGCACCTTATAACCCCACCGTGTCTGTACTCTCCGAAGCAATCCTTATGCAATCTTACTGTGCCATGAATAAAACTCTGGACTCTGTTTTGCAGAACTGTTGATTTAATTACAAAACAATTATTCAAAACCACAGTCATGATCAGCCAGGGTTCTAACTTCATGTCAACTGTTAACAACAAACTTCAGAGCTATAATGCTAGAATGACTCCTCTTGACCTCAACTCCTCAAGACCTCAAGAGTAGCATGGAAACCAAAACACAATCCCATAATACTCCTCATTGGCATGCTCAGCCCGCCAACACAGTTAAAGGCACAATCCCCCTGCAAATACTATATAGATAATGCCATAGGGTTACAACCTGATGGAAGGGAAAGGAACCAAATGTCCAATGTCCAAAACATTTTTACTACTTTCCATTTGTTCAATATTTTCAAAACAACAGACAGATGCTAAGATAAAGCACCAATAAAAATAAATAAGAACATTAATAAGTTAGGTTAGGTGGATTCCTCCAGACAAGAATGATATATTTTCACATCGTGTGACTGTAGAAATCAACCAGTAAGTTGAGTAAGAGTAATGGTTAACATTGCCTTGCAGACATACAATGGCCTCTTCTGTGAGACAAGTGCCAAGGATGGAAGCAATGTTCTGGAAGCTGTCCTCCACCTGGCCAGGTAAACAACAAAGATACAATATAAGAATGTATATTATCTGCTCACTCAGTTATAGAAACAGCAATGGTTTTGTTGAATGCGACATTTGTTTTCTAACTCAAACTACATACATCATTATCTGTCAGAAGGACAGTGCCAATGCCAAGCCTCCAAGTGAATTGTGAAACGCACTTTGACTTTTACTGCCCTCTTGTGGGCAATATAGGAACTGACATTGAATATACTGTCTATCTTCCTGCCACTTTTCCCTGAATGTTCTTCCACCTGACCTTTCCATGGCTAATCTCCCTTTTCCATATCATACACTTTCTTTTTTACGTGGATGGCTATCTTTCTCTCTCTCCCTCCTTCTCTCTCTCTCTCTTTCTCTCTCTCAGAGAGGTGAAAAAGAAGGGTCATTCTGAGGTGAGCAGCGACTCGTTAACAAGCTTGGCAGCCACCAAGAAAAAATCGAACGTATCCTGCTGCAAATGATCTAACTCTACAGACAATATATCCAGTGTTTGACTCAATGTGAACTCACTCAGTGTGACCACAACATGCAATGTTGCAACATGCACTCCTGCTAAGAGGAACTAAACGTGAGGATATTTAATAGCCAAGAATGCTCCACGACTACAGCGAGAACAAACCAATCACTGTGAGGATCCATCTTCTTTGTCATTGGATGAAAAAGAAGAAAAAAAGAAACACCACAACAGCAGGATGTCAGGGACAAATGAGTGGACAGATGAAATATTTCTATTATTCAACTTTTCAAAGGAAAAAAAAAACACTTGCTTTGTATTGTTGGACTCACTCATGACCGAAGCAATGCTTGTACAGTTTAGTTAAGTCAGGGTTTATTAAGTTATTGTTAGGCGTAAATCATTTAACGTACAGTATCATCTCATGTTTCCTGAGCCACACCTGAATGAATGAATGAATGAACTTTATTTGTGAAGCACTTTTCCAAACATATAGTCACAAAGTGCTTCACAGACATGTTAAAACAATAATCATCAACAGCATTGTACATACCGAGGCATCAAATAACAAACAATAACAAGAAATAGCAACAACAGTAACAAAAATGATAAGATAAAAACTTATTTAGGAAAAACACTTCTTATACAGGTGTTTTTAGTAGTTTTTTCAAAAGAGACCCTGGCTGCGTTAGAGCTAAGCAGAGGGCATTCCAGAGTGAGGGCGCGCAGGCAGCAAAAGCCTGGTCACCTCAGGTCACCCGATTATGGGTTATGGGTGGAACTAGAAGGGCCCTGTCTGAGGCTGCACACCGGCTGCGGGGTGTTATCAGATCTGTGATATAGCTGGGGGGCTACTCCATGTAGGGCTTTAAAAGTGGTAAAAGTAAAATCTTAAAATCAATTCTGCAGCTTAAAGGGAGCCAGTATAGTGTTGCCAGGATGAGAGTGACATGCTCACGTTTCCATGTATTGGTCAGTAAACGTGCAGCAGAGTTCTCAGATACCTGGAAGTCAGTGTCTCGGTGTACAAGCAGTATTGTGTATTGACATGTTATAACCCACCTAGCCTGATTACCGTAGAATGTTTTTTTATGGTTAAGTATTTAAAAAAGCTTTTAAGTCTTGTGGTCTGTGAGGTACATATATTCTAACCAAAATATGGTGTCACACTAAAGACAACACAATATACAGGTACTACTGGTGTAGCTTGCATATCTGCAGTGGTTAGCGGTGGTCTCGCCACTATTCTATTAGAAATGTAGAAATGTAGGTGTCAAGTTATTTGAAGCAGAAGTCACACCACATTTTGCTCCATTTCTCCCTTCTCTCTTTGGGAGAAATGGACAACAGATAAGTACTTCCTTGTTGACCAGTCTTCATCATCATGATTTGGACGAGGGAGGATTATAACTGGATCTGTAAGCTGGATGCAAAGTTATAATATAATGAATGACTGTAGTGGTGCATAACTGCAGTCACTCCCACCCGACAGTTGGACTAAATATGGAGATCCTGGAGGTCATCATAAATTGCTGACATCTTGTTGTCGATAATGTACAGTATATGAGCACACAAGTGGAGTTCGATTGTACATGCTACAACTAACATTGGCTCAATGGCCTGCATGTCACTCCATGAAGGAGTTTTTTGTTTTTGTTCTGGGCTGATTTTGACATATTTGACTTTTACATTTTGCTAATAAAATGTTTATGAAAAGAAACTTCAAGAGTGACATTTTTAATATACTGTTAAAATGAATGATAAGGATAAGACAGCTGTCATTGTGAATACATTGTCTATGCCGCTGTGTTCATTTCAATATCTACGTATATCTATAAATGCACCATGTCTTCATCTGTATGTACCTCTGATGCAGTTGTACAGAAAAGGCTATGGCCGGACTACTATACTATAAACTATACCGTATCTAGTAAAATATAATTCAGAATGAAGGCATGCATCAACATTCTAAAAGTTACTGGAACGCATGCTGAGAAGAATATATGTTGTCCTTGACCTTGAAGGTACAAACTAATCCAAACCACACAAACAAACTAACTGGATGTAGAGATACAGCGAATTAAAATACAGTTATGTGGTGGCCAAAATGCGACACAGACACACATGTTGCATTCTAGCTATACAGAGTTACTGGGACAAATATGTGTGAATGGTCCAGTGCAAATATAAATTGTGTGTGGGATTTGGCCCCATCCTTTTATAAATGCAGGTGAAATTCACATGAACATCTGCCTAAAAAAAAAACGTGTGAGACCACGAGGCCAAACCTTCCTTCTATGATCTATGATGACAATTGGCATCATGAAGGTATAAAGACCAAACCTCAGACGTCAGCAATATTATGACAATTACTAAAATATAATTGCCTGGGTGAAAATCATTCAGGTTTATTGTTCTAGGCTTAAATGGAGGATGACAAATCAATAACTTCTCCATAGTTCTTCTCTAACTTCTCCATCTGATAACTTCTCCAGTTGGTGTTCTTGACTTAAGGACACTACTAGTGCCCAGTCATACTCCCTGAGGGTCAGTGATGACCTCACAGCATCACTGCAAAAAGAACTGCAACATATGCTAGACTTCTGTGTGCGCTATTGTATATCTATCTTCGTGCTGTGTGTATGTGCGTGCATAGATGTACCGGTATATGCCTGTTTCTCTGTGCGCATGCGTTTGTGCGTGTGCGTGTGCGTGTGTGTGTGTGTGTGCGTGTGTTTAGGGCTGGCACGGGTCCCTGTCTCCACCTCCCATCTGTTTACATTGTCATGTGCTTGATGAGGCGAGACCACTCATTTGTCAAACAACATGTGGGGGAGGGGGGGTTCAGCAGCTGAGGCTGGTGTGTGTGTGTGTGTGTGTGTGTGTGTGTGTGTGTGTGTGTGTGTGTGTGTGTGTGTGTGTGTGTGTGTGTGTGTGTGTGTGTGTGTGTGTGTGTGTGTGTGTGTGTGTGGTAACAGGGGTATAATTAGATAAGGGGACAGTGTAGCAGGGAGGTTAATGACAGTAATGAATATATTAGAGTGCAGATTGAGGAAGCAGCCTCTCTTCCTGTTTTTTTATTTTTTCAATGTCCCATTGCAGTTAACTGTGTACTGCTTGTGTATGTTGAGTTGAGCAAATGAAGAAGTCATTAAACACTAACATGCATAACATATATTTTTTATGTGTTTATGTGTTCATATGTTTTTAGTAAGAGGCAAACTTTGCTCAGGAACAGAACATTTGTCATAGCCTAGGCTAACGGACACACACGCGCACACACACACGCACACACACACACACGTGTCCCCTCACTGTATTTTATGCAAGTGGCGGCTGAGGGTTGGGGGCACCATCTGGAAGGGTCAGAGGTGAAATAAAGAGACCACTGGTCACTGTGCTGACATCTGTGACAGCAGACTAGACTGTCTGTCCAAACTCGTCCACCATGTCAGACAAGACACACAGACACTCGTGTGCGCGCGCACACACACACACACACACATACACACACACACACACACACACACACACACACACACACACACGCGCGCGCGCACCCCTATGGGGTGCTGCATAGTCTGTCATGTCTGGTTTTGACAATGTCATCACTGACACAAAGAATTAGAAATAATGTCTGACAATCTGGATGTGTGTGTGTGTGTGTGTGTGTGTGTGTGTGTGTGTGTGTGTGTGTGTGTGTGTGTGTGTGTGTGTGTGTGTGTGTGTGTGTGTGTGTGTGTGTGTGTGTGTGTGTGTGTGTGTGTGTGTCCATTACCCTACATGTGTGTGCATGCATGTGTATCTGAAAAGGTTTGGTGATATGGACCCCCAAAGCCATACATATGAGGAGTTATGAACATATTTAGTCAGGGATCCCCTGGAAAAGAGGTTTTCAACCAGTGGTTCGGGGACCACCAGTGGTCCCTGAGAGGATTCCAGGTGGTCTCCATCTAGCAGCTGGACATTAAGGTAACCACATGGACCCTTATGAATCTACAGTATAACTTTTGAGAGCTACAGATTTGAATTATATTTAAACATACATCTGAATTACTTAATTTTCAAGAATCTACACAATTAGAAAATGTGAAAGAATTGTTATTTTGACCAACATTTTGCCAGTTTATCTCTCCTAAATTGTGGACACAACCTTGAAAATCCTTAGTTTTGGGTCCAAGAGACTAAACTGTTAAAATGCAGAATAAATAGTGGGCCCAGGTATGAAAAAGGTTGAAAACCACTGCCCTGGAACCCTGAAGGTCCCCCGGGGCCAACTGTGTGAACCACTTTACAGACATCTTGACCTACCGGTATACTCTATACCTGTGTCACTTCTGATATCTCTGTCCATAGTGGATTTATTGGATGCATTGAACCTCATGGCTTAGATCAGGAAGCCTCTTGAAATTTCTAATCTCGGCCAAGTTTGTATAAGACTGTGATTAGATCTCTACCATGCAGGGATACATATCAGACTTCTGGTGCTTTTTAAATGCAGCCTGTGTTGTGGTTTGCCACCTCAGACTGCTATACCTCTCTTACATGCTAGAGGGTGCTGCTCTCCCATTCTATACTGTTAGCTACAATGATATGTATACTGTAGAAACCAGTAGGTTTCTACAGTATACATAGGTTTTGCAAAACCTTTTCTGCAAGACCTTTTCTTTCTTTTTTTAAAAAAAAGATGAATAAACAAACATCATAATGATTAATATCCCCTGCCTTGCGAAAGGAAAAACAAACAAACTGATATATCTGTCTTGCAAACTGCTAACTCTGAAAACATAGTGCTCAAAAGCACCACATTTTATGATGTAATTGTCAGCTGTTGAAATGCAGTGAGTCCTTATACGGTTATATGGTATACTAATTTTGTGAGCAACGGATTACAGAGGAAGTAAAGATACTGTGATAATGCAATGCTCAATTAACCCTCAAATTAATATGAACTTGACCATTTATTTATTTAAGATTTTTTTATTTTTATTTTATTTTAGATATTTTAGGCCTATATTCAATCTCAATATATGAGACCAAAATACAAGCAATGCAAGATTTGTGTTAGACTATAGACTCAAATAGACTCAAAACTACAAGGAAGTGGTTCAACTAAAATGTAGAAATATTTGATTGGAATTATCAGAATACTTTGAGTGCAGTTTGACCAGAGAAAAACATGCACCTAAACTGGGACAGCCAGCTCAAACCTGTAAGGTAAGAACAGCTCGACAGCAGCATATAGCTGCCATGTCTCTCTCCCTACTCTCCCTCCATGCATGTGTCTTACTATACTCTAACACTATTAGATGATTTACAGAGGTTCAGATTACTGTCTGTGTGTGAGATTCAGCCTAATGATATAGGGGGAGTGAGCATCAGTACAGTCTCTTCTTTAGATCACTGACCACTCAGTGGGCATCATGAAGGCATGGCTGGGGATTAGCAGCCATTCCGTGATCTGTGTTTTTAGCCACACAGATTAGCCCATTAATCTGGAGAGAGTACAACCGTACAACTGTAATTCGTGAGTGAGTGAGTGAGTGAGTGAGTGAGTGAGTGAGTGAGTGAGTGAGTGAGTGAGTGAGTGAGTGAGTGAGTGAGTGAGTGAGTGAGTGAGTGAGTGAGTGAGTGAGTGAGTGAGTGAGTGAATGGTAAGGGAACATTCACTCGGTCATACTCCTGGAAGACTTCAGTGTCCAACGCTGGCAAAGGCGAAATGTGTTTGTTGTGCTATCTTCTCTGCAGCATACAATGCTTATTTAAAATGATAATAAACGCCTTAAAATAAAGGACATGTTCATGAGTGTTGGAATTGTCCTCATAGAGATTTATTGTAAAATAGAATTTGTCCCCCAGGAGTTTGTATGTGGTTGTTTTGATAGTTCCCAAAAAAATCTAATGTTATTTCATGGTAAGTATTCAGCAGCATCCACATATATTAGAGTTCAATACTTCAAAGCAAGTATACAATCGAGATTTACTAACAGATTGTTTTTTGAAACCCCAGCATCCACCTGTTGGCCCCTTTGAAATTTAGGGGGAGATGACATCCAGGGCAACTGATGATCAAGTTAAATAATGCATCTCATATAAGAAAATATTTCTCAATCAAGTGAGCTGCTTGAAATATGTAGGCTCTATATAGTGTACATTATTATTATTATTATCATTATTATTATTACTATTAGCCACAGCAGATACAATATCAATGGATATCATTGTGCCACACCCCACACACACACACGCACGCACACACACACACACACACACGCATGCACGCGCGCGTGCACACACACACACACACACACACACACACACACACACACACACACACACACACACACACACACACACACACACACGCACACTCCTAGGACGGAACTTGTATTGGCGTATCGACCACTCTCCCTGAACACATGAGCAGACATAGACATGTTGACACTGCACTGCAATCCATTGACTAACATGTAGTTTTAAAACAACATCGCCATATCATCAACTGCCAGCCCACCAGCAAAACAGAAC
The DNA here is from genome assembly GCA_039105355.1 of Benthosema pterotum. Taxonomy (NCBI): domain Eukaryota; kingdom Metazoa; phylum Chordata; class Actinopteri; order Myctophiformes; family Myctophidae; genus Benthosema; species Benthosema pterotum. Next base: position 30,521,844 of record CM076972.1, on the reverse strand, counting down.
AGTCAGCATATAAAATCACAATATTACAAGGTTACTGTCAACTTACAGTGTTGTCCTGTTGATGGTGCAGGAATTACACTGGCCTCTGACTGTCATCATATGATCAGTAACCACAGACGTCCTGTGAATGAGTCAATAACAGGAACACAGTTTAGAGATTATTTTAAGATGAAATATCGTGTTGCTATTCTACAAACCTTGCTATAGCACATAGTTGGCCTGAGACTACGTAAACACAATCACATATTGCATTACTTTAACATATCAAAAGCCAGCCTAGTTCAATCTACATTACAGTACATACTATTCTGTACAGTTGCAGCTGTAAAGTATAGCAGCAGCCAAACCTGGGTATTAAGCTGTCCTAAAGATACAATGATATTGTACAATCGGCCTGATAACAGGCCAATGTACAGGTTGCATGTTCGCAACCTGTACATGATGACTTTTGCTGCATGTCTCCCCCTCCCTCTGTCTCTCCCTCTTCACTACCAGACCAAAGCCATGGTGAAGAGTACTGTATGTTTTGCACTTCATCCGTGTGTCCGTGTGTGTGTCTGTCCGTCCATTACCCATAAAACCATCTACATGAAATGCTGCATGCAGACTCGTTAGAGGACAAGGACAAACCTAGATTTCACATTCCATCCTAATTTGCTATAATTAACTTTTAAGTGGCACGTTTAGAACAAAAGCCATCAAATCATGAATGCAGCATACAATTTATGCAAAATCTTAACACATTTTCCTACAAGGCTGAGAAATATATCCCACCCCTTTTTGACATAGGCCTGCTATAGCGCCACCAACAACTGGAACAAAAATGCCTCAAATCATCAAATTGCCTTCAAAGACATAAGAGGTCAGGTTGTGACCTGGTGGAGTCCTGCGACCAGAAGAATTGTATCTATCAATAAAGGAAGAAAATCCAGTGTCCAGATATATTTTCTACATTATAATGTGGAACAGACTTTGTCTGATTCTGAACTCTTTCCCATTCATTCATAAGCATTGTGTGCACTGCTGATCCTTTGGTGGGTTGTTCTCTGTGCTCCTTTTGTGTTATAATAATTCAAATTATGTTGTCTTTAATGATACCCACAGTGATCCTTAGATGTATTTCCTTTTACGTTTCCATTTTTCTCTTGGTCTTTTGCCACTGATGTTTTGGTTACATGATGTAATTTTCTCTTTCTTTCTCTCTGCTTCTATTCCACCTGGATCTGTGTTGCCTGATAGTTGGTATCATGCTGTTTTTCTATAGTCGATCACATTTAATGAGAAACAATAGCTTTACTTACACACACACACACACACGTACACACACACACACACACACGTGCACACACGCGCGCACACACACACACACACACACACACGTGCACACACACACACACACACACACACACTTATCAAGTGATTAACTGTCAAACGGCACAGCCAGGGTTCAGCAAAGGTCAGAGTCGATTTACATAGACAGATGGAGAGCCTTATTAGTCTGAGCTCGGTGTTTATGGGCCAGAGTGTATGTGTGTGTGTGTGTGTGTGTGTGTGTGTGTGTGTGTGTGTGTGTGTGTGTGTGTGTGTGTGTGTGTGTGTGTGTGTGTGTGTGTGTGTGTGTGTGTGTGTGTGTGTGTGTGTGTGTGCGTGTGTTGTTGAGCATGGTAGCAGACTCCGAGTCATACCATGCCCATATCACCCCCCCCCCCCCCACACACACACACACACACACCCACACACACACACACACACACACACTGAATGCGCAGTGGACAAGTACACATTTACATGCACACATGGTGCAACTAGTCTGCGTTACCATGGGGATGATGTGCTTACTGTACATCATTATGACGGGTCGCGGCATAGTTATGGGTCAAAGGTCTGTGTGTTTGTGTGTGTGTGCGTGTGTGCGTGTGTGTGTGTGTGTGTCCACGTGTGTGTGTCGGGGGGGGCATTCATATTTTCATCACTGAGACGACCATGGGCCTCTTGCAAAGTGAGAATATTTAGTGAGTTGGCATTACGGTTAGATTAAGGATTGCTAGGGCTACAGTATTAATTTAATGTACATTTGATACTGTAAATTGATTGACTGACGGAGTGCGTGTGTGACTGATTGACTGACTAACAGATTGATTGAATAGTTTCAGGGGTATTCAACTGGTGGTCCAGAATTATATCTGGTCTCTGAACATGAATTTAGTAATAGTAGAAAATAAAAATGAAAATTCAAGTAAAATAAATAAATGACCATGACGTCATTTAAGGAGTGAGCTGTGCCATTAAAGACACCCTGCTCTTCACCCTGGTTTGTGTGTGACTGTGTTTATTGACTTGGAAGCACAGTTTGATGAGTCTCTGTTGTCAGTTACTGGGAAGTCGGGCGTAAAGAACTTCCACAGGAAAGGGGGTTAGAATCTCAAGGGACAAGTGTACCGGAATGCCTGGTAGTTGATTCACAATCATTAGCAAATGACTATGCCCAATAATCAATTGCATGTTGCGCATAAGTTGCAGAATTAGACCAAAATGTAAACAGCATGAGGTACAGTCAGACATTTGGGCTAATGCACAAAAAAGGACATGGTGACTAACCCTTTCCATTCAGGTACTGTGTATTAAATCAGTGGTTTTCAATAAGTGGTCCGGGGACCACCAGTGGTCCTTGAGAGGATTCCAGGTGGTCCCTATAGATGATGGAAAGTTGGTTAACCAGATGTAACTCTTTGAGAGCATGAAAATGAAACCAAATGGACCCTTGCGGGCAGGGGTGGACTGACAGTCTGGCATACAGGGCATTTTCCCGGTGGGCCGACCCCCCCCGGGGGCCGTTAATGTCGTGTTTTAATTTAAAAAAAGAAATCTGCACAAAACCGGCCCACGAATCAGTGCTGGCGGCCCTCTGTCCTCTTCAAATGAGACTGCCTATTGCAGGGTTTTTATAGTTAACTAAAACTAACTAACTAATTTTAGTTAGCCCGAGCCCCAGAGCCCCTTATGTCTTAAATTCTCATGGGGGCTCAGGCCCCGGAGCCCCCACAAAGATTCAGAGGGCCGCTCTGAGGGCCGCTCTGAGACAAAATTGCCCGGTACGTTTTGAGCTCCCAGTCCACCCCTGCTTGCGGGTCCATTTGGTTTCATTTTATGCTCTCAAGAGTTGAAATATTCATCATCTGAATTAGCCCTACAGTCTACACATTTTGTCTACTCATGTATGTTTGCCTGTTTCGTTTGCAAAATCCAGTCTGGTATTGTGGGCAAAGGCAAAATAAATCTTTAGTTTTGGGGTCTGTGGGGCTAATATGTAAAGTATAATGTAAAATAATGTATAATGTAAGTAATGTAGAGTAAATAGTGGGCCCTGGCATGTGTGTGAAAGAGAGAGAGGGTGAGACAGAGAGACAGAGGCACAGAGAGAGTGGGAGACAGGGAGAGATAAATGCTGCTGTCGTGCTGTGCAGTGCGCTCCGTCACTTTGATGAATCTCACAGCGAGCTGAAGACACCTGCCGACAGCACGGCCCAGTCTGATTGGCTGGAACGCCACCAGGTCAAGAGGATACTAATGGATATGATGGGGACAACAAATCATGCACAACACACACACACGCACGCACGCGTGCACACACACACACACACACACACACACACACACACACACACACACACACACACACACACACACACACACACACACACACACACACACACACACACAAAATGAACGCAGCAGGAACAAGCAGTCATGCTCACACAAAAACGCACGCATGCCAATTAATGAAGGACAGCACCACATACACACACATAGGAAGGATATACGTAGATGCCATATGCATGCAGACCTGCTGCTTCCCTTGTGTACAGTCTATCATCATCAGAGGGTAATTATACCTGATGTGAGAGAGAGAGAGAGAGAGAGAGAGAGAGAGAGAAAGAAAGAAAGAGAGAGATCAAGCTGTGCTGTGTGACCTGATATCTGCCAATTTATTGTTCCATGTCCTGTATATTCGTGATGTGTTGTCGTACCCTCCATCCAACATGCACGTGTGTGCGTGCACACACACACACACACACACACACACACACACACACACACACACACACACACACACACACACACACACACACACACACACACACACACACACACACACACACACACACACACACACACACACACACACACGTGATGTCTTTTGAAGTCGGACTCATTCAGTGGACGCACCGAATATAAAAGGGTGAAATGTATGAGTGAGAGAGAGAAAGAGATGGGGGGCGTTATCGTGAAATATAGGTTTTCTGGCTGACCTTTGAAGAGCCTGCAGAAAATATATTGGCCACTTCAAAAGAACACCATGAAAAATACAACACAATGCTGCTGCTTCCTTCTGACCGCAGCACACACTACACCTTATTTTCATTTTCCAACTTCCATCGTGATCCAAGCGTAACCGGACACAATCTGGACACCTCAGTGTTAACACATTCTACAGATGCCTAAAGTTCTTCTCACGGTTTCAAGATTTTTCGAAACAAAAAAAGGCAAAACAAAAAATAACACTTTCTCCCCAGTTGAAAATGTAATTTCCATTTGTGACATTTTCCAATAAACATCAGGTTTAACACTAAAGCCTTCACTTCCGTCTTTCCTCAGGCCGTCAGTGTGTGCATGTATGCGCGCATGTGTGTGTGTGTGTGTGTGTGTGTGTGTGTGTGTGTGTGTGTGTGTGTGTGTGTGTGTGTGTGTGTGTGTGTGTGTGTGTGTGTGTGTGTGTGTGTGTGTGTGCCAGTGCCCACACTCAGTTAATGCAGATGAGACAGTGATACATGCAAGCCTTTCTGTCAGAGGACATCAGATCATCAACCAAACACGTACGCAGCACGCACATCATGTGTGTGTAGACGGGCATGCACACACGCACGCACACGCATGCACACACACACACACGCACGCACGCACACACACACACACACACACACACACATACAGTGTCTGAAGAGATAAGGGAGTCTTTGAAGGTGGAAATTAGTTTTGGCACCTGGCTGCTCCTGTCGTGCAGGTCATGTGACTAAATCCTCCAGTTGCACTGACATAAACTGATAAGACAGTCACTGTGTGTGTGTGTGTGTGTGTGTGTGTGTGTGTGTGTGTGTGTGTGTGTGTGTGTGTGTGTGTGTGTGTGTGTGTGTGTGTGTGTGTGTGTGTGTGTGTGTGTGTGTGTGCGTACATGGATCTGTCTGTGTGAACAGGTTTTCCTGGCCTAAATCTGGGAGCATCTGTGCCAGAGTTTGTCTGTGTGTATGTATCTGTAGGCTTAGCAACTTTAAATTTGCGTGTGTGTGTGTGTGTGTGTGTGTGTGTGTGTGTGTGTGTGTGTGTGTGTGTGTGTGTGTGTGTGTGTGTGTGTGTGTGTGTGTGTTTATGGATCTCATTTATCCAGTGTGCGTCTCTTGTGGCAGGGCAAGGTAATTGGTGGCAGATAAACAGCGGTTAACACACACACACACACACACACACACACACACACACACACACACACACACACACACACACACACACACACAGAGTAATCAGAGGGGATTTACAATGTGTAGTTTGGAGTCTAATTGCTCTGCAGGTCCCTGTGAGAGTGCTGTGAACGCCATTAGCAACTGCTATTCTCAGACACTGCCTTGGAAGAAGAGTGTGTGCATTTACATATGCGTGTGCGTGTCACACTTGAGTGCACACTTAGGTTGTGCCTCTTAAGTGCGTGTCTGTGCGTGCGTGTGCGTGACTTAAGTGTTTGTGTTTTTGTATTTAGTCTCTCTAGTGGTTGTGTGTGCATGATTTGTTTCAAGTGTGTGTGTGTGTGTGTGTGTGTGTGTGTGTGTGTGTGTGTGTGTGTGTGTGTGTGTGTGTGTGTGCGCACGCGTGCGTGCGTGTGCGCGCGCATGTGCACGCGTGCGTGTATCTACATATTTGCCTCTATACACAGAGCGCGTGCCTGTAACTAAGTGTTTTTTTTCCTCTGGGCCCTGGCACCTTTCCAAGCTTGAAGAGCTAATTGGAATTAGAATAACATTCCTCAAAGGCCGCTCATTTAGCGATGGGGCTGAGTGCTAACGACAGAGAAGTGGGTGAGAGGGAGGCGGGAGAGAGAGAGCGCCCTAACGATCCACGCTAACAATGTTTTATTCTGATTTTTAATGAGGGGTAATCATTCAGCTGGAGAGCAATGGGGGTGGGGGGGTGGGGAGGAGGGAGGGAGGAGCAGAGTGGAGGACAGGAGAGGTGAGTAGGAAGCTGCAATTATCCCCTCTCGAGCTGTGAGTCACGGCCGTGTGTCTCGCAGGCAGCATCTCTGGGGGAAATAAGAGACGCACATTGCTTTTTGTTCAGAGCCACTGCTGCCACCAGACTGCACCGTGATAAGAAAACCGATGCCTTTCTATCTGTCTAGCTGGAGGCAAATACTACTATACCACATACCGTACCGCTGCAGCTAAAGCCTAAAAAGGCCCTAAAATGCTAGGCAATATTAACTTAGATTGTCATTTCTTTACTCTTTCTTTCATGGTTCCTGGTTCCAGGCTTACCTCTGTGGATTGGTCGTGGGCAGGGTGTTAGTATGGACTGTAGAGCAGACAACCATGATGTCAGCAGTGGGTCTCATCTACTCACCCAAAAGAACATAACACATGCAGAGGAAGATAGGAAATTGGATCGATGGAGTCCTTGGTTTACTGCATACCAAACCCGGGCGTCCTCAAAATTAAACTGAAGTTTGGGAACCATTGCTTAACAGTATTACTGACATGGTAGTTATGGTGCAGATTATGTTTACTGCTGATCACTAACTACAGCAACCATATGCCAATTAGTTTCTAATAGATGGGCAATCAAATGCTTTTAAACTGCAATCCCATGCAGGTCCCATACCTGTTATCTTCACGTTGCATTGACATGCATTCACTCACTTTCAGACACCCTCCTCCATTTCACAGAATGCACAGTAGGCCTAAACCCTGAGTGAGAATTTATCCATTACAGAATGTTCTAACAGCGGGACACCATCGGCAATAGTCGATGGTAATAGCTACATCCCTCACTATCGCCCCAAAAAGATCAATTATATGTATCTTTTCGGCCGAAGTTGCTCCGCCGTAACTTGATTATCAGACTCAAGTTCAGCTTCCTGAAGCTGGAGTCTGAATTTGTGATATTTCAAGGGGGAGGGGTTGGTTCATACTGCCATGTTTGTTGTTTGACAGTGTAACTGTTGCATTGTTGAGTGACGGAGCTGCTGGCCAATCAACTGCGTCTGTTCAGATTTGTCATTAGACCGACCCCCAACTCCGATTCCGACTGGTTAAACACATCTTGGTACCGAGAGAAATCAGAGATTGACAATAGAAGGCCAGACCAAGAGTCTTATTCTGAACCAGGCCGATGGGTCTGAACCAGGCTAGATCCGCCCACTTTTTGACCATCGCCCATTCACCTGTTATCTGCAGATTCTCCTATCGCCCGCTGTTAAAGTGTACTGGTAGAGATAGATGAGGATTTCACCATGTGCATGAGTGCATGGAAGCAAAATAAGAGGTAGAAGGACATTTCAGAAAGAGGGCGTGGCACTAACAGAGCTAGAGAGCCAGAGAGTGAGATAGAGATAGAGTATTACGACACGCCATACAATCCCCAGTGTTCCACTTATCTATATTTGTAACTCCAACAGTGTACAATAAATGGAACCAAACGGATGCTTCCAGGGTCGGCTTGGTTTCCCTGTACCACACTCTCCAGAGTTAAACGAACACCGTGGGTTGGACTGTGTGTAGACAGCAGTAGTGAAGTGTGAAACAGATGCTGCTCGGTGGGGAGTCAGAGGGCAATGGAGCTTGTAGAATGCTTAGAGAGGGCAGAGGCTGAATCGATTCACACACACATGCACACGCCTGTACGCACACACACAGGCATGAGTGCGAGAAAGTGGCCCTGCGTTGTTGGGTGAGCACGAGGGTGAGTGAGAAATGATGTGAGCAGGGGGAGGGGAGCGAAGAGAGTGATAGTGACAGCAGAGAGAGAGAGAGGTGAGGATGGATGAGACGAGATTGAAGCTGATTATCTCTGAACACTGACAGAGTAGAGGCCCTGTGGGTCTGCAATGATGCACATTCACACACACGCACACATGCGCACGCACACACACACACACACATGCGCGCGCACATGCACACGCACACACACCTACATCCACACTGACAATACAATGTCTGCACGCACAGAGTAGACAAATGTACACACATGAAGCACAAGTACTCACCTTTCACATCTGTCCCATCCCTCATAAGAACGAAGAAAGTAGTTCCTCACACTGGTAGTTCATTAGACCAACTTCATACCAACAGCCCAAAACCAACGTTGAACTAATAATAAACACAGAACAACAACAAACCAACAGAAAACCATAAACATTAACACATAATGGAACACGTGAAAACAAACAAAAGCAAATCATTTGAATGAACAATATCATACCCCACTGGCAAAATAGTTGGCAGGGATGTGTACAGCTACACAGGAGCCCAAAGAGTACATAACTGTGTAACAAATATAATCACTTAAACTCATGTTGTTGTAACCACAAACAGACATAAACTTGTTAGGTTGACATTAAAAACAAACATACCTTGCTAGTGACACCACGTCCCTCTCAGACACGCAAGGTGAACTCTGTGCTAGGGAGCTCCTGCAAGACACAACCTTATATGCCAGGGGTTTTCAACAGGGACTCTCAGGGTCCACCACTAATGGTCCCTGAGACGATGTGGTCCCCAGCTAAATGATGGACAGTTGGTTAACCAGATGTAACTCTTTGAGTGCGTAAAAATTAAACCAAATGGACCCTTGTGGCTCCATTTGGTTTCATGTTTACACTCTCAAGAGTTAAAATATTCATCATCTGAATTAGCCCAAGTCTACACAATTAGAGAATGTAGAATATGAATGGTCATGTTGATCTGTTTGTTTGCCTGTTTTGTCTTCTCGAAAATCTAGCCTGGAATTGAGGACAAAAGCAATAAATAGTTGGTCATGTTATGAAAAAGGTTGAAAACCACTGTTGTATGCCATGGCAATATAGGCTACACTGGAAATCACCTCTGAATGAGCCACTTCCCTTCTCAAATACACTAGAAACCTGCAAATTCTGGACAATTTATGTCATTTAATAATAAAAATACAGAATATAAAGCAAACTAACTTCATACGGCAGTCACATTTCAGTTCCTACTCTGAAATTGTGCATCTCTCGACAGTTAAAAGTTGACTCTCCTTCGTATATTATTCCTTGTCCCCATAAAATTCCAAGCCTCCTGTTTGTAGGCCTACTGCACACCTCTCCTCTGCACCTCGTCTGCCCAGTAGTTTATCGTAGCTTCTCTCCACACAAGGTGGTTCTCTGGACCCGTGGAGCAGAAAATGGAGGCTAGTCGAGAGAGACAGCATGAGATAGGAAAAAACATATAATCTTCACCCTAGTAAACATATTGCACTGATGCATGCTCACACTAAGCAATGCAGTATGTTGTTGTGTATAACTACACATACATACCATACTTTTGTGGCTTTACTTACAAAATATGAATTATAGCCTATATTAAAATGATTGTTATTAAGTTATTAAAATCAATTATTATTGAAGTTTGTTCGTCATTGTGATCATGATCCTCAATCCCCGTCATCACTTCAGTCCCCCACATTGAAGGATGGAGCATTCATCGACATTTCACAATAATGTTTTTTACAATCAGACAAAAGGGACAGGGAGACAAACGGAGCCACGGTTTTATCACAAGAGGAGGATTATGGAAATCAGGTTGTGATCGGCGGTGCGGTAATCCCAAATGCTGCGTGCAATCCCATAAAAAGTGTCAGTGAGATTAACCAGCAGATTAGCCACGTAGCCACGCACATATTTAACTGATTAAAACCCTCGAAAATCCAGCCCCCGGGGGAGGGGGGCCCACGCCTTTTAGAGTCTGTATCCACTGCTGGCTATTTCCGTTGGCATAATTATTATGGCGTACGTCTGAGTGTGTGTGTGTGTGTGTGTGTGTGTGTGTGTGTGTGTGTGTGTGTGTGTGTGTGTGTGTGTGTGTGTGTGTGTGTGTTGCAGGACAGTCGCAGTGCAGAGGCTAAAAGAATAAAAGATGAGAGATTAGCAGCACCCGGAGGGAGGCAACAGAGCTTACATTTCCTTTGCAGCTCAGCGTTTAATTAAGAACGTTTCAAGTCATGTTCTTTAACTTCTACAGTGCCTTCAACGGCGCCATGTTGGCTAGTCAAGAAACCCTAGGCCTATAGGGCAGAATTACACTAGACTAGGCAGCATTCCATGAATCAAACGGTCTGCAGCGAATGGTGAAATACGTCACGTTGTAGTCCAAGAGACCATGAGGTTTGTAGTTGGCAGGCAGGAAATCTTAAAGCGGAATCAGTATTATCAATTGAGAAATGATTTACTTATTCCAACTTGAGGTTTCCTGCCTGATGAATGCAAATCTGACTCTGCTCCAGTCCGGCTCACACAGCGGTTTTGGTGAACACAGACCAGGCTCTCATACTTGGTGGAAAGCCTGGTGACGCAAGGTTAGATTTACACTATGATCCCAACTCCCAGGCCACCTACTGTATATGCCAAAACCTATCCTTATTCCTAAACTTAACCTCAGTAAAACTACACCTACCTAACTGTGACCTCACTAAAACGAATACAAGAATACACACAATGGATGGACACAATTTGGGGGTTGTGGGGCAAGCATTCTGGTTCAGGCTGTAGCGAAGCCCTGAAAGTGTGCAAAATGACGAGTTTCTGTGCGTGCGCATGTTTATTGACATAGTTGACAGTATGAATGCTTACTGTGCACTTCAGGTGGAGTGAAACAACATAAATGGTAATCAATCTATCTGATCATCAGCCTCCAGTTCATTGTGATCGACCAAGTGATCAATAGATGATGAGGGATGAGTTCAGGGAGATGCTCCGACGTGGGAGCCTGTATTATCTGACGGCTGCTCATCAATCTCCAGATCGATCCAATCCAAGTCTCATGTAGTACAACCCTGCATGGTCTCAGTTGATTTTTCCTTTTATGCCCAAATATGGAGATATATGTATCTATTTGCGGCCCTCTTACGGCCATATATGGAGTTCTTTCTATCCATGTTTGTCTGCCTTAGAGCTGTCAGTTGATTAAAATATTAAATCACAATTAATTGCATGATTGCTCATAGTTAATCTTTGATTAATCGTATATTTTAGCAGTTCTAAATATAAATGAAATGAGTTTTCAATATTTTTCAGCCACAGACCACCATTACTTGGTACCAGATGTGGGTACCATTATGAGAGAACATGCAAATTTTGTTTTCTACATTCTCTAATTGTGTAGATTTATTTAAATAAAATAAAATAAATTAACTTAAGTAATGCATATGTTTAACAATTATACCCCTGCATTTGGTGAAATTGAAACAAATTGACCCACTTGACCTTTGTTTTTAATGCGAGTTAATCGCGTACTAAAAAAATAATCAAGTTAACTCATGGCTGAGTTAACTCGCGATTAACTAGTTAATGCTGACAGCCTTAGTCTGTCTGTATCCCTATTATGGGCACAACAGTCTTATATGCAGTTCTAGAACCGCATGTCCAGAAATATATGGTGAATGTAATGCACTAAAGTGCCTTGGATGAAGGCACTATATAAACGCTCCAATTACAGTACCATTGACCATGTATGGGCACATCAGTCGGCTTGGCGGTCCTGTACAACTGCCACACCAGGCACCGAGCTTGTGACCGCTGCATCTTTTACGGTTAAGGAATAGACAAACAAGGTGAAACGAGAGAGAGAGAGAGAGAGAGAGAGAGAGAGAGAGAGAGAGAGAGAGAGAGAGAAATGAGTGGATTCCATTTTTTAGTCCTTATTGGACTCAATATTACTGCAGCCGCCGTGAGCCCACCATGTGTGGAGGACAGAAATGATGGCAGTCAGCTGGCTAGCCTTCTGACAGGTAAGTACAGCCAGGGCCTTGATTAAGACAAGAGAACCCCATACGTAGGAATCCCTGGTGTGTGTCTTGACTAAATGGGGCTTGTTCTAGGATGTGCTTCCTAATTAAGAGCTAGCAGTCAGCCTAGCAAGGTGCACAGCAGCCGTGGTTTCTCTGTCACAGGGGGTGCTTGGCTGTCGGTAAAGATGGCTGTGTGTTTTTCTGTAATAACCCAAACTGACAGCTTCAGGTAGAGATGCATATTAAAGATGGAAGTCTCCCTCTCTCCACACACACACACACACACACACACACACACACACACACACACACACACACACACACACACACACACACACACACACACACACACACACACACACACACACACACACACACACACACACACACACACACACACACACACACACACACACACACACACACACACACACCTTTATCTCTCCTATTGAGTAACACTCTGATGCTTTCCATATTCCATGTGAGGGATTATTACAGCTTACCCACAATCCCCAGCAGCTGATTATCCTGCATGTTGACAGGACAGAGTTGTGCTATCAGCCCTGTGCAGCAGTCGTCCCTGTGTAAGTGCGTGTGTGCGCATGTGTGTGTGTGTGTGTGTGTGCGCGCGCGCAAGTGAGAGAGAGAGAGAGAGAGAGAGAGAGAGAGAGGGGGGAAACGGTATGTGTGGAAGAAAATGATTTAATGTAGGTGCACATTTGTATTCTGAGTGCTGGTGTGTTTATATGAGAAAGGGGTTTATTGGCTAGTTGTGTGTGTCTGTCTGTGTGTGTGTGTGCACGGGCCCATACACAAATGGGTGGCATTTATTGTGTATGTGTTCAGAGACTATGTATAGAGTTAGAGACGAAATTAGCTTGCACGTGTGCGTGTGTGTGTGTGTGTGTGTGCGCACGCACGCTGCAGCAGCAGGCAGGTGTTTGTGGTTGATACCTGCAGTTGCAGTGGCGCTGATCACCTCAGCGTGGCACCTCACCTTAGGAGGGAGACAGCTCTAAGCTCATTAGCACGCTGACACACACACACACACACACACACGAACGCACGCACACACACACACGAACGCGCGCACACACACACACACACACAGCTATGGCGATTGAGGTGAAAAAGGAAGAGAGGAAGGAAGAAGAAAGAAGAAAATCATCTCAGGAGAGAGAGAGGGAGAGAAAAATAGTTTAGCTCACCGGAGACACCACCAGGGACTATGAGAGAACAAGGAGAAAAATGAAAATGTTGGGAAGGAGAGAATGTGAGGCCTTGAGGGACAGAGAGAGGTGCACAAAAAGAACGCAGTCAAATTTCACGTGTAAAAATGGTGTAAAAATAGAACCACCGCAACCAGGACCACTAAGTTAAATTAACACCGTTTTTGCTGTGTAGCAAAGAGGAAAGGATGCATGCATGGTTGTACAGGATCACTGGATTTCACGTAATGTCATTACCTTTATACAAAACAGCCCTATAATAAATAGAAATATGTCATCACATTCTTATGTCCACAACTGGTACAGTAGGAATACAAGCATGTGTGCACAGTAAAATCATCAGTGATTGTTTAATCCAGAGATGTGTGTAAAAAGAAAAGGAAAAAAGGCCCTGTTGAGAGATTAATTTATACACTCTCAGAGTCAAATGAACACTGAGGATTTTAATGTGTTCTACACACACACACACACACCACAGCCTACTGTGGATGAGAGATGAGCGGTAGGAAGAGAGCACCTTTTTGTGTGGCGCTGGGATAAATAGGATTATGGATTTGGGAGATTTAAGCAAAATAATCCGTCTTGTGTATCGCAGAGAGAGAGGCGGCGGTGGCGGTAATCAAAAGAGAACGCTCCGATCCGAAGCTCAGAAATCTTCACATGAGATAGAAAACCGGGAGCGTCATTTTCTATTTCTTTCTCCGGGGATCAGCTTTCATTCCATCACTTGTGGCTGCTGTAATTGCCACATAATCACCTAACACTGTACACAAGTACAGTATGTGTGTGTGCGTGCGCATGCGAGAATAGAAAAAGAATTATACTTAATGTAGCTTATACTCCATCGCTGGCTTCGCCGCACACTGTGGAGAGCTTGTAGATCTGCTATTTTTTGCCACATGGCACACGTTGTACGACTACATATAAATTGTAAGCTTAAATGAGGCTTTATGTTCACGGTAATTAATCAGATTCATAGCGTACGCCGGGAAAGAGTGCAAAATGGTCTTTTATGACTACTGAACAGCTGCTCCATTCTGCAGTAGCTACATTAAAATGAGTCATGAAGGCCAATAGGTCCCCGGTTGGCTAAAACAAAATAAAACCTTAGTACAAAAGCAGACCATGCTGTAATGCAACTATTAAATTGATACCAACTACAGTCACACAGTGCTGATGTAATGCTGTCAGATGAACTATGGGTGTAATGTATAGTTTACTACACCACATCAATATATCAGTATCAATATATAAGTTAATTACACTAACATGTTGTTGACTTTCTATCGATATGGTTTTGCAATGCAAACAACTGTATCAATACTTACATGTGTACAGTACATGTGTGTTGTGTTCATGCCAAGGTGTGAGTTTGTCAAATACAATGTATTTGCCAGCAGCCAGTGAATCCCTGGGTTTACTGAATTCTATCCATAATGTTTCCCTTAAAACCAGCCCTGGCCACACATTTCAGTTAGAATTTAAAACATTAAATCGTGTTGCCACGTTTGTCCACAAGTCCAGGCTGGATTTGGAAACAAAACAGTCAAACATGCAGATCAAAATGACCATTAATCTTCTACTTCTCTCATTGTGTAGACTTGGACAAATTCACATGATGAATATTTTAACTCTTGAGAGTGTAAACATGAAAACAATTGGACCCGCAAGGGTCCATTTGATTTTATTTTTAAGCTCTCAAAGAGTTACATCTGGTTAACCAACTTTTTGTCATTTAGCCTGTCAACCTGCATGTAACGTGATGTTTATCGCATTGCTTTTAAAATGCATCGTTAACCTACACTACTATTAACAGTAGTCTGAAAGTAACAAGCTTTTCTTGAGATTTCTTTGTATCAAACATAAAAAACACAACATATACTGTATATCTGGAGGGGGTATTTGGTCTAGTTGTTACAAATTAATTATAATTTCATACCAACCAACAAAATCCTGGCAGAGTGTCAAATAAAGTTGTATGCCTTCATAACTTACCTTTATATTTCTTTATAGTTCTTCAGTGCAATGCTCCAACCTCGTGGATACAAATTCCTTAGTTGTATGTGCAATCCTGGCAATAGAAATAATTCTGATAAATGCTTCTGAAATGAAGGAAGACTAACATGTTGTTGACTTTCTATTGTTATGGTTTTGCAATGCAAACAACTGTATCATTAGCACTTGTGTTTTGTGTTCATGCCAAGGTGTGAGTTTGTCAAATACAATAAATCCCTTGGTTTACTGAATTCTATCCATAATTTCCCTTAAAACCACACTGGCCATACATTTCAGTTTGAATTTCTAGTACTCTATCGATTTTAAATCATTAAATTGTGTTGCTATGAACAAAGCAGTGCTATCCATGTAGCGCAGTGGTTTTCAACCTTTTCAATACCAGGGCCCACTATTTATTCAGCATTTGAGCCACGGACACTACTATTAACATACTGTAGTCTGAAAGTATCAAGCTTTTCTTGGAATTTCTTGGTATCAAATTAGCAACAGGAAACGCACACACATTCATGTTTTTCAACTAACCATGAGCTGGTAGAACATAACATATACTATATATCTGGAAAGGGTATTTGGTTTAGTTGTTACAAATGAATTATAATTCCATACCAACCAACAAAAGCCTGGCAGAGCGTCAAATAAAGCTGTATGCCCTCATAACCTACCTTTATATTTCTTTATAGTTCTTCAGTGCAATGCTCCAACCTCGTGGATACAAATTCCTTATAGTTGTATGTGCAATCCTGGCAATAGAATTAATTCTGATAAATGCTTCTGAAATGAAGGAAGACTCTGGTTAGAAAAACCAAAAACAAACATTTATTGTCTATTCTTCCTTTTATATTAGCTACCATTAAGATAAGACCATTTAGTGTTTCTCCATGTTAGATGTTTCTTTTAATTGTAAAAGACGTACAAAAAAAATCATTATTTCTAAATTATGTACGGTAAGAAAAACAAAAAACAAAACAAGAAAAAATATGTACAATTATTTTTTACAAACGTTCATAGTGGACAGAAACAAAGAATTCCTAGAAAAAGACCAACATAAAAAACTGACCACAAGGTCATGAAATCAACAGACATGACTGAAGCAGATCAATTCACACCTCAAACTTGTATGACACGATTATCTTGTGTTATGTTGCATGTCATGTTAGCTTGTGTTCAGTCAACGTTATTTTTCATAAAAGTTGAGAAATCCTAAGTAATGGGATGATAAGAGTTTTGCTTGTTTCAAGAATATTAATTTATTAATACATTTTCGAAATATATATATTTCAAATTTTTATTCCAACAAGTGAAATGATAACACCCAGTTGGCCAATTTTCTTCAACTTGTTTCAAGACCAATTTCAAGACAAAGATCAAGTCAGTCAATACGATAAACATTTTGGAGCCCGTCTCAGAGGACAGACAAGGCCAACCAGCAAATAAGAACTTCACGTCTTCGAGATGCAAAGGCTTTGTCTCCGCTAGAGCCAACTCTGTGCCGTCCGAGTTATGCAACAATACACACAGGATGGTAAATTATGCCAACCCTGAGCAATATTTTCCACCACGGAGGAACGCAGGGCAGTGCTGCCTGTCCTCCTGGAATGTGACACATGACTAGGGGCAAAGCAGTTCCGTGTGCGCCACAGGAGTGGGGGCAGTCGCCAATTGCGGTGTAATTTTGAGGAGGAAAAGCATGATCACAGCAGAACCACGTCAACCAGCCAATCAGATGTTGTCGTCTGTGAGGCAGGAGCAGGTCAGCCAGCCGATAAGACATCATGTGTTTCATAGGAGGATCAAAGGCAAAGCTTAAACCTATTAAAGGTTCAAAACTAATTTTAAATTCACTTCGACGACACCAAATGCAACTTTCTGCTGGGAACGTCAGATTCCGGATGTACTGTCTGTATGTACATTGTTGAGGTCAGATAGAGGCTCAAATTATACATGTAAAGAACACAATAGCACAGAACCAGTCTGTTTGTTCATCTGAAAGCAGCAGCCCAGTTAACAAAACAACACAACTGATTCTTTGGGGTCAATTCAGTGTTGCAACTCAAAACAGAACAACCTGAAGAAACAATGACCCTATCTGTCCTATAATAGGTGATAAAAAAAAGACTCTCCGCATTGAGATGGGGCGTCCATCCATGACCGAACAAATCATTTTGGGTCCTTGACATGAAAATGCGCAAGCACCTCTGGTAAAGAAACATACGTGTTTTTCAGTGATTAGGTTCAGTATAATCTGATCAGGCTTCAGTAGGATAAAACACACTCCTTAATGTTATCTTAAGAGGTGGCATTAAAGACCTCCATACTGTTCTCACACCAAAACTATAACAGTGGAGAGAGTGTTGAATGTTGAACGCTGAGACTTCTCTGCCCACTGCGTGCTCATACTGAACAGTGAGTGGGCTACAGTATGTAGAGGATCAGGAAGACAATTTTATGTTCAAACATAACATTGTCCTGAATGAATAGTGTTAGAATCCAACATTATCCAGGCCTTGGTGGGGGAGGCATGTCAGAACAGCTAGCTGAGGTCAAAAGGTCATTACCCAGGGACAGAACAGAGAGGTCACCAAACACTGAACACACTCCATCTGGAACTCAGTAAAAAAAAAAAAAAAAACAAAAGAAAAATCATCATTTGCATTGCAATATTCAAATATCCAGCTATCCATCAGTTCATCCAGACTGATCAGTTCATTTTTCATCGAGCAGGTTCCATATCCATCCCAGTCCGTTATGCTAGGGTCCATGGTCCTGGTCTTGTCATAACCAATGTCCCAGATCAGAATTAAAACACTAGAGTGAGCCCCTTTGGTTCAGTCAGTGTCTGGTCCCGTTATATGATCCCAGTGCGATTCTTATCATTTGAAGTCCATATATAATATATACTGTATGTCACAGTTCCTCTGCTCACATTAATGTCATTTTTTTCCCTAATCACTACGGAGGTAATCCTAGAAACGCCTTGGATATGTGCATGTAAAATGTACCTCTCTCCTCTCTGTGTATTCCTTAGACAAAAGTAGTAGAAAATTATGGAATGTCCCATCATGCTCTGTTCCTGTCTGGTCCCATGACAAGGTTTCTGTGGAAAACACTTTGCAGGCGTTAAAAATAAAATAAAAAGTAACTGCTGTCCTTTAAGTCCTCTCAGTAAATGACCTCGTAGACAGTTGCCTTCTTGTCTCCTGAACCAGTGACGATGTACTTGTCATCCACAGAGATGTCACAGCTCAGCACAGATGAAGACTCTTTAGACTACAGAGGGAAGAGAGGGGATCTAGTTCAAATTCATCTCACTTTTGAATAGAACAAGGAATGAATATAACAATCACCAAAAAAATGATCTATAGTTGCAGTCCTAAAAAATTCCCACTCCTACCCGAATATACTGGCACCGTAAGGGACCTTAACTATAAAACCGTATGTATCATATATGATACACCAATTCTTCAGGCGGGTCATGTATCAGTGTAACCACTACTTGTTTCAAAAACCTGTTGTGTCATATCTGATACGTCCCCTGCCCCACCTGGACCATACCATTTGCACTGCAAGTAGAGTACAGTGAGTACAGTGTACTCTAGTACTGAGTACTAAGTTGTTAAGACCCGATGTATTATTTATGATACAATAAAAATAACATAAATACATGCTTTTTGAAAAAACTTTTTTTTTAAATTTTCTTTTATGACCTAAAAAGAGTTCAATTTCAAAAATTTGGAATTTTCTGACTTGTCCTTCATAGTTCAGGCTTTAAAGGGTTAATTAATAACAAGAATTCCCACTCCAATCAAACAACCTTACCTGGAATATACTGGCACCATAGGGCGTCCTCCATGCATTGAGTAGGTTGTCCTTCCCTGTGCTCACAAACCATTTACCTGCAGACACACACAACCGTTTAGGTCAATTCGTACTAAAAAGACAAGGGCCATGATAACCGCACATTATGGTCAGTGTTTGTTCATTAAGAGAAAACTCACCTTAGTTCCTCTGTGAACAGGCATCTCACTTCCCTCTATGTTTCAGTATACATGTCTTGCCATTGTACAGAGTTTTGCAAGTTGTGTTCTGCTTTATATGCTTGAAAAAATCTCAAACTTGAAGTTGTGGTCTATGCCAGGAGACTATGGGCTCCATTTTGGTTACATGCGTTGTCCCCGACGCTGCCCGAAACCCGCAACGAATTCCCTTATTGGTATTTTTGTCACCCTTAGCCACTATTCTTTATGCAGACACCGTAATTTGTGACTGGAGGTGTGGTCATAGGCGTGTTTGTCACACAGTCCCTTAAGTTGCTAATTTTGTCAAATAGATTTGGGAAATAGGTAACGGGATTTCACCCGCCAACCTATACGAGAAGGCAGCCCCACGTGCGCACGTGTGTGGGCATCTGTGCTGCATCAGTTCAATTCATCTCCTTATTTATTGGTTGTCCTATGAACAGCTGTAGATTGCCTGCTGTCAGTCACTTCATTGTGTTTAGGTAACATATACTGTAAAATATAATTAAATACATTAATTAACTTGTGACTGCTGCTTTCATGTTTCCACCGAATTCCCGACAGTTATGCTTTGCTTGATCCCGCTTTGTACCTGCATATTCTATACAGTATCTGAGAGAGTGATGTTTGCCCGTCACACTATAAAAAGACGTCTGGTTTTGCCGAGAATTTTCCGATTGTTTTACAATTTACTTTATAAGGTTTCGTAGACTTTGGAAAATGCACGCCACATACAGCAAAAAACATGGAACATGTTTTTTTTCAACATAACATGTTGAATGGTAAGAAATGATCGAGAATTGACCGAGCTATAATTGTTTGAAAATACGAGCTATAATCGTTTGAGAATACTAAGCCCGCAGCCAGGCTGTGGGCTTATAGGAGTAGGCATAGCAGAAGGGATAAGGGGAATCGATATGGGATGAATTAAAGGCAATGGCAAGACCAACACGGATTGGATGAAAGCTAAAAACGCCCAAACCACACCTATGCATAATGTAACAGGTTTAGGAGGTGTTTAAGGAGATAAGATGGTAACAAAAATACCGACTTTAGCGTGGGAACGCCTCTTCCCCAATGCTAAATGCCCCAATTGCATATAACGGCTGATGTAACCAAAATGCCTGTCCATCTGTAGGTGGACAACAGATCTCTGGCACTATTGGACCATTCTACATGAAATTTTGCATTAACCTCTGCCACACAAGTCCCAAAGTTTATTATAAATTATATATTTTTTATTTTATAATGTCAAAGAATAAAAATAATACACAAATATTCACTTTATTATTAATTTAAGGACCTCGGGCTCTTGTATGCTGTGTTTACATATGATCTGTGTTTCTGGGGACGGCCTGAGAGTGTTGAATATCTGCAAGGTCTATAAAGATGTTGGGGGATGCCAGTGCTATACAGGTGTAAGCTATCGCTTGGCTGCTGTTCTTTGAGTCAGCATGTGGTGTTCCATTGTAAATGCTGAAATACTGGCTCCAGATTTTGAATACTGATCAATAAGGATACTCTGAAAAACTGAATTATGGGTGTCTCATTCTGTTTTCACTTGCGTGAGCAGAATGAGCACAAGTTAAGTGATCAGTTTGTGGCCGTTGGTTAGGTTTTGACGTAATGGTGTAATTAAGAGATCTTGAGAAGTATTGTCATTGGCCATGGCCTATTTGTACGCAACACGTAAATTTGCACTCTGCCAAGTGCTGATCTAGTTTAATGCTGTTATGAGTGCTATCCAACCGATTTCCTAGACAGTGCCATCAAGACACTACACTTACAGATTTTGTCCAAACCACACACAAATCAGTACAGATTATTTATGATCTATAGTGTCAAATATTCTATATACTGTATATGTATATATGAATGTACTGATTGGTTTCCAAAGATTTGCAGGAGTGGCCTGTTTTGAGCAAAATGCATTTTCTGTGAAACTTTTTATGCACATTCTTATAAGGCTTTCAAATGGGCCTCAGGGTGGTGCTATAACAGGCCTATACACGCTTTGGCCTATAACTCTTTCACCATCGCCCATACAATCAGAAACATTTCCCCCTGGGTTCCTTGGATAAATAACTCTCTCTGAATAGGCCACACCTGACAATATTAACAGCATTTTGAGGTTTCTTTGCAAAACACAGTTTGTGATACCATTCACAAGCATTTTTCTCAGACCTCACCCAAACTGCTCGTATTCTAATGAGCCATTACTGCCTTCAGGGCCTGGCTAGGCAACACAGTCTGGTAGAGACCCATGTACACTTTTCTAGTTTAGCCTTTAGTCTTAGAAAGATAAACATCCTGCGAGGAAGTAGTCAGTAATTGAGTATCTTTGTGTGTTCAAGTAAGTGAGGATTCATCACAGCACTGCATATACAGCTGCATATTAAAGTGGCTCCTAGGTGAGTGATAGAAGGAGAGAGAAGACGAGAGAGAGAATGACTTACCGCAGTAGGCAAACTGCAGGGAGAGGACACAGCTTTCATGGAGATGCAGCTGGTATTTGTCAGGTTTAGTGACGTGGAGGACCTCCACATTGCTACTCTCCATTCCCACCGCCAGCCACTCTCCTGTGGGACAGTAGCCCAGGGAGAATATCTGGATGGAGGGGAGAGAGAGAAAATGTCATTTGGGCAAAAGCAAATTAATCTGTAGCCCTGTACACTACTTCTGGAGTCTGTCTCCCTGTCAAAGAATAGATAAAATAACACTGTTGGTCAAAAAGCTTTCAATGGTTTAGGGACAATATAAGGAACCATCCATATCTCTCAAGTCATGACTTGCACGGGCAGAGTCATCGAGTGCAAGTGATCAGTTTGCGGCTCGGGGTTGTCCCTCAGAGTACTCTGATTGGTCGGTTAAAGTGATGACTTCACCAAGTCCCTCCCCAATCCGGCCTTGTCCAATAGGCTCATTAGAAGAGGAAAGCTTGACCTGATAGCAACAGTTGCTATTTGGATTGTCATTGGACAGTGGCTAAACCTTGCCCCAAAGTTTTGAGAAGGGCTAATTAAGAGCCCCTATAAGTACCTGCCTCTATAAGTACTGTCATGAGTATTATCTCCAGGAGGTGTCAGGGGACTTGCTCTCTGGTCGCTGGCCAGGGCCTACTTGTGTGCAATGTGCATAAGAAGGTTCTGCTTTCTCGCCCTAAAACCAAAAATAAATTGGGGAAACATATCTGGAACAAAAAACTCCCATACACTTTAGGTCTGCTGTCACTCGCCTGCACTGTATTATTGTATCTGTTACTTGTTTTATGCATCATAACATCATTGTATGATTGTGTGTTAGCGTGATGTTCTATGAAGCACATTGAATTACCTTGTTGGAATGTGCTATACATTTCACCTGAGAAACTTCTGTGGATTCAAGTCCTTTGCTGCGTGTAACTCCCCTTCTCTCTCTCTCCCAATTTCTTGTCTATCTACTGTATACGATCCATAAAAGGCAGAAAAAAGTATCTATTTTTTCTAAATACCTAGGTCTGGGACCTGGGTATTGTCTGTGTGTGTAAATACATGCCTGTGAAGTGAAGTCATGCTGCTGAAGCTGCCGGCCCTCCCTCAGGTCCCAGGAGCGAACAGTGTTGTCTAGGCCTCCCGTCCACAGCTTGGTGCCATCGTTGGAGATGTCGATGCAGCTGGCACCGTCGGTGTGACCCTGGAACTGTCTGCATGACGAAACACACAATAAACTGTGTAAGAGGTGCATGCACGACAGCAGGGGTTTTCAACAGGTGGTCCGGAGACCGCCAGGGGTCCCTGAGAGGATTCCAGTTGGTCCCCAAGCTAAATGATGGAAAGTTTGTCAACCAGATGTAACTCTTTGAGAGCGTAAAAATGAAGCCAAATGGACCCTTGCGGGTGCATTTGGTTTCATGTTTACACTGTCAGTCTCAAGAGTTAAAATATTCATCATCTGAATTAGCAGCCTGAATTAGCCTAGCCTACACAACTAGAGAATGTAGAAGATTAATAGTAGTTTTGATCTGTACGTTTAGTTTTCTCCAAAATCCAGCCTGGAATTGCGGACAAAAGCAAAATAAATCTTGAGTTTTGGGTCTGTGGGGCTAAAGTGTCATCAAATGGTGGTCCGTGGCTCAAATTCTGAATAAATAGTGGGCCCTGGTATGAAAAACAATGAAAACCACTGCACTACTGATGTGCTGCAGCACAGGGCAGCAGCGCAGACAATGGTCTACTTCTTTGTGTATTCAAGTTAGTTTGCATTGGGTTTCCTCAAACGCCAAAACACATCATGCAAGTTAGGTACTGTACATGCAATTGTCCCTTCACTAAGTCCCTCCCAAATCTGTCCTTGTCCAATAGGCTTGGCCTGCAATAGCAACAGCTGCTGAACTATTTGGATTAGAAAGTGACCAAACCAAACCCCGAAGGGTGGTATTTTGAAAAGAATTGGCCTTGAGCCCTTGCTCAAGGGCAATGCAGCGTTACACTGGAGTCGGCTGGTGCTGCAAAGTGGCTGGCTGTCGTCTGTTGCTATTGTAATTAGTTATGATGTGTCAAAAGCAGAGGACACATTTCAAGAGAAAGCATAAGGAGCATACATTTTCAATGCCAATTTACTCTGCTGAACAGGTGTTGCTGGTATGGCATGTTATACCTTTATAACAGTAAAAAAAAATAAGAGGCTGTACACTGTTGTTAGCGCTCCCTGATTATACTGATTAATAACCATTGTGGATAAATTCTAGAGTTTACTATGTAAGTGGCTAGATAAGTACAGCTCATATTACGCACATTTGCAGGCTAGTATCTGAGGCCAAGTTAACAAACAGAGCTAAATTCTTAATAAATCTGGCAGTAAATGGCTTAAGGACTTGTTGGCCCACCCAGTCTCCTTTAAGAAAATAAATATTCACCCCGACAGACAAACATGAAAATCATCATTGGTTTAACATATGCTCAGCAAATGTTTCACAAGCACACATGACAGGCTTGAACAAACAGGACAGTAAACCTTTAAACAGACGTCAGCTCCCAGGGCTAAATTGACATTACGTGTGAAAACGAAATACTTGTCCAAATATACTGGGATTGAACATTTCTTTCAGGGAAGGGAAGGGGGGTATTCTGTGATCCATGGAGGTGGAGAGGTTACTTTAATAGCATCATTCAGCTGATGGCAGCTAAATGGCTTTGATGAGCACTGAGGGCTGTTAGGGGTTAAGTGTCTTGGACTCTGTGGGTCAGGATGGTGACCTTCGGGTTCCCAGATGGCCTCTCAGCCTAGTGAGTCTACTGGTACCAACAGAAGGTCCCAAACATTGTAGAATTATTCTGTGTGTGCATGGTATTGCTCCCCAGCTTGGCATTGGCACATCTTTAATGCAGTTGAACTGCTGAATGACAATCGATTTCACTTAAATGGGCATTCCACCCATTTTCAATTTTTTGAAAATGGACAAATGGACCCTGGCGGGTCCATTTTGGTTTCATTTGTACACTCTCAGAAAGAGGTACTAAAACATCATTATTAGGGTGAAACACAACTTAGTTATGTTTCACCGTGTTAATGATTCTTTTCAGACCTCCATTTCTAGGAAACATGGAATGGGGGGAGCTTTTTTATTATGTCCACACAACATCTCTAAGGTATATTAATGACATAGTAGAATTGAACATGGTAGAATTCCCCTTTAAGCACACTACTGAGACATTCCTACCTACTCCAGTGCCAGTTAGCGTGACCAGATTGTCCCGCATTTCACTGTATTTTAAGGCGTCCCGCCGATTGAGACTTTGTCCCGCATTTTGATTGACAAGCTGTAGTTTTCATAATGTGCGCAAATTCGCAAAATAGTGTGTCAACACTGATCCGCGGCAGCCTGCCTGTGAGCAGCGAAGCCTGTCCAAATGGGAAAGGGGCGGGCCGTGTGTGTGTTTGTGTGAGAGAGACGGTTTTATTTGCTGTCCCTGTTCCCATAGAAGTCTATGTAGAACAGCCGCCATTGGACTGACCCCATGAAGTGAACGGAGTTTGGGTAACTCTGTCTGTATTCTCGGTAGAAGCGGCGCGACATTGAGGTGTCCGAGTTTGAATGGCCTGTATAGGGACAAACTGGAGTTTGAATACTTTTTTTTTCCAACAACGACGGTGGTGAAAATAAGCAGAACTATTTCAAATACGCCATATATTTCCGACAAGTATTTAAACAACTATTTAAAGTATTGTAAAGTAATAACTAAACAAAATGATTAAGAAGATAATGGAAGTTTGCCTGAGTCAATCTAATGCACTGCAACCAGCAGCTCCGTGTTGGGAAATCAATGCGCCTACTAGTAAAGTAAACGCCCACCACAACACAACGTGTTAGCTGCCTGCGTTGCAATGAATGATTACATGAAAGAAAAGAAACAAGGAGAAGCCGAACGAAACTAAAAAAAGGAAATATAGTAATAAGGACTGGGAGACCATGTATTCCTGGGTGAAACCAGTGAATTGCGATTCTGACAGAGTTTACTGTGATGTCTGCAGTGACACAGGGGGGTGAACGGCAGGTAACGGCAGCTAAACTATCTTCTGTTTACCAGTGTTGCCAACTTGACGCATTTGTCGCTATATTTAGCTTTTTCCAGACCCCCCTAGCGCCCAAATTAGTGAAAGTGCTGGTGAGTTGGGGTGAAATTGGTTGACAGAGATAAAACCCTTGTTTTTCACCATTTTTCCTCCTATGATAGAGTCCTCCTTCCTACATAGAAAGGACAATTGGCAACCAAATGGACCCTTGGATCTTTGAGAGCGTAAAATGAAACCAGAATGGACCCAAATGGGTTTGTCCATCACAAACCCATTTGGTTTGTGATGGACAAAACCTAAAAGTGCATAGCCTGTTCATGCTGCTATGACAGACACATTTACAATTTGATGGCTCCAATGCTAACCAAACTTTTATTTATGTTTCTGGTGATTTATTTCATTCATTGTGTGCCTCTACAATTTCAGACTTGCAGTAGTTGTCTTTGTTAGGAGGAAGATACATTGATAACATTTCTTTATTAGTTTGTTATTGGTTGCTTTGGCCCTGGTTCAGTTATATTGTCCAGGTGTATAGTTTGTAGGTAAATGTCCACTAAATGGTTAATTTAAAAACATTTCTGTTAAGTGCCTCTTATTAGTGGATGAAACAGGCAAACTATAGTGGTGGTATGTGAAGGGAAGAGTAGGAACACCTAAATTGGGTACTATTTATTCATTTGTGCGACAGTCCGACACGACCCCGCATGTGTCCCACATTGTCCCACACAAACACACTGTTTGTCCCACATCTGGTGGGTTGGGATCTGGTCACCCTAGTGCCAGTAGGTGGGACAGTGCAGACACAACCAATACAACCAGGAAAGCTCCAACTGGCCAGGCTACAAACACATGCAAATCAATCCACACACCACTTGCTTACCGGTACATTTATCTTGCCGGCAAATTGTATTGTAATTTGTGCCCGTAGAGCTTTGTCTTACCTAACCAACGTCTGATTGTGCAAATCCCAGACTGCGATGTTTCCGTCGCTGCAACATGAGAAGCAGACCTTGGAGTCTGGGCTGATGGCCAGGGCATAGCACGCTGGCGCCGATGATGTTAACTCTGCCTTAATCCTCGGAGTAGGTGTGGCCAGGTCCCAGATTGACAGCGTGCTGGCCTCGCCTCCCACGATAAGTGTCCGACCATCAGGTAGAAGACGACAGGAACGGATGTAGTTGTCTCGGTTCTGCATAGAAAATATAGATTGCACAGTTTGAAAACATTTGAATAGGGAAAAAAATACATCAAATGAATTGCTGTGGTTAATTTTGATTAATAAAAAGAAATGCCCATGTGGAACTTGAAGTCAAAGGTAGTACCAAACTACCACCACATTAGGGTTGGATTACAGCATCTCAAAAACAAGTAAATGTTGCGAAACAGATATTCTCCAATGCTGTCGCTCATACCGACTTCCTAAGAAGTATGGTATGGGCCAGTACTGTTTGCAAAGTCACTTGACTCCTGCTGAAGCTAATATTTGCTTCATAATATTCATAGGTCCCACACGGAAGGGACAGTAGGAATTATTTGACTGAAGCAAAAGGCAAGCCAAATCACAGTTAGGAGAGATTTAGAAGCACAATATTAATTGACTTCTGTGAAGTCTCAATCAAAATCTTTGGTGGAGGCACTGCGTCATCTTCAGAGAGTTGACAACTTGACACTACTGTGACAAGACCCACAATTTATGTTTGCGTGAGACTGGGCTGCTCCTTGTGGACAAGAATGTGTGTGTGTGTGTGTGTGTGTGTGTGTGTGTGTGTGTGTGTGTGTGTGTGTGTGTGTGTGTGTGCGCGTGTCTATATGTCAGGGCAAGACTTTTCATTTGGGAAAGAAGAGTTATAGGAGAATGTGTGGCCCTCCCTCACCCCTTCCATTCCTCTACTCACCAGGCAGTCAAGCTGTGACACGGGACTCTTGTTGCCTGGGTGACTTATGTCCCAGACTTTGACGCAGCCCTTGCCGCCGGTGTAGACGTGGCGGGTGGGGTTGCTGATGGTGACGGCACACACCACCTCCCCGTGGTTTAGCGTGTTGATCTGGCGGGCATGGCGCGGGATGCCCGGGCCCACCAGCGCGTCCGGAGGGAAGGGCACAGGTTGCATCTGTCCGTCCGCCGCCACGTGGAAGGAGTATGCTCTGTTGGAGGAAAACCAATGTGATGAGGGAAATACGATTCTTTTTGCTTTAAGTAATATTTTAATGATAAACTTTATTTGTATAGCAACTTTCATACATACATTTTAGTCACCTGACTTTAAATTCTAGTCTAGATTTAGTTGACTAAATCAGAGTTAAAATCATTGTTCAAAACCTATATTTTTAACCTACTTACTTGTACCGGTTCAGTGTTTGTTCTACATAAAGTATCTTTTGAAAATAGTTAACTTACAAGGTCAAAACGTGTGGTCATCTTGAAGCTAACAACAGGTCACATTCAGAATCGAAATTTTCACACTGAGAATATTTACAGCTTTACAAGTACAACGGTGAAATTTGTTTTTGGGCATAGTTCCCATTGTGTTATTTTTTTCCTGTCTTTGTTTCTGGTAGCTCTGGTAGCTCTGCACTAAAACAAATTTTGACCAAATTTCTTGGCAGAACATTTTCCGCCAAGATTTCTTCAGAATACAGATGCTGAGGTTAAAATGTTATGAGAACGTTAAAAAATGAGATTGAGATGGTATTGTTTTGCCCCGATAAATCTATTACCTAGTATGTCATGTCAAGGTCATATGCATGCACACGCACAGACATACTCTCTCACTCACTCTCTTTCCTTCTCTCTAACACTAAGACTTACGGTTTGCCTCCAGGGATTCCTGATAAGCTTGGGGGCATTCCAGGGACTCTCATGTGAGGATGGGGGTCAAAACCAACCTTGGAGAGGGAACACACAACATATGTGCTCAGTACAAACACACACACACGCCCTAAGGGGGTTGGCAAGAGAGTTCAGGTAACAGTCATGAGCTCAGAATAAATACACACTTGCACACGTGTTCACGCATGCAGGCACACTGGGGCTGCAAATTCCCATTATCTTCTTAGCGATTATTCCATCGATTACTCTCTCACTAAAAAGGACAACTCCAGACTAAACAACATCTAGGCTAATTTTTCCTAATTATATTGATCCCAAATGGGGTCTATTTTGCAGTGTCGTCCGTTGTTTTTCCTCGCTGACCGCAGCAGCAACCATAATCATATTGCTACTTAAGAAGGGACAGGACCCTCCCAGATCACTTTCTTACATTTTAAACAAATATAATTTGGTCCTTTGTGATAGGTAGAATTGCTATAGCAGTGCAATTCCCTTATACTCTCCTTGTTTACAGAGCCGTTTCTACTCCATTCTTGTGTATTTCAAGCTTCTGGGCAAAATGAAATAATAGGCACCTGTACATGCCTTTGATTTCTGCGACGTGGCAGACACATTTTGTTTCATATAATTGTACTACGGTGGGGCGAGGTTTGTTTCACTGTATTTCATTGTTTTTCCCGGGACAGGCTAGTACGTACTTAGGCTACGCTGAGTGGCCAGACGGTGTACAACACCACCGCTCCCTTAAAGTCATTTTCTTGTTTTCAAAAATGGTGAACAGTAGCTAGCTACACGCGCCCACGCATGTCTCTCTCCTCTAGCAGCCCCCCCCAAGTCAAATTCAGTGTTTTACAAGTAGTTTCGTCAAATGTAATGTTTTATGGAAGTCATGCTGAAACAACAGCAACCTGCTGGTGGTAGGTTAGTTTGTGCTCCAGGCAGACAGTGTTTTGAACAGATCAATCCAGCAGTCATAGCCGAACAGGTCGAGCCGAGCACGAGGGAAAAGATTAGATCCTTGATTTGACTTGTTTGTTTTATAACACTGTATGGGTTTTTTATGTTTTACAGGGAGTGCAGAACATGTATTTCTTAAAAAAAAAAAAAAAAAAAAACACGTGTTAAACAGCTACTTTTACTGTAACTTTTGTTTTTAGAAGTCACATTTTTAACGTGGAGCACTTACTGTGGAATTGATTCACTAGTCTGGCTAAAGCCAGACCAAATAAACTGTTGGCAAAGCATTGCCTGTCAGCAGAATGGTCTGGAATAGCTTAAATGTACGCCCCTTTTCCTATTCCTATTCCAGAAAATTGTCGTGGCCAATCACCCAGTATTCAAATATGCGTACATACTGTGTCCTGATTGGCCAACCCAATTTTCTGGAGTAGGAAATGGGTGTACAAATTGTGCCATTCCAGACCGATCTGCTGACCAGCAATTCTTTGCCAACATCTGATTTTAGCCAGACTATTGATTCATAACTATAATGATACGCAGCCACCACTCCAACCTGTCCTGCCCTGAAATATTACTATTATTAGGAATGTTTAATAAATCAGTTTTGATGACCTGTTGCACTCCAAATGTACACATGCAGTTGCAATACAAAAACAAATATTTTTACTGTAACTTTAACAGAAGCATACAATAATGTCCTGTATGTCAGAGGAAGTCAGAAGAATGGCACTTAACTCCCACACACACACACGCAGCTCTTCCTTAAACATCATGCAGACAGACACACACATCTGCCTGTCTAAACAGTGCAAGAACACTGTGCAAATAGAGCAAATGAAGCGATGAGGTCATTGGTGGTAATGGACACTAAGATACGAACCCACGCTGACTTCAGGCTCTGTGTAAACATTCACACACTTAAGCACTGAAATGTAAAACACGGCTGTGCAATTATTGACACTCTCAAGCACACAAAGTAGAACAATTAGGGCTTGAGTGTAACAAATTGCTTCTAGGAAGTCAATCCATCATCTAATGGTGATTCTATGACTTTTCCACAGTGGGTCCATATTGGCTGACACTTTCACAGGTACAACCTGGACATTGCGCATATACCATTAAGTATACAAAAAGAGAACATAATACAAAAAGAATAGAAAATAAACAAGGCAGCTTCTGAGCTTGTAGAGCTGCTATTATTCCAACAAAGTACTGTATATAGTGCTTAAAGGTAATGGAAGCAACTTTAGTGAGTACAAACACTGTATTTGTAAACAGAATCTAACTCCACCTCACCTCCACTTTATTGGCTCATTATGAAACTGCTAAAAGCCTAACCACCCCCCCCCCCCCTCCCACCACCACCCACCCTCTCACAATAGCAATGCCTTCCCTGAGCCCAACACATGTTTTTTATTCATGATTTGTTGACAACAACCATGTTCTGGACTGTCTGCAGGTTAAAGCAAGTCTCTGTCTGCAGGTAAACAGCTGCAGCATCAAGGTAGAAGCAATGTAGACGAGAAAAAAGCAAAATATAAAAATATAGATATATATATCTATTCATTTTTGGCTTAAAGTTGCCTCTATTACCCTGTTCAAACTGTTCAAACAAACAAAACCTAATAATTAATAATTTACTTATCAAGATTCAAATTCATGAATATAAAAATTAGCAGATCTAAAAGACCAAAATGTGTCTCTTCACACTGCAAATTGAGCTTATTGATCTGCTACTCTTATGCTTTTGTGTGATGTTGTAGTTATGATGAACTAGCGGAGTAATACAAAAATCAAAGTAAAAAAATATGGCTATAGGAGGCGTCTGCTCAACAACAAACAAATCACACTACCACCTACTACTATTGCTCAACAACACTCACCATGGGAGAGCGTCCGTACGCGGCCACGGCGGCGGCAGCAGCAGCGGCGCTCATCTGAGGTGACATGTTGTGCAGTCCAGCGGCATAGGCAGCCGCGCCCGCTGCTCCGGCCAGGTCCCCGTTCATCCCTGCCGCATGGGGCAACATACCGAACGCACCCGGGTACGGCCCGGGAACAGCAAGGGGGGTCCGCAGACCTGCAGCTGAGGGGGGTGGGGAGTATGGTCATTCATTTGCAACTTTCAAGCAACTTTCAAGATGTGGCCCTTGATCATTAAAGCTAAACTGTTTAAAGCGGAGGTTTTCAGGCATTTTGATAACAAGGTTTAGTCTCTCAGACCCAACACTAAATAATATAGATTATTTTTCCTGTATGGTGTATTTAGGAGAAATAGCAGGCAAATGTCGAATAACAATTATTCTATGTTTTCTACTCTAATTGTGTAGATTTCTCTCTCCACCATTTATTTGGGAACCACCTGGAATCCTCTCACCACTGGTGGTCCCCAGACCACTGGTTGAAAACCACTGGTTTAAAGCATTGATTCAGCACTGCATACTGTAAGTACATGGCTGTCTGGTTGTTTGCCACTTGCTTGACCCAGCTAGACATTGTGTTGGTAAAACACTGCACTGGTTTAAATGGACCAGAGTGGTATCAGTACATGTCATTGTGTATTCACAGCGTCAGCCATACATCATGCATAAACATTAAAGTTTATACAAAGATATCATAAACAAACGCCAAACTTAGCTGAACCATTCAGTCACTGTTGACTACACATCATTATGCGGTTAATAAGTCATGGACGCTTGAATTTTGTTTGAAAATGAATATTTTCTCTGTGGAATATTCTCTGTCACACGCTTCATAAAATGCATTAAGCATCAAAAGAAATAAACAGAATTTAAATTAAAATATGACCATGTAATTATATTCAGTTATCTGGATTGCTTATACATCTACAGTAGATTCTCAATTTCTCAAAGTTTAATTTCACAACATACTGAATTAACTAAATCAAGTTGACTTCCTTCATAATCAAACAAAAAATGTTATGTAAACTTTGTAATCAATAGGCTACACTAAACCATGCCAAACCAGTCTGATCTCAGA
The DNA here is from genome assembly GCA_039105355.1 of Benthosema pterotum. NCBI lineage: Eukaryota > Metazoa > Chordata > Actinopteri > Myctophiformes > Myctophidae > Benthosema > Benthosema pterotum. The sequence continues at coordinate 30,489,175 of CM076972.1, read as the reverse complement.
TCTGAGACCAGTTTTCTTAACTTTTCTATAGCATATCTGAGAATCACCTTCTTACTTTCAGATATCTTTGCCCATGCAATTATTAAAAAAAAAAAAAAAAATCAGATGAGATCCATGCGGGCCATAGAGTGTGGTTTCAAGTTACAGTGGTTGTTTTACATATAGATATTATAAATACAGTTATCAAGTTATCAGGGGGAAAGGGTGTGAACATGCACACTAAGTCGGTCCTTGTGTGCACAAGAAACGTGGCACTGATCAAACTAGTGGTTCGTGAGAATAGCTCACAGCACACAGACAGACACACCTCTTTTAGATGGCTTGAGTCACACCATGAAATGCACACGCTTTAATTGAGATCACAGACGAATTATCTTTGGTATTAAGCTCTCCTTTGGCAGCTAGACAACCACAACATCCTGAGACTTACTGGCTGGGTGTGGCATCTCCATGGAGGGGGGCTTTGATAGGCTGGGCCGGAGACCTGGGGTGGAGCTTGGTCCAGGGGTGGAGTCTCCTCTAGGTGTAGGTGTGCTCGATTTTAGACCCGGTGTGCCCGCTTTGTCTCGCTGCCACAGAAAAAGGCACTTTAACAATTAATACATCGAATACAAAATGGCGCGTAACATGAATAACTACTATTAACAAAGATAAATTGTTATTCTCATGTCAAGGCTGTGACAAAATAACATCTGAAACAACAAAATGCTTAAAGAAACTTAAAGGTAATAGAGTCAACCTTTTAGGCAACAATCAAAATAGATATATAGCTATATTTTTTCCCTTTTCCTCCCTCTACATTGCTTCTACTTTGATGCTGCAGTTGTTTCCCTGCAGAAAGACACTTGCTTTGTCCAGCAGATGATCCAGAACTTTGCTGGGTCAACAAATCAAAACATTCACCGGGCTCAGGGAAGGTGCTGCCAATTTGTGAGGGGGAGGAGTGTTGTGTGCAGGTGAGGCAGCGTTCTAGCCAATCACAGCACAGCAGTATCCAGCAGATTCACTATGAGCCAATAGAGTGGAGGTGAGGTGGAGTTAGATTCTGTTTTTAAACAAATGTGTTTACAAACACAGCGTACACACTAAAGTTGCCTCTGTTACCTTTAAGAAATTCATCTTCACAAATTAAACATAACCATTGCTAGTCAAACCCATAGATCCATCAACTCATCCACCCAGTCCCTCAACCCCCCATCTATCCATACCATGGCCATTTCTTTGGACTTGAGGGAAGAGGAGCTAGCTGATGAGGCTGTAGAGGCTGGACTACAGGGATCTTTCTTTAGAAGGCGTGTCTTGTCCAGCCCATTCTCCCTGGGGGAGGGAAGTGGCGTACCTCGAGGAGAAGTCGGGTCCTGAGGCAGAGGGAAGAACTCACCAATAAATGCTGATCCAAGAGCAAGACGCTGTCATTTGGTGATTGTGTCCATACATGGCAAATGTATACATTGTGTGATCCATATACGAGATGTTATGACATGGCAAAATTAGGGCAAATGTAATTTACTCATAATATATATTCTACACATAACTAACTTCAAATCAACATGACTATTATTTCAAATGTTTGAATCTATTAGGTAACAATGCATTGTGATGCAACATGAAGTGGACAGGTATTACCTATAATCCAACACTCAAAAGTTCAACATCGCTTTATTAATTAAAGCAAAATCTCAGACAAATGCACAGTAAATATCAAGTCCACTGACCTCATTGGAGACATCCACTACTAAATTATCATCGCTTTTCTCCCCGTCGCTATCCTGCAATGACAGTCCATCAGTTAGCAATCAAAGCTTTGTCATTTCTAGTCTCATTTTGTCCTCTAACCGGACACTGATAGCATTAAGCCTTAAATTAGCTGAAGATGGAGTTCAACTCCCATATGAAGTTATGTGAAGTAAAATGGAAAAACATCATCCATATAGCAGGTCATGTGACAGGCTAGTAAAATGGCAGCCACCATGGGATAAAAACATTAACTATTTTTAAACTAAGAAGCTTATTCTATGTGTTTTAAATGTTCAATTCTGGTTATAGAGGGCAAGTATAATGTATTATCCATATTTATCTCATTATGCAGGGATCCTTTTAAAGACTATAACAGTAAGTAACACCATCACTACTATTTCAAAGTCAAACTTTCTTGGGGGCCTTGAAATTTTTTTTATGTGTAGATCTTGTTGAGCCGGTCATTTTGAAAGTAGCTCTCAAGTAAAAAAAAAAAGTGTGGGCACCCCTGATGTAGAGTTTAGAACTTTATCTTACATAGTGGCTGGAGTCCTTGTCCTCCACCTTGCGTTTCTTAGAGTCGTTGGAGAACTCTGGGCCGTTGCGTCTCTTGTCTTGGTTCCTCAGACTGTCGGGCAGTAATGAATTACTCTGGAGAGATGGATGGAGGGAGAAAGAAGACTATAAATACAACAGGAGGAGACTGTAGAGTGTGTGTGGAAAAGTCAATGGGATGATAGGGGAAAAGCGGAGGGTTAGAGAGGGGGTAGGTCTGGAGGAGCAGTGTGAATTGTCAGTGTCCTAAATTTGCTACATGCTGATTCTACTTAGGGGTGATTTATACTCAGTCACGCACAGGAAATAGTCTATCTAAAGCCCTAATGCACTGCAGTGTGAGCTTGTAGTTCATGTTTGGTTAAGTCACGCCGGTGTGCAATGCATCACCCTGCAGGTTAGAGAAACACACCAACACCACCACTAGCACAACGCTAGCCGCTATGAATGTAGGTCACCCAAACACACACACCCTGATTACACTGAGTGGATCTCACAATGTATCATTGCTCCCTCCCCTGGCTTTGACAAACCGCAATGGCTGGAGTGTGTTGTGTGCGTACGCGAGCATGTGTGTGCGTGCACGGCTATGTGTTCACTGTGCAATTGTCTATGAAAGCCTGTGTGTGTGTGTGTCTGTAACACTAGTCAAGACATGGAGGGAGGGGTGTGTTGTAGCGCGTACACACACACACACACACACACACACACACACACACACACACACACACACACACACACACACACACACACACACACACACACACACACACACACACACACACACACACACACACACACACACACACACACACACACACACACACACACACACACACACACACACACACACACACACACACACACACACACACACACAAGTTCACTCCCCTCTGGCTCCCTGACCAACGGATTCTATTGTTAATGGATTAGAGCTTCATGTTGAGTCCATTATAGCTTCGGCCTGTCAATGAAATGTGCATCCAACACACACACACACAGTCACACACACACACACACACAGTCACACACACACAGGATTTGAGGGGGTAAAGGGTAAATGAAGGAGGAATAGCTGAGGGTGGAAAAGGACGGGTGGGTGAGGGAAAAGGGGGAGGGAGAGGAGGAGGAGGGGATGAGATTAGAGGACGGCGGATGAAGGAAGGGTGTGAGTGTGCGGAGGAGAAGAAAGAAAGGATGACAAGGGCGGAGGGGAGGGACGATGGAGGGGAGGGGCAGAGGGGAGGGAGGTTCTGCATTCTGCTAAAGGGCCCTTTCCTTCATGAGCCCTCCCTCCCTTCCCTCCATCTCCTCTCTTATTGAAAGGTTTTAGTGAGCTGAGCAGAGGAGCAGTGACCCGCAAAACATAAGCAATTTCCCCCCCTCCGTTCCTCCTCTATTCCCTTTTAGCACGGTCGCACGCACGCACGAACACACACACGCGCACACACACACACACACACAGGCACGCACACACGCACACACACAGGCACACGCACACAGGCACACACACACACACACACACACACAAGCTCAGTGTCATATGACTGCCTCTGCTTCCCCGGATCCCCCCCACCTCCCCTCCCCACCTCAGTGGCGGTGATATTAAACACAATGAGAGTCTTTAAGCGCAGGATCAGGGGCGATGGGGGAAGAAAAGGGGGGTGAGGGTTGGAGGGGTGGTTGGGGCGGGGTGGGGGTAATCTGCTCACTGAGGTGTTAAATAGGCACAACAATGCAGGCTGGGCTAGAGGAGGCTGTTCTCTGTGTGTGCGTGTGTGTGTGTGTGTGACTGTGTGTGTGTGTGTGTGTGTGTGTGTGTGTGTGTGTGTGTGTGTGTGTGTGTGTGTGTGTGTGTGTGTGTGTGTGTGTGTGTGTGTGTACCAGTCAGTGAGTGAGAAGAGCGTGCATGTGTGCGTGAAAAAGGCTCATTTGGAGGAGAAAGGGAGCCAACAGCTCAGAGCAGATCAACACAGTAAAATCCTCGGTGCTCCTTTAACTCCTGAGTGCGTTACAAAAATGGGAGTTTAATGGACCTTCGGGGTCTTTTTTTTCTTTTTTACATTCTCAGAGTTAAGTTAAGGCTGAGGATTTCTACTGTGTAGGGCAGAACAAAACAACAGACAGGCTAAACCTCTTCCCCTAGAGGCCCTTAGAGAGACTAGCCATGCACGCGCACACACACACACACACACACACACACACACGCACGCACGCACACACGCACGCACGCCCATTTGTTGTGGGATGACAAAAAGAGACAAGAAACTGTTTTATGATTGGATGTAATAACACACCATGTCTGACAAACCACTACATTCTGCCAGCTATCGGATCTCTTGGTATCTTTAAGCACAAGTTATACAGTACTTAGTTTCGCGGGGGTGTTGTGCACCTAAAAAAAAGGCAGATCTATAATCTCATGACAACGTCTGCTGCGTGGCACACACATGCAGTAAAGTATAACGCAGGCCTGAGGAATTTGAGGGTAACAGGAAGGCTCGATCCAAATAATACTTAGCCCCGAGTATAGACAAAGTTACACTGTCGCAAAGTCCCTTCACTGCATGGGATCAGTCCAATCGTGGTTCTTCTACTTCTTTATATTTAGTTTAGATTGTTTTGTACTACTAGGCCTATAGCATAAACATCAGGCAACAGCCCAGTTTTAATGCTTATTAATCCCTTTATTTCAGATGATTTACTACAGCAGCATAAACACTAACAGCCCACTCTAATCACTAGAAATCCCTTTATTTTAGATAGTTTTCTAGTACTACTGGTACAGCCTAAGCATTACAGACTTTAGTTGTCACTGCGCAATACTTTAAAAACAGTTATTGCACGCATAAATAGCTCTTATTTGCGCCACTCTCCCTGAAAACAATGTATCTCAAACTCCAGTTTGTCCCTCTTTCAGGCTGCAACAGTGCTCCCGAGCCCTCAATGTCGCAACATTTCGGCAGGTCTGAATATTAATTTGGGCCGAGCCTTCATGTATTCAATATGAGCTGCAGCTATAGGACAACACCTTCACAGGCGTTACCGATGATAGTAATGAAGGCTCTGTTCCATTCTGGCCAAACAGAGAGTGCTGCTATTGTGCATGTTGGCTCACAGTGTGCTAGAAAAGTGGAACTAAAAGAAGTGTCCTTGAGTGGGTTCCAAACGGTGTGTTACTCTGTGAGAGTGAACCAAATGGACCCATTAGGGCTTGCAGGGTCCATATGGTTCCATTTGTACACTCTCAAGAGGTATGGATGACGTTGGAATCAAAGTTTGAGAGCAGCTGTACACTAAATGGAGTAGTTTGGAAGTAGAGTTACTTCCAAAACGGTGTATGTGTAATATATCCTATTTATTGGACTACTTCTGCCACCAAAATGTGGAATGTTCAATTTTAAAGGCCCCTTGGTTTTTTCAAGCAATCAATGAGATGGTTGACTTAAAATAACAAGAAGAAAGGGATACCAAATACAGAAGTCACAGTATTTTAGAAATAGGAACTTACTGTGCCAGGCTCTCGCTCTGTCATCATAGGAGGCAGATGCAATGTTCAGAATGTAAAGTTGTCCATGGAAAAGAAGAGAACAATCCACCAGATGTCGAGAAAGAAAGAATCACAATTATAATACATTAATAAATGTTATGTCCTTAGTATGAGGTAAAACATCTAAGGATGAAGACTGTAGAAATGGTAGTTTGACATTGATTCAGTCATACATGTAATAAATGAATGCATTACATTTGTAACACTTTATATTTGAGGCAAATCTCAAATACATTTTTCAATAGCCTCCCCTGTTCTCCAGTGAACAGCAGATGTACATTTCAATGCCATCAAACGTCTGCGCCGCCACAGGAAGCTTTCACAGGTGACCCACACCGATCCCCAGGTGCAGGACAGGTGGCCATCATTCCAGGGTGGGTTTGTTTTTGCTCACCTCTTAGGTGCTCGGGGTGGGGCTCGTGCCCAGACGGGTGGGGCTTCTTATCCCCTCCTCCTGCGCCGTCCTTCCCCAGCAGGTGTGGAGGCATGGCCCCCAGCGCTCCGGATAGAGCTAGGAGACCGGCTGAGCCGCCAAGCTGGGACGGGTGGAGGCCGGATGGGTGTGGGGTGAGCGGAACCGGGGCACCGCCGCCATGGGCATGGGAGAGATGCTGCTGCTGTAGGAGGAGAAATCAGAGTTTTGGGTGGGTGAGGTGGGATATCATCAAGTCAAACATTAAACTGAAATATCTACAGCAGGGGTGCCCACACTTTTTTGACTTGAGAGCTACTTTAAAAAATGACCGTCTCAACAAGATCTACACATCAAAAATGTGATTATCCCATTACTGAAAAATACATTTCAAGGTCCCTAAAAAGTGAGAGCTTTGAAATAGTGGTGATGGTGTTGCTTATGTTATACAGTGTATAAGAATAATGCTTATAAATGAAAAATAGAGGGGGGAATTGGAAGGTTTTTCTTGTATAATCCCACTACTGATGTCAGTAGTGTATTTTGGGTTTACAGTTACAGTATATAGGGGGCTGTCATGTGATCTACCTGCACAGCCCGTGTGATCTACTGGTAGACAATCTAGCTTTTGGGCACCCCTGATATACAGGAATATATAAAATATACACAGATGTGTATCCTTTATTAGTTGAATAGCAGGCTGTCAGAGTCCTAACAAAAAAATTAAAATGTCCTTCGAGTAATTGGGTTAGTCCTTCTGCCTAAATCAATGAAGAGATATCAAGTCCTATAGCAGATGGATCAGGCCCCTTCGATCCGTCTCTTGAGTTTTCCCTTCCTCAACAAGCTGTTGTACTCAAGACAGTGAACAAAATCCTGCTACAGCGCGCAGTGTGTGCGTACATACGCGCGCGCACACGCGCACGCACAAACACACACCCCTCCCTCCCTCTGGGGTCAAACACTAAACAATACTGACAGCTGGGATCAGAGCCCATGGAGGAGGTGGGGGGGGGGGGGGCAGATGCTACATGCAGCGATGGGTCTTCTTTGGAGGGAGAAATGGAGGAGAGAGAGAGAGAGGGAGATGGACGAGAGGGGGGGTGAGAATGGAGAATAACGGAAAAAAGAAAGTAAGAAACAGAGGAAGGAACTGAGTGAACCAAGGGAGGAAAATGGAGAGGAAGCAACAGAGGAGAGGAGGAAAGAGTGGGAACTAGAGGGATAGAATGGAGGAACAGAGAGAGAGAACACATAAAGGAAAGGAACAGAAGAAGAAGAGAGGCGGTTGGGGGTGTGGGTGGGGTGCGGGAGGGGTGGATTGGGGGCGTTTGGCCGTCAGCCCTGCTCTCTCTTTCACACCAAATCAGGCGCTCGTCTGAGCGTGAAATGCCTTTGTGTTTCAAAACATCATTATTGCCTCTTCAGACAGGAGCCGCGGGAAGCACGTTGGGAGGGGTGTGTGTGTGTGTGTGTGTGTGTGTGTGTGTGTGTGTGTGTGTGTGTGTGTGTGTGTGTGTATGTGTAGGGCGCTTAAGTTAATTTTTACCTACACTATAACCTACTTTTTGATTACAATGTTGCAACGTCACACCCAGCTCTGCATACAGTAGGAGTTTCTTTAATACACATTTGTTGGGTTTAATTTCAATTTCATTTGTCAAAGTAAAGCCATGTTTCCTAAGCTCATTTGAATGGAACGGAATTCTGAGAGAGAGAGAGGGGGGGGCGTGCATAGAGAGAGGAAGAGGAGGGGTCATGAGATGGAGATGAAGGAGGTGGCGGGGTGCTCAGTATAGGAGCAAGTGGGGCTGGAGGGTCAGATGGAGGGGGGGGGCACTGGAGGTCAAACAGACTTTTTATCTCACCTAATTGACTAAACCACCCCTGTCTTCTCTTCTCCTCTCCCGCCGCCCCCACCAACAACAACAACAACAAAAAGGAACGACGCCATTGCTTCTCAACCCCCACGACAGCCTGTTTGTTTGTTCCTACGTGTGCACGTGTAGGAGGTGTTGTGCACGGGCGCACACACCCGTTTCATACGGTCAATGGTGCGCACAAATACACACGCCTACGTTCACGGTTTTTCCCCCCTCCCGGTTGGCTTGCCCGGCAAACAGGCAAACATAAACACATCACACTTGAACACACACACACACACACACACACACACACACACACACACACACACACACGCATGTGTCGCCTGTGTGTGCGTGCACGCATGCACGCACACACGATAAACAAGGCATGCACAAACACATAACCAGCAAACACCCTGCCTGTTGTTTCTATGGGATAATATAAAACCACATTGCAAAACACACACACACACACACAGACGTGCACAGACGTGCAGAGGACCCCTGGTGGGATTAAATGGACGGGAAGTATTGGTTGAGGCGAGGGGAGACATGGCTTGTCAGGATGTGTGTGTGTGTGTGTGTGTGTGTGTGTGTGTGTGTGTGTGTGTGTGTGTGTGTGTGTGTGTGTGTGTGTGTGTGTGTGTGTGTGTGTGTGTGTGTGTGTGTGTGTGTGTGCGCACGCATGTGTGCACGCCGAGGCAGGGGCAACATGCTTCATTACACTCATTTAACTCACACAAACAGGGTGAATGACAGGCTGGCGTGGGAGATGGGAGAGAGAAGAGGAGGGAAGCATGGGTGTAACCCCCCCTTTTACAAACACTGGAATCCAGCAATTAAGACTCAAATGGCAACTGCCAAATCAACCCCCACCAGCCCATCATCACACACAAAACCTGTCAGTCCACGCCAGCTAGCCAGCCAGCCAGCCAAGCCCAGATCACCTCTCACTAACCTAACTCGTACAGCCAGAACCCTATGTCATCTGCCAAGCGGATCCATTTTGACAGTTTAGCTCCCTTGAACTTTAACTCTATAACCCCTCCTTCCCCACCAGTCAAGACCCTCTACAATCATTTCTCTCTGACTTAACACCCTGGCCTAAACCTATGCATACTTACAATTACATCCACATCTCTCTTAAAAACACTGTTAAAGTAGTAGTAAATACTGTAGTAAAAAGTGTAATTCAAAAAGGTTGCGAAACGAAATCTGGCCACCATCCGTTCCTCATCCGCAATTCATCCGTTCCCACAATACCGTGACCAAGTGAGGGAGCCCCACATGGCGGGACCTGCTCTTCCAATGCCCTACTAGGCTACAGCTAACAGCAGCACATTCAGGAAAACTAAGAAGTTCATTTAGTCTCGACAAAAACATTCAGCGAGCATCTACCTTCATTTACTGGCTACAAACTAAAACAAAAACTTGGAAATATATATTAAAAATTGGCTAAATGAACACGAGACTCCTCCAACACGGACTGAGTAATCACCAGGTGCTCCAGTGAATACAATAGGCCTTACAAAGTTAACTCTGAACCAAAAGTCTTGAGATTACCAGAGATCCATTTTGAATGTGTGGTCACTCAACAATACACTGTACCCAACAATAATTCAAAATCAAAAACTACTTGGAGAAGGTGGACAGATTCCTAAGAGCTCTATTGGCAGAGGGAACTGTGTGCTTGTCACTGCATTAGCACATCCTACTATAGCTGGTCAGGCTCATCTCCAGCAGGGACTCATGCCAATTCCTCCAGTTATGTTTAACTACTCCTCCTAAAACCGTGTGGATATACGACTCATAACAATAGCAAATATTGAGCTTCAGTTCAACACCTCCCATGTTATAAATAATGACGACTATGGCTATAATGGAGAGTTGGAAGCCAGACAAATGGAATCAGACCACACCAAAGTCTCAGCAATGCAACCGAATAGTTGCAAATAGACAAATTACAAAACGTACTTGCGACGACATGCAACAGGACAAGTCACACCGCTATGACAGATGCTAAGACAGTCTCAACTCATTGGTGTGGTTTGAGCTTAACAGAAAGAATAAATAAAATCCAGACAGATTTGAACAGATTTGAATTGACACTTAAAAGCAAGCACATATTAGCCAATTGGTTGTGAAGATACGTCATGAAGGCTCACCACCAGTACCAGTGTTGGGTATCGTTACTTTATAAACTAACGACGTTAGGTTATTGGACTACTGCCCCTAAAACTAATCTCGTTAAGTTACAAGTTACTTTCTATAAAAAGTAACGTAATAGATTATTTTCCGTTATTTTCCGTTCCTGATCACAATTAAAATACTCCTTTTCTCTTTGTTTTTAATGTATGCACAATTTAGTTGCATTGTATTACCAGTGCATCAGTCGCACTCCATGTTGCACACATGAAAACCATCATCACCAACAACAACAACGACGACAACAACAGTGACACCATGTCACCCACTATGAACTAGGTTGCTACAAAGTAGGCTATGTCAGATCCACAGTAGGCCTACAGACAATATTATGCTGTACGCGGTACAACCAGTCAGATCGCATGATGATGCCCTCTCCACGCTGCGCAATGACAACAACCTGCAGGCTTCTCTTCCCATCGTAACCCAGCCTATGAACTACAGTAGTCTAGACAAGGCACGGCGGCCAAACAATGAATTAAACATTACTCACCTAATAACGCAGCCAGAGTTTATAGCCGATTCCCAATCGAGAGTGCGCGTGTTAATCCAAAAGTTAATCCAAAAGTGTACAGCGTTCATTGTTTACAAGACTTTTAGCAAGTCGCGCCTACAGTAGCTGCTTCACTACGCAAGCAGCCAGCGGACTTCCTCTTTCTTCCTTTTCAAAATAAAAGATTCATACTAGAGTATAACTACACACCAGCTAGACAGTAGGTTTACTATTATTTCTTAGGCGGACTTACAGGATGTGCAGACAGAAAATGTAAACTACGCACATCACTCACAGAAGGATGAAGCCACAACGTGCAGTCGGCTTATTCTACCATAACAGAAGGAGGAATATACGCTACAACACCGGGCAGTCTCAAGAAAATGAATTGCGACGAACTATAGTAACGAGTTACTTTTTTGGAAATGTAACTAAGTAACTAACTACTAAATTGCAAAAATAACTCGTTAGGTTACTCCGTTACTAATAAAACTAATCTGATTACGTAACGAAGTTATCAATAACGGCGTTATCCCCATCACTCACGACCAGTACACCACATAAGGTTCTGACTTCCATTTGGGGTAAATGTAGGAATGTTTGGTAAATTCTTTGACAAGAGTTTAAAACTAATGTCACAAAAAATACAACAATCAACAGTAAGACAATAGAATCCAATGTTGTGAAAGCTGTAGCGGAAGTTCCAATTCATTATTTCTCCATCTGCAATGCATTTAGTGTTAACTAACTTCTGAACAATAAAAGCATAGTGGTTTTGGTCTTTAGCCTTACATCTCTCATTTAGTCCAGACTCTTTACTGCCCCCAAAATGTCCTGTTCTTTTCTGCACGCCATCTTTCATTCACCCAGCAAACAGAACATAACCATCATCAAAAGTTTGTGCTTTGTATGAGAAAGTGGCTAATCTGTGGTCTGGGTCGCCGACTTATCAGCCTCCTCAACCAGTGGAGCAAAGTCACTGAAGAACGGAGAATAATCATGTGTTTTTGAGGGTTTGTATAGAGGGAGATAAACTTTATTTCTGACTTTGACCATCGTCCTCCAGGAGAACAGGGTGCCACCGGATAGTTGTGTGGCGGCAAAGAGCAGAGACCAACAGACTGAGTTGTAGATAGAACATCAGGGAAAAGAGCTCCTGCTGGACAAGATCCATGATAACAAGCTCAGTTCTATCCATGTGTGTGTATGCACGCACGTGATTACGGTTGTCCCTGGCCATGTTGGAGGACTCGAGAGACACAAGATCAAAGTATGTAAAAAGAACTGGCACAGGTTTTACTTTACGGTAGTAACACAAGCAGTTCATTTAGGCCACCGCACCGAGTCACAGTAGCAGGGAAAATGGAGTATATGTGGACAGACCTGAGGTGATCCGGAGGCAGAATGTTTGGAAACAGTATTGAATTGGAGATTGTATTCTACGTCTTAGCAGACCTAGCAGTCTGTGGCTCACAGCAGTAAGACAGCAGGACTGGAAACCGGGTGGGTACTGGGTAGTGTGAAACAATATGTAGCAGGTACTGGCAATGGGTTGGATGCTCTAGCTTTTGATGGAGGCTTAGCTCAACGCCCAGCTAACCAACACTATGAAATAACATCATAGTCGAACTATTTAAACCAAATATGCTTAGTTGATTTCCCTCTGCATTATATTCACAGACGGTTCCCTCAATATTTTATGGTTAAGGTTAAAGCAGAATGAAGGCAGATAGTATAGATAGAGTTTGGGTTAAAAGAGCAAACAAAACTGTAAGATTGGTTAATGATACTGGCTGATTTAAATAATTAAAAGATCTTAAAAGCATACAACGTTAAGCATGACAGAAGCTGCTGGCCTGCTGGTTGTTGTAGTAGCGGTTTATGTCTCAACCCCGAGTCTACATCTGACCCCTAAATCTTCAAAAGCAAAGGGATCTCCTCCTCACTATCATGGGCTTTCAATACACGAGAGGAGTAACTGAACTATTTGGAAATTCATTACCAGACAAAAAGCGGAGGACAACAATGCGCACACACACATGAAAAGTATATATACTGTATACATGCAGCACATCATGGACAAAGGAAAAAGGATAAAAAGTAGAATACACACTGTAGGTAGGCCTGGTAGTCCACGTACCCCGATGACGGCATTCAGCTCAGCCATGGTCACCTGTTTGGCTCGTTCAACAGCCTGGACTACCTGCTGTTGGTGCTGCAAAAACACAGGCACAAACACACACAGTAGGTTACATGCCAATAATGCATTAGTTTGATTATAACGCTTCATTGTTTTAAACTTGGTGTTGTTAAATAAGTAGCAGCAATGTGAAGGGCACCTTGTAAAGAATCGTTTCATTTATCAATGTTAGAGCTGGCTCTCTTCCCTTCTTGTCTGCAGCCCAAAAACAACACATACACAGGTCTACACAAAATACTATACAAACACACTTACCTCCTGAGAGAGGAAGGGTATGACTTGTGCACAGATGGTGTTCAATCTCTTGGCAATTTCGGTCTGGGGGAGGCAGAGGGGGGGTGTAAGTTTTAATACCATAATTATAGTCATTTAGATAGGACAGCTGTTTAGTATCAATCAATCAGGTGTATATGCGCTCACACATACAAATACTTCAAACTGCTACCACTACAACAAGCTGACATTACACGCATACAGTGTACACAGGGACTGCAGAGACTGTTTCTGAGTTAGTCAATGCACCTCCCCTCTCTCAAACACACACACAATATGACAAGAGATTCTCTAGCGTAGCTATCAGTACGAGATCAAGTTTCTCTCTCATTTATTCCTTTTTTCCCCTCCTCTCCCTCTATCCTCTCGGCTCTCTGGACCTGCACTCGGCGCTCTTCCCATCAGCGCTTTGCCATAATCTCATCAGTCCCTAATTTCATTTGCTCCCCCCATCCAGTATCCATGCCAACACATCCGCCTGCACCCCCCCCAAAACCCCCGGAGGTGGCTACAATTGGCCGAAACCAGATATCCCCACGGTGGCATCAAATCAGATAAGGATGCTCATATTACATATCGTCCAATCAAATTGATACGAGTAGGGTCAGGGCGAAGAGGGAATTGGAGGAGCCTTGAAATGTAGTAATGGCCCATCAGAACACACACATAGACACACATGTGTGTATGTACTAAGACGTAGTGACATATTCTGCTTTAAGAACCAGCTAAAATAAACGCCTTTCACAGGACCTCACGATACGTGCGCGCACGCAAAGACAGTTGCACACAGACACACATGTGCACCCTAAGCTCTGTCAGCTGAACTAAAAGCACACACAATATTACCCAGGCACAGTTAGTTCATCCAATTATATACTTGGATGAGCCAAGTAAAGGACTACTTTAGCCACGTAAACCCAGACAGAACTAAATTAAGAAACTGGTACACCCCAAGAGCCATAAATACAAACGACTTTGACCAGAATACACCTTGAGTGACCTAAATAAATTACTTTGCCCGTGTAAATATAGAAACTACTTTACACAGTGCCAGAAAGGATACTCGAGTAGACCTCGATGAAGGAACCACTTTAATCCGGATTACACCTCCAAAGTGGAACCAAAACAAAATACACATATTTAATTTGATCTGGAATCAAAGAGAATACCTAAAAAGAGAGAGTTACAAGCTGTGATAGAATGTCTACAGGTGCAGAACGCATTGCACTCATCACAGCCGGTTATGCGTCAATCATTCTTCAACCACCTTTCTTCAAGAACTCTAATCTACACTGCACTAAAACAAATCAGAATTGTTTTACTACAGCGTAGATTAGAGGTCTTCATGGGTCCAACCCAAATAGATCCACAAAAACATAGTCAGAACCAGCTGTACCGGCTGCACTGTAAATTGCAATTATTAGAGTTCTAGCTCCGAATCCGAAAAAACACAAATGCAGAAGGCGAACAGACCCGACTATTATGAGGACAGCACTCATGCAATGCACAAGAACCTGAAATGACCGAATGTTTGGTCATGCTCAAGGACATCACTGCGAGTATGATGGCCTCGACTCATTATCACTGTTTTAGGTGATAAGCTATCACATAAAAAGGCACCTCAAACGGCTTCCACTGGAATGACGACAGGCGTGATTGACTGACAGCCAATTGCAGCGTCCTTTCAGGTATTGGTGATTACCCGAGCACTGAGACATAAGGGAGGCGATCAGAAGCTACCCAGGAATTGATTCAGATCAAGGGTATATTCCAATCACAGGCTTACCTCTAGTATAAATACATTTTTATGACAATTTTGTCTAAAGAGCTAGATAACAAAAAGTGTGTAAAACCTCTAGTTCTTTCTGTTCATCTAATTTCTTTTCAGTGTTAGTTGCATAAGCTGTATCACACACAGAGCCTGAGGAGTGAGCAGGTCACTTCTTATCACCTGACAAGGGGGAGTTTCCCTGGTAACTTGGTCCAAAGAAAAGTACACACACACACACACCACACTGGTCTACTAGAGTACACTTGTCACATTGTTGTGATCTACACTTATACACTATATAAATAGTTGGCATGACAAATGTTTCAGGGAACGAAAGTGTGTATACCGTCTGCTAAGCGTTTAATTCATAAACTAGTTGTAGAGCCTGTGTGTGTGCATGTAATTATCGTATACCTGCCGAAACATCACACCACTGCAGGCAAACACACATAAAAAAGAAACAATGAGCTACTTTAGTGGACTTGGTCCACTCTCTGCATAAACAACTCTCACAAGTCTGTCATTTGATTGTCTATTGACAGACTATAGAATCTGACTGATCAGATCGTACAGTATCCGACAATGGCCAGAACAATGGGGGCTATGCTTGCTAGCAAGGCTAACTAGGAATACATAAACATGTTAAGGCTAGAAACCCCTAAAGCTATGATCTGAGAAGGAAATGTGACTGCAACAAATTGTAAGCAGAAAGCTGCAAGTAAACAAAACTAGGCTCAGCAAGAACTAACAAGGACATGATAATGATGTTAGCCAATAATAAATCTATGCAAGCTAACAAGGCTTATCTAATGGCACTCACTGGGGTTAATTAGGGTAATAGGAGCAGATTTTGTGCCCTTTGTGCAGATCTGATCTTTTCCACAGGCAAAACTCTGATTACACAGGGCCTCTCCCCCAAGAAGTACAATCAAAAGTTACAAACATCTATGCTCCCCTGCATTATATTTAACGGTTGTTGAGGACCACATTACATCCTAGAAGAGTCCTCATGGTTTCGGGGTAGACATGGTTCAGAGTCGAATGGTCCTCATTTGCCCTAACGCACCATTAAACACACAGCAGAGGGAGAAATGCGTATGCGTAACACACAATGTGCTGAGATAGGATAGGCCTCACATTACACATAATTGCAGGATTATGAATTTCTCCCTAGTAGACGACACACAGTTTCTCTACCCCCCCCCCCCCCCCCCCCCCTCTGCCTCTCAGCAGGAGGTGGGTAGTTAGTTTGTACACCCCCCTCCACCCCCGGGAGCTTGTTGCTCTGACAACTGCAGCCCCAAGCTAATGACCTCCCCTGGAGCTTTGCTCTGTGTTGTGGTGTGTGTGTGTGTGTGTGTGTGTGTGGTGTGTGTGTGTGTGTGTGTGTGTGTGTGTGGTGTGTGTGTGTGTGTGTGTGTGTGTGTGTGTGTGTGTGTGTGTGTGTGTGTGTGTGTGTGTGTGTGTGTGCGTGCGCGCGCAGACTGTGGACAATGGGCAGAGATGCACCGCCTCACAATGACAGAACAGTAGTTTCACACAGATATAAAATGAAAGGCAAGCAAAGAGAAAAACGGGGCAGGGTGTGAGAGAGGGGAAGCGAGGAGAGTACATTGTAAAATGAGCGCGAGGGAGGGAGAAAGGAAAGTAGATAACTGTAGAGAGTGAAAGTGTAACGGGACTACAGTAGAGGGTGAGGGGCGGGCTGGGGAGAGGGCAGAGGGGAGAGAGAGAGACTCTCCTCAAAGAAGCAGCCAGGCCAATCCACCTCCAATTTCCTCTGGTCTGACGGGTCGATATCTGTGGTAATTACTGGTAAACGCTCTGAGCCCTGCACCACTCCTGTGGGGAAACGTCTATGTGTTTGTGTGTATGTGTGTTGGGGTGCTTACGTGAGCACTTGCCTAGTTGCCTACCTATCTGTAAGTACATTTACTGTATATATATATATAGATATCTTGCTATGCCAAGTACAGTATATTTTTGTGCATTATCTGCATTAGCACACAGGGGTGAACATATTTGCTTAGAGTGCAGCCTTTGTTATGTTTAAATGTCCTTGGCTGCGAGTGTGTGTCTCCCTGCCTGTACTAAAGAGGAGCTCTACTGTCTTTCTTCCTCTGTGTTTCCTCGATAAAGGGCCTCGCCGTGATCGATTCCTCTGCCCTCCCCGGCCCTGCCCCTCTAATGTAATAAAGCAGGCCGCTCCCCCAGACAGCACCAATCAATCTACAGAGCCATTCATCCTGCCTCTGGGCTCAGCCGGCCGGCCCTAACCAGGGAAATGGAGACAGAGCTCCATCGATCACAGATAAACACACAAACATATGCACAAATGGCCAGATACACACACGTGCGTGGAGGAAAAAAACTGAACACCCACACAAGTGCATCAAAACCATGCCAATAAGAGAGGCAAACAGAGGATGCATGCAGACAGAAAAATAAGCAAACAGAGACATAAATGGACAAACAGACGTACCTGCTTATGCATTTCAATGTTGAGGCCATAAGACATCTCATAGTACTGGGGAGAGCAAAGAGGCAGATGTTTAGAGCAAGGATCTGTATAATAATTTAAAGTCACAGCAATTTCTACGCTGCAAAAACTATTTATGGTTCACAAGTTAAAGGTCAATTGCCATGCTGTGTTCCATAACTTAGATTTGCAAGGTGTTAAGTAAGGCATCTTGCTGTCGGAATTTTGAGGCAAGGCACAGTAGATGCTTTTTAGATATAATGTTGTTGAAGCCAGGATATTTTAAGCTCTTTTAATAAAATCAATGCAATTATAGATGCAATGATTAAGGATCCAGGTTTGTTATAACACAATGGCATTACCACTACCTGGAATGAAGGATGTTCATTGTTCAGTTCACGCTTTACACAACATCTTTAATCACCTAGTGTATTATGATCTATCACTTGACACAACACCTTCACATATACTATGATCTATGGCTTAACACAACACCTCCACGTAGTGTATTATGATCTATATGGCCGTACACAACAACCTCACATTGAAGTATTATCTATGACTTGACACAAACAATATTTGTGAAAATATATGTGTATCATTTTGAGAACACTCCAATACAGCATTTTTTTTTTTAGGGGTGGCGATTTTGATAGGTTACCAATGGAACCAGTATGTATTAGGTCTATTCAACAGATTGTTTCAGCAAACACCACAGTGTCTCACCATGACATAGTGTCTCTGCATCTCTGTCTTCTCACTGGCCAACTTCTCACATTCCAACTTCAGACTGAAAAAAAGACAGAAAAAAAAGAATATATAAAATCCACATCCACCAAAACACTTGACAGAGCTGATGAACATTTGAATACACTGTCGAGGTTTTTAGAATGAATACTGCACCATATCTGTGTATACGTACGACCGTATACCTGTGTACTCCTATCTGCCCGGGCTCCATCTGCATATACTGCACTCTATATTGAAGTAGGTCGCTTTATTATATATATATATATATATATATACACACACACACACACACACACACACACACACACACACACACACACACACACTCACACACAGTGTGTGTGAGTGTGTGTGTGTGTGTGTGTGTGTGTGTGTGTGTGTGTGTGTTTGTGCGCGCGCGCACGCACCCCTTTCAGGTCAGATTGGCACGGTTCTGGACAACTGGGTCATATATGGGCATAACGGCCAGATAGGCAGAAATGCTGGCAGTCGGTTGGGTGGACTGTTCCCGAAATATGTTAACTACACACACACACAGATGGACAGAGATTTCTATGGGATACCGATGGACTAATCTGATGCATTTCAGGTATTTAACCGGAATAGCACACAGCCTCATGTCTCTGACATCATTTTTCAGCCTCTCCAAAACGGACCCACGCGATGCTGTATCCCACCTCTCTGAAGTAGGTACTATTAAGTGCTGAATGGGTGGAGCAGCTCTGCGCTTGCTTGGTGCGTCTATACAGCCCAAACAGACGAAACACTGCGACAGCTTAGTAAATAAGAATCAGAAAGGTAGGCATGTTGTGAAAAAATCTGAATAAACCCAATGGCAATGTTAGTGTTATGTAAACACAAAGGATAACAAAACACACCTGTCTTCTTTGTTTCTCTCCTCCACTCTCACTTTGCAACTCAATTGGAGAGGTAAAGCAAGCTGCATGCTATAAGCCAGAGGAAATGCTTGCATGTACCAGAACATGCATGTGACTAGGAGAACTGTCAATTGGCAGTAAATCTATTTTCTATTTAATGGTTTTATGTAAATACAGCAAACAAGAGCAATGCCGTAGCCAATGAAGATAAATAGAATCTAAAGCACAGATAAACTACGTAAGTACAGTAAGTTGTAGGTTTCACATTCATCACTGACTGTAGCCTGATGAGTTAAACTTTACAATCAGTGTTATATACTGTTATACATTAGTAGAGCCACACAATACACAGTAGTCATGCTGAAGTCAGTTTTTGTTTTCACGTTCTGCAATCTTTTTAGTAGTTTCCAAATTGTGTCAATTCAGTCTCACCAAGGACTAGAGGACCCACCCACACCCACCACTATCACTCACAATCATGTAATAAAAACATAACCAGTACCAATCCATGTTAGATTTATTATAAATACAAATTAACTTAATGAGAATAACCCATGATTGTCAAAGAAAAATATTATTAGCACTTAACTCAGACAACAAATGGTGCAAGCCTTCATTTGTAACAGGTTAGTGTCCATAGTATAATATCCAATTGGAAAGATGGGTACATTCTGCAGATTCTTGACAGACATACGGCCGTTTCTAACACTATGTTCCCCAAAACAGATAATTATCAGTGGCAATGCATGATAAAAAAATAAAAAAAACATGAACAGCGTTCAATAAAAGGAAGCATTCCATTCTGATATCCTTGTCAAAACATCCTCTTGTTGAGGCAACCTTGCCAACAAGCAAACACAAATAGAGGCATGGCTCTTAACAGGGGTTAACATCAACACAGGAGTATTAAAAGTTAAACAGGTATTGCGCTTCCTGCATAGTTATGATAACCGACTGCTGTCAGCCTGGGATAACAATGTTGGTTGCACAGTGTTTGTTTAGTTTAACCCCGCCGAGCATGAGGTATCCACCTCATACCGATCCCCCACAAACCAGGCGATAAAATGAAAAAACGTTTATGTTTGTGTGTGCACGACTGTGCATGCATTTGAGGTTGGGTGTGAAACAGAAACAAATACTCAAAAGTTCTCGGTTTCTGTCATCTGTGAAATCTTTCATCGGATTGTCACCCAGTACGAATCCACAAAGAAAACACACATGCAAGCATGCATGCAGTCTCCCTCTCTCTGCATCTGCGCATATAATTCTCTCTGAATACCAAGGCACGAACACACAGACGAAACTGGGCAAAAATAAAGAATGATTTATGAAACCCTCAGGCAGCACAACCAGCCCTCTGGCTCTAACCCATCAGCCATCACCACGACTTACGACCTACCGCAGTGTCAGAGTCAACGCTCATGTCTGCTCTGATGAGTGTTGAGTGCCTTGTTGCCATATTCACTTTAAGGGTTAGGTTTGGGGTTTTGGCAGTTATGTACTGTATGTGTGGCGTGAGCTTTATGGTGGTAGTGGGTTTCTCGTCATTCAATGACATTCTTCCCCACCAAGGACAAGGAGAGTGTCGGTTGCATTGTGTACTATACTGTATCCACCTGTGGTACTGTGCCTGAAGAAACTGGAACTCCTCCTTGATCCGGTCCAGTGACTCTGGGATGGTGAATTTGAAGGGTTGGCCCTGAGCCTGGTGGGGCGCCTGACACACACACACACACACACACACACACCACACACACACACAAAGAGAGAAAGCGAGAATTACAAACATCACACTGCTTACAATGTCACTTCCATCGAATCTCTACTCCTCTCCGGGGCTCTCATGTGTCAACAACTTTAAAATTACGAGGCATCATTCAAGTATAACATCGTCAGTCATCACCACTGACTCCAACAGCAGCTGCCAAGTGTACTTGGGCGTCGCAGTTATATCAAGAGAGCATGTAATTAGGGACAGGTCTGGCAGGTTGTTAAAAACTAAAAAACAAGAAGCTATCCATCAAACAAACTCCTGGAAAGCGCAACTAGGCCTACTGCTGCTGTGAGACAACAAAACAAACAAACCCCGAGACAGATCAGATCAGGTTATAATAAGTATATACAGTTCTGGTCATGAGATCCAAAAAAAAGGGTTGAAGAGGATGATGACAAAAAACGTCTCTCTCTTACCGGGTGTCGCCCCTGGGGAAACATCGTTATCTCCAAAGAGAGGAGGAGGAGGATGCGCCCGTTTCCTGCAAAGAGAACCCCAAACTAAGGACCAGGGGGTGGGGTTGGGTTGGGAGGAGGGGGAGTTCTTTTTATAAGTAGAACATGAAGACAAATCCATCCATCGCGATGTGGTCCTTGTTGTTAGGATGATGATTTGTCTTTGTTTTGCCAGTTACTTCCACATAAAAGAAACCGAGGAGGCGAATTCAAGGAAAACCGGGTTTATGCGAATCTGTGCTTCTCTCTGTTCGTTCTTTCCCTTTCTTTCCCCGCGTGTGTTTCACTTGCTCCTTCTTGTCCTCTTCGCTCCGCCGAGCATAGGACTGTAAATCAGCCAGAAAAAAACACGGGAAACGGGTCATTAGCTGGAGGATGAGGAGGAGGATGAAGAGGGGGCGCAGCCAGCCATATACACCACCAGGTGAGGATGTATGTATGTAGACCCGAACACTACTACTTCCCTGTATGGGATCTATTTTCACTCCTCGTGTGGTGTGGGTGTGCTGTGCTGGTTGGTGGTGTGGGGTTTTGTGCCGTGTTGGGAGGAAGAAGAAGGGAGGGAAAAAGGGATCCGATATATTCCGCACGGAGGGAAGAGAGTCAGACGACCAAAAAACAAACAAAACCAGGAAAAAAGAATCAAGTTGGCAGAGCAGGCGTAGACATACAGACAAGTCACAGCCGCAGAGCGGTCTGCTCTGTAGTCTGTAGCGCACTGCTAGAAAACAAATCCACACACAAGTTAATTGCAGTGAAGAGTTCCCACTTGACTCGCCGCGGTAGCTTTGGCGGTAACAACAACAAAAAAATGGATATTTTCTCCGCACGAGTCTGGAGAGCTGCTGTGGTCCAAGAAAATCTTCTCGTAGAACGGCGGGAACGAAATGTTGTTACTAGTCTTCACAACAACTACCACCACCACCACGGCGGCAACAGTCTTGCGTCTAGCTCCGCTTTACCTCAATGGCAACTTTCTCACGCGGTTTCACGACCCCCCCAACTAACAAAAAAAAAACATAGAGCACGCCCACAAAACGACCGCTGGCCAATGGGAAACGCTGGTCCACGTGGGCTAGTGACGTGAGTTCGTGGGACCGACCAATAAGATGGCCCCGTGCGTGGCTTCGGTTCTTTTGACCTGATTGAGCTACGGGGAGCATAACCAATCGCAGGCACCGTGAGCGCGGCCGTAACGAGGCGCGCAGGGGCGGGGACTGAGGTTGGAGGATGGCACATCTCGGCTGTCAGTCAAAGTAACGTGGGGTTAACACTGGAACAAGGTTAGATACTCGCTTGCGCGGCTGTGACGCGCGCGCGCACGCACGCACACACACACACACACACACACACACACACACACACACACACACAACACACACACACACACACACACACACACACACAATTCTGAATCGGGAGCTGCTGTGAATCGTCCTAAGAAATGCCACAGCAAATTAACTCAATATTCCTCCCTCTCTCTCCCCCTCTTGCTCACAAACGCATGAGCGGGCGCGCGCGCGCGCGCACGCACGCACGCACCCACACACACACACACACACACACACACACACACACACACACACACATTGTGTGTCTAGCCTACTAATGCTCACAATTCCTTGGTAATATGTTTTGCTTTTTGTTTCACATGAAATTATTTGTATTGTCTTTCAAGCGATGCTGCTGTGGATGGCATTCTAAAACATGCACATGCATGCCATGTTCTGGCCTGTGAACAGGTTACCATCATCCGCTAACAAAACCGTCATGGCCTGCATGACGTGACACGCACAATGTTACTGTAATTCACTGTAATTTTGGTCATTTTGTCAAACATGACAAAATGACCAGCGCATAAGTCTTCAAGTGGCCCTGTGCATGTTTCATAAACTTGGTGGACTTAGGGTGTGCCAACTACTGTGTTCCACTTATCCTGTCTAAGCCCCTCTCAGTTCACAGGGAAAACCCCCATCAGGCGCACACTGACCTGTGATTGGCTTAGAGAGCTCAACCCCTGACCCTGAGGCCTTTGACCCCCCTGGCGGCTGATCCGGTCCATATGAGAGACTCCTGACTGTGACCCGCCCTAACCTTTTTCTCCTGCCCCTCTCAAAAACACACTCTTACATGCACGCAAAGCATGCACACACAAGCTCTCTCTCTCTCTCTCTCTCTCTCTCTCTCTCTCTCTCTCTCTCTCTCTCTCTCTCTCTCTCTCTCTCTCTCTCTCTCTCTCTCTCTCTCTCTCTCTCTCTCGTGTGCCCGCACACACGCGTACACGTGCACGCGTACACATAGACACAATCACAGACACACACACACAGGGTGACTAAAAATACCACCCACGGTGCCGCACCTGTGTATGTGCTTGTGTATAAAAGACAGGGTGACCTCATGTCATGAGATTGCACCTCTGTGTGTGCACATGTGTGGAAGGAGATGAGCTTGCGTGAGTGTGTGTGTCTGTGTGTTACAAACTGTAGTCTCTCTCTCTCTCTCTAGGGCAGATCTAGGCATGGCCAGGGCATGGGGGGGCAATGGCCCCCTACTGCCCCACCAAACATGACGGCATGCAAACAACCCAAATTTCAAATATATTTCAAATCATATTTCAAAGTGCTTATAATTAAAATGATTTGAAACACTATGCAACTAACTAACTACAATTGTTGTAACCACTAAACCAACAGCATTTCAATATTGAAACCATCACATCACGTGTCTGTTGCAACTTCAACAACAACTGATATTGTTATTGATGCTTTTCTTGCCTAAGTCCTGTAACCGAAAATGGTATGGGTGCGACGTCATCGCCAGTGGCGCGAAGCGACTCGGGTGATGAAGTCGCCCCAATACCATTTTTCCTGCCCCCCCCCCCCCCCCCCCAATTGGGAAATGTTACATCCGCCCCTGTCTCTCTCTCCCTCCCTCTCTCTCTCTCTCTCTCTCTCTCTCTGTTTGCTAACATTTGTCTTGACCTTCTCCTACCTTCACCTCTTCCACCTCCCAGCATAAACCAATCAGACGGCTTTGTAATATAAGCCAATTCCAATGTTTGGCTATTTGCTGCGCTCCTATCCTAAACCAGTTAGCCGCCCTGAAACAGATACAGTCTATTTAGCTAAATTGTCTTGTTTATCAGGGTGGACACAACTACAAAGATCTCTGGTTGTAAACTCTGTACCAGCACTGTCCTGTACACCTGTACAGCACCTGTACAGCAAACATAAAACCAAATGGACCCGTAAAGGTCCATTTGGTTTCATGTTTACATTCTCAAAGAGTTATCTGGTTACGGTAACCAACATTCCAGCATTTACTCTGGGGACCACCTGGAACCCTCTCAAGGACCACTGGTAGTCCCCGGACCACTGGTTGAAAACCACTGATATAGCCTATATACGCTTCCCTATAGGGCTCTGTTTGATGTGCTACTTTCTTCGTTGTCTTTAAACGTGTTCATACAGTATCTGCTAGTTTTACCCAATGTTCACCCCAGAATATAAGGACACTATTCCAGGTTGATACAGTTTTGGCATGATTGCCAAACTATCCTTATATCCAGATCAGCAAACCATTTTGAGTACTACTCAGAATAGCAAAAAGATCAATGCCGGTTGCATTGAGCTAGGCATATACCGGTATATTGACAGCATTATGACAGAAGCTCATTGGGGTCATGCATGGTGGCAGCATGTTGTTAACTGAAACTATGGTCAGAGCGGGAAGTAGGATGAGATTAGGATTAGTGGATTTAGACTGCCAGGTAACGATTGATGGCCTATTAAAGACTTATGTAGCAGTACTCGAGGAATGTGCATGTGTGTGCGTGCGTGACTGCATGTACATGCATGTGTCTATATGTGTGTGTGTGTGTGTGTGTGTGTGTGTGTGTGTGTGTGTTGTGTGTGTGTGGTGTGTGTGTGTGTGTGTGTGTGTGTGTGTGTGTGTGTGTGTGTGTGTGTGTGTGTGTGTGTGTCTATGCCTGTGTGTCTGTTTGTGTGTGCGTGGGTGCATTCCTGTGTTTATTGTTTCACGCATGCTGAGCATCTTATGAGATTGTGGATCCTTAATTATGAGGAAGTGTTCTCAACGATATCAACGATATTCTGTGTTTCCTCTCTGTGGAACAGAACAGGCAGGTAGATAATGGTGCATGATCTCACTAACCCTCTGATTTCTTTAACAAAATAGCCTATCCCTTAACCAACACACACACACACACACAACACACACACACACACACACACACACACACACACACACACACACACACACACACACACACACACACACACACACACACACACACACACACACACAGTCATTTGTTTAGTGTGGGGAAGCACACGATTAGCCTCTGCTTTGTATGGCATACAAAACCTGCCCTGCAAGGCTCATTTGGTTTGCAAATGTCCCATTTCTTTCTGATTTTAGTGGCTAAAACAAATGGTGGGGCTTTGTTATTTTTTAAAGAGGGATGTGGAGAGAGAGAGAGAGACAGTGTGTGTGTGTGTGTGTGTGTGTGTGTGTGTGTGTGTGTGTGTGTGTGTGTGTGTGTGTGTGTGTGTGTGTGCGTGTGTGTGTGTGTGTGTGTGTGTGTGTGTGGTGTGTGTGTGTGTGTGAGAGAGAGAGAGAGAGAGAGAGAGAGAGACAAAGGAAAGTGGCTCTTTCAACTGCCCCATAGGTCCAATGTTGCCAGGTTTGCTTATTATAATAGACTTTGGGCTTCCCACCCCTGTAAAGTTGCTTGTAAATGTTGTTTGGGGGTATTCCTATACAGTGTTGTTGTTTATTTGAGTCCTAATGTTGTTTAAACCAGTGGTTCTCAAACATTTTCACGTGTTTGTGCAACATATTTTGTACCAAGAACCTCCACACCAGATTTGTGTTGTTTAAATGATAAAAAATATAACACCTGTGTGAAGTGAGTTAGTGGTGATAAGTGGTGAACCCTGGGGACTCCACACAGACCCCAGGTGGTTGCCAGAATATCTATATTGTGTATATTGCAGATCTACAAGCTTCCAAAGTATTGCAGTTGATTGTGCTCATGTGGCCTATAGTCACTTCTTTTGGGCTTATGTCTCTTGTAAAATGTGGCAACGCTGCCCAGGTCAGCTCAGCTCTAGTGGATAGAAGAGGCTCTCGCAGATAATGGCTGAACAAGCAGCTTTGTGTAGGAGGACAAATGGAGTGATCCTACTCTTGCTGCACTTACCACATTGAGTGTTTGTGTATGTGTGTGTGTGTGTGTGTGTGTGTGTGTGTGTGTGTGTGTGCGTGTGTGTGTGTGTGTGTGTGTGTGTGTGTGTGTGTGTGTGTGTGTGTGTGCACGCGCGTGCATGCGGGCGGACCTTAGAGTATAGTGTGAACCTTGTAGATGTGCGTAATTTACATTTGTGTGTAGTATTTGCACATTGGTATTGTGTGTGTATGTGTGTGTGTGTGTGTGTGTGTGTGTGTGTGTGTGTGTGTGTGTGTGTGTGTGCGTGCGTGCGTGTGTGCGTATGTGTATGCGTGTGTGCGTGGCTGCGGGCACACGTGCATGTGTGGTGTGCGCATAAGGACAGAGTGTTAAGAGTGTATTCATGGTCATGAGGCAGTGTGTGTCAACAGCAGGTAATTTGCATGAGGGTTCTGGTTGAAGATGTACGATGGAGTCCTTTGGGTGTTTTTCTGTGACTCTCCTGGGCATCATTTGAATACCATCAGCACTGCTGTGTATGTCTGTCAGACATTTTTTGTTTTTTGTGTTCCTGTGTATCCTTTCCTCCAAGCCACCACCACCACCACCACCAGTAGGCCAATGCACAGCCAACGTTGTGCAACAGGCTGGAGAGACTTTTGTGTAAGGACAAAATATAAAATGTTTTTCGGGGGATGCCTGATACATTTTCAGCTCAGATTAGTGTTTGTTACTGAATATCCAGCCAGTATGTGAGGTTGCAGGTCAGGATCTGGGAACTGGGAACTTTGTTCCTGATGGCTTAGTGTTTTGTTTTACCTCTGGCAATAATCACAATTGTATTTTGCAATTTAGGCATTTAGTAAAGACTCTTTTCCAGAGCAGATTACAAGTGCATGATCGCAGTAAATTAAACCCAGTCAACAAAGTACAGGGTACAAAAACAAATAAGACCTACAGAGTAGGTATACCAGGTAAACATCAAGCATAGCATATAATATTGTAACTATAGCGTCTATCAACAATTAGGAACACAAGAGACAGGTGAATTTTCAGGCTGGGGTGGAAAATAGGGTCTGAGTCTATGTTCCTGATAGGGGGACGGGGGTCCCAGTGCACACTTTGGGAGCCAGACAAGTCCCAGTGAGGCTCCTCAACATTGTAGCACTTAGCCCTACTGGTTAGAGTGTGAACTGCATGTGGACCCGTGGATTTATAACGAGGAAACCCTGTGTATAGCTGGGGTTAAACAATGAGCGGTCGGTTGCACTTCCGCATTTGCTAACCAAAATTTGGTTTGCAAATGCGAAAGTATGACCACTCACCACTCTTCCGGGTACTTCAAAACAACACTGAGCAACTTCTACTGAATTTAATAGCAAAGCAGATGCTCCGTTTGACCCAGACAACCCAGGCTATGTATAGTGAGTCTGACAGTCCTTTGTGAAGAAGGTCTGTTATAATGCAGAATCATGATAATACACGATCATGTCACAAGGCTGTGGTCGAAATGTAATGATGGATGAGTTTCCAAGACTTTCCATGGAATAAGATACAGGTATGTGTGTGTAATGAGCTTGAAGTGGTAGGAAGAACCCATTGTGAGATTTTAGCCAGGCATGCTACAGTGCACACTTGAGGCAAACACAGTCGATCCACCCCCCAAATGATTACATTATTCACATTTGTTGCGCCCCCAATTGGTCAGAGTCTAAATACTGGAGTTGATTGGATGTTCCGTTCTTGATTTGTGTCATTGTTCATAAAATAGGCACCTCCCAGTAACTCTATGGAAAATGTAACCAGAATGGGTGTTTCCTATGGGGAGTATGATCGAGGGATTCAATAGGGAAAAAAAATTCTATGAATTACTGAGAAGTGGCAGCTTGCGGCTGAAGCCACGCAAGGCATCAAACAGCACTTCAGGAGGCAATTTGGTTTGGGGTCCTGTGTCTTGCCCAGTACTCAAGGACACCTCGACATGTATACAGGCCCAGATGTAACATTTCCAAATTAGGGGGCAGGCGAAAATGGTAGGGGAGCAGCTTCATTGGTCGTGTCCCTTCGCGCCACGCGCAATGAAGTTGCACCCACCATTCTCGGTTACAGGATTTATATTAGAAGCACCAATAACATCAGTTGTTGTTGAAGTTACAACAGACATGCAGCATGTAAAGCTACTGGTCTGACTCAGAGCTTTCTGTTTTGAATTCTGAAATGGTGTAGGTTTAACCCACATTTCAAATATCTTTGAAATGTGGGTTGTTTGCATGCATGCCGTCATGTTTGGTGGGGCAGTCAGGGGATTTAGGGGGGCATTGCATCCCCCATGCCCATGCCTAGATCCGGCCCTGATACAGAAGGAGCAAGGTTTCAAACTGCCAACCGACGGATCATTGAGCAACCTGCTCTACCTCGTGAGCCACAGACGCCCTATAACCATGCAGGAGAGATACAGGGAGAGCTAGTTGGAAGAGTGCTACCATGAGCAGTTGATTTGTCGAGGAGAGGAATAAATCTGACTATAAAGCAGATGAGATGCTTTGGACTATGGATGTGTTGATGATGTGGAAATTAATGATTTGGACTCTGGAAGGTCAAAGATTTAGATAGTTATATTAAATAGTTATATCGGGCAATACGTACCGTACATCAACCATGATGTACATTCTTTCAATTAATTTTCATAACTATTCCTCCTCTCCAAGTGTTATAGCGCTTATTGTCTCCAAGTAGAAATAATTGAATGACAGTCAAAATGTAACCACCATGTAACCATCTTGTTTAAAAGAAACAAGCGTTTTCAGATGGTTATTTGAGATCCATGCCAATGTCAACTCAAGCCTTTCATTATTCAAACCCTTTTGATGTGAAACATTAACCCTAAAGGATGTAATAGAGGAAAATATGTTCTAAATGTCCATCCATCCATCTATCCATCCACCCAATGCACCCATCCACCCGCCTGCCCGCCCGTCCATCCATCCGCCCACCCGTCTGTCCATCCATCCATCCATCCATCCATCCATCCATCCATCCATCCATCCATCCACTCAATGCACCCATCCATCCATCCACCCACCCGCCCGCCCGTCCATCCATCCATCCACCCGCCCGTCCGTCCATCCATCCATCCACTCGCCCGCCCGTCCATCCATCCATCCACCCGCCCGTCCGTCCATCCATCCATCCACTCGCCCGCCCGTCCATCCATCTATCCCCCACCCATCCATCCATCCATCCATCCATCCATCCATCCATCCATCCCATCCATCCATCCATCCACCCAATCATCCATCCATCCATCCATCTCCAACCGCTTGTCTGTAGTCGGTTCGCAGTGTCAACAGCTCCACCTAGCCTTTATAAGTCATTATCTATAGAAATTCAGGCCAGCTCAGTGGCCTTAATTGTGGTTAGAGTGTCTGGCGTCCGCCCTGAGACTTAAGCCTTAATCATCCACAGTGAAGTGACTCGCGGTGAAAGAGTTTCACCATGGTACTGTAGTTCATTAAGGCTTCACACTGGGTCATACATACTCCAGGGTGAAGCCTTATAAAACTACACCATGGTGATAACCCTTCACCTAAACTCACCTCACTCATCCTGGAGTATGACTGAGTCTTTAGAGGTCGTGGGTTTGATTGCCGGCCAGGTCATACCGACCCAATGCCTCCATGCTGGGACTAAGCATCAATTGGGTCCCTGCAACATACTAGCATCATGTCCAGGGGGTGTACTTATATGTCAATCTGCCTCACCCTATACAGAAACAGGAGATGGGCTCCTGCCCTATGGGCCTCATGGCTCGGCAAGGCTTACTTAACTTACTGCTTCAGGGGAGAACTTACTGCTTCAGGGGAGATAGTTAGTTGCCTACTTACTAGCATATCAGCTTGCGCATCTGTAACCCATTTAGTGTATGGTCAATAAGTTCCACAATGTATAGTTCAAAGTTAGTGCCATGATATGAAAAATGGCTTTGTTTGGTATTTACCTGTATACCTTTTAACTATCAGTATGGAATAAATTCTGGGACTGTAAAGTCCTTCGATAATTTATGACTGCCCATTACACAGCCTAGCAGCAGGTGGCCTATCATGTTAACAGCTCCAGGCTTTCACAGGCGGCTTGCCGACTGTTTAAACAGACGAAAGGAAAAGGGGAGAAGGAGGGAAATTAAAACCTAAACGGAAAACATGTGTGTTGAAGGAGGGGGGGGGGGGGGGGGGGGGTAGACGAAGTGGAAATGACACAGTGTGAGGCTGATATAAACTCACACTCACATCCACAACACACAAATACACATAAACATACTATACATAAACACACACGCATGCACACCTTAAGTTGCCTGTTGTGCACATTACACACACACACAACACAAACACACACACACACACACACACACACACACACACCACACACACACACACACACACACACACACCACACACACACACACACACACACAGAGAGAGAGACCTCTGCACCGCTAAAACCTCTAGTTTGATCAGGCCCAGCTGTGAGCGGAACCGTATCAAAGGCAGTGTGTGGAGCAGAGTTGTGGTGCTGTGCTGCAGAGAAGATCAAGTCCAGATGGAGCTCAGGCTGTCAGGCAGTCAGACCTGTTCTCATTTTCTGCGTTGCAATGAATTGTTCTATCCAGCTCTGTTCCTACTCACTCTGAGCTGCTCCTTTCTACTGTCATTGACTCATTGAGTAGACCCTTATCAGCCCTATATTTGAATAGTATCAGAGCTAAATGAACACCCAGGATAGCATAATACTCTACAGACTAGCAGGGGCGGATCTAGGCATGGGCATGGGGGGGCAATGCCCCCCTAAATGCAGTCTGCCCCACCAAACATGATGGCATGCAAAACAACCCAAGAGATTTCAAATTAAAGTGCTTATATTTAAAAGTATTTGAAACACTACTACTGCTACTAACTAACTACAGCATTTCATCATTGAAAATAGAAAACTCAACTCTCTGAGTCAGACCTTTAGCTTTATGCATGCTGCGTGTCTTCAACAACAACTGATGTTATTATTGATGCTTATACTTGCCTAATAAAAGTCATGTAACCGAAAATGGTATGGGTGCGACTTCATCGCCCCTGACGCATCGTGCCACGATGAAGCCGCACCCATACCATTTTCTCCTGTCCCCCCAATTGGAAAATTTTACAGCCGCCCCGGCAGACTAGTACATACTGTGTGTGTGTGTGTGTGTGTGTGTGTGTGTGTGTGTGTGTGTGTGTGTGTGTGTGTGTGTGTGTGTGTATGTGTGAGTTGTGTGCGTGAGGGCGTGCGTGCGTGTGGTGTGTTTTTCACCCTGGCCCCTGTGATGGTCTTGTTTCTGCCCACACAAACAAGTCAGGACAAGACACTTTGGAGAAAATAAAAAGACTCTTCCCTGACCCTCTCTGTCTCTCTCTGGTCTCATGTCTGTAACATGGTCTGGCGGTTCCTCCATGTTCCCTTAACACATGTAGCAGCAGTGAAACCCATGATCTACAGCAGATGTTTGAGTGGAAGCCTGGCTAATCACAATCCAAACACACACAGATAGACACACGTAGAGAGAAGGCAGAGGCACGCACACCCACACGTCACTCTTGTACGTGAATATAGGGCTCACTATGTCGTGTAGTGGATAACTCAAATAACATTTAAAATTAACCTATTTGCTGTATAATCTATTAACAGAGAGAGAATTAGACACAAAACATGATATATTGTCATCTCATGTGAAGTCCCTATTCTCGGGGCGAACAGTCAGTATGAATTGTCAATCTACAAGCTCACAATGTTGTGGGTTTGTAAATGGCTTAGTTAAAGGAGCATTCATTGACTTGGGTCATTTGGAAAAACCCTCTGGTCCCCCTGGTAACAGGATGTGCACATGCACACACTCTACAGTGGGGGGAAGTGCAATAGGTCAAGAGCACATGCACCCAATCGATCCTGATTGGACGAAAAGTTTTCACCCCAAAGCCCAAACTGAAACTAGGGTTTTTTGACCCCATGGTGCTCACTGGAGACAGGAAGGAACTCCTTGTATGGTCACAACACTCTATAGTAGGGGGAAATAGCCAAAAAATAAAATAGCAATATTTGAACCATACGTTTATACTTTTAAAATACAGTATATATATATTTGTAGGGATGTCCCGATACCAATTAAGTATCAGATCAGCTCTTTTTGTCCCTGTTTTATCATATTGGTATCAGCAAATACTGTATGGGTATCATAAAAGTATCAGTATTGGCCCTTATTTGTCATTATCGGGTCACATATTGGCAAATATGCCTGTCTAACCAGTGAGCAGACACAGAGGTAAGGGGTTGACACCATGGCAAAGTAAAAGTAAAGTAAGTTGGGTCATGTGGACTTTGCTTTGGAGTTTCCCAAGTGCACGTTTGAGAGGAGTATGTTATTCCCTGTTGGTAACTTCATATAAAAGGTATATTTTCTTTTGTATGTTATTATATATATTCTTCTCTGGTATCGGTATTTGGTATCGGTATCGGCTAACACAAAAATTGTGGTATCGGGATCGGATCGGAAATGAAAAAAGTTGCATCGGGACATCCCTATATATTTGTTTTTGGCCTTTGCCTTTATTGATAGATATACATGTGAAGAATGACAGGAAAGATGGAGAGAGAGAAGAGGAGAGACATGCAGTAAAGGTCGTCATGAACGGGACTCGAACACACAACGTGCTGTCAGGTCAAAGCCTATATGTAGCACATGCCTGGACTGGACCACTGGGCCTTGGGGCGCCCCTGCTGACAGCTTTTACCAGGTTCTCACCAGGCCGTCCTCACTGTGTTCCACAGAGATCATCTGTTCCAAGACAGTACATGTCAGTAGTAAATAGACCCACAGACGTATGCTTCACAACAGAGGATATTCTAATCTGTCCATTTGATCTGTGCATTCTTTTTGAAGTACTACCCGTTCATATTTAACGCAGATGAAACAGAAAGGTAAATTGTAGCTGCTCATCCACAAAAAATGAAGCCTTTTATATCTGTAGGATGAAGGACAAAGTTCAACGCAGCTTCTGAGGCTCAAGTTCTGATGATCACCATCACCT
Organism: Benthosema pterotum; assembly: GCA_039105355.1. Lineage (NCBI taxonomy): Eukaryota > Metazoa > Chordata > Actinopteri > Myctophiformes > Myctophidae > Benthosema > Benthosema pterotum. The sequence goes on along the minus strand of CM076972.1, from coordinate 30,455,475 downwards.
GTTCAAATGTATTCTCTTTGTTGTCTGTTTGCATGCGGCTGTGTGCGTGCTGGCTGCATGCAATGCAAGTGGGGTGTGTATGGTTCAGGGCCAGATCTAAGCATGGGCATGGGGGGGTGGGGGAGGCTAAATGCCCTGACTGCCCCACCAACACATGCCCCACATGATGGCATGCAAACAACCCGAATTTCAAAGATATTTCAAATTAAAGTGCTACTGTATATTTAAAATTATTTGAAACACCACTACTGCTACTAACTAACTACAATTGTGGCACCACTAAACCAACAGCATTTCATCATTGAAAACATAAAAATCTCTGAGTCAGCCCTTTAGCTTTATGCATGCTGCATGTCTGTTGCAACTTCAACAACTGATGTTGTTATTGATGCTTGCTTGGCTAATATACTGTAAGACATGTACAAGATATGAATCTTGTGGGTCACAGAACTAAGGAATTTAGATGAAAATGGTATGAAGCCGCCCTCATACCATTTTTGCCTGTCTCCCCAATTGGGAAATGTTTCATCCAGGCCTGTCCTGTATATGTGTCGAGGTGTCCTTGGCAAGACACAGGACCCCAAATTACTCGTGAAGTGTTGGTTGATGCCTTGTGTGGCTTCAGCCGCAAGCTGCCACTTCTCAGTAATTCAAAGAATCAAAATGTATTTTTTGAAGCCGCCCTCATACCATTTTCGCCTGCCCCCCCAGTTGGTAAATGTTACATCCGGGCCTGGTATGGTTGTATGGCTGCATGTACATTCTGTACATGTACACGTTTATGACACTTAACCTTGATATTTGTATTTAAATATCAATGATAGCCAGGAATAAAGGGTGTTCACGGTCACGGTCAGGTATGTCTGAGCTGCTTCTCAGATTCTCCACGTGAGCTACAGCATTCATGGTTGAGTCTTTGTGTGAATAAGGAACAAAGATGCCTCTCTTGATACACCAACACTCAGTTTGTTTAACAGCCATGCAAACAGGCTCGGGGAAATACCTACCACGAGTGATAATCAAAGGCTTGTTATGGTCATGGGAATGCAAATACAAGGTGTGTAAATGTTTCTATAGACTTGGTGTGCGTGTGTGCATGCGTGCATGTGTGCTTGCGAGCGTGTGTGTGTATGTGTATGTGTTTCCTGCGTGCGCATGTATGCCTGCTTGTTTGAATAATTTACATGTGGTTTGTATGATAATGATGTGTGTGCTTGCACTGTAAGAGTATGTGGGACTTTGTGTGTTATGTGTGAGTGTGTGTGTGTGTGTGCGTGCGTGTGCGTGCGTGCATGTGTGTGTGTTGGCATGTGGCCTCATCCCAGCAGTCATGCTAATCTAGGCGACAGGCTTAAACACTGAGACTCTTGTGACCCCATAAGTAAGCAGTAATACTGTTAAAGTAAGACTGAGCTCTTATACACAGTGATGCAAGGATAAAGATAGAAGCAGCTTCATCGTGTGCATAGTGCGTGCGGATGGACACACACACGGGCACTCTTGCACAAACACCTGCACGCAAGCAGCAGACATGTAAAAACATTATGCAAATGCATACACTCTTGTCACCTGCACACACTTATAAGATAACTTTGTACTCTTTTTACTACAGCCATGTATTGAGTACAGCATGTGGCAGACATTATCTGGTGCCACAGATAGAAAACCCCTAGATTTATAGGAGAAATCACATTTGAGTTTTTAAAGATGGAGTGCAGTTATCCCACCCACTCCCATGATCATCAGGTACTACTAAGTTTTCAACCATCTTCATACCAGGGCCCACTATTTTAGCCACGGACCACCATTTGAAGTTTAGTTTAGTCTCCCGGACCCAAAAACATTTTTCAAGTTTGTGTCCACAATTTCGGAGGGATAAATGGTAAACATTGTTCAAAATAACAATTCTTCTACATTTTATAATTGTGTAGGTTATTGGAAATTAGGTATTTCAGATGTCTAAATATAATTTAACTCTTGTGAGCGACTTACTTATATCTCTAAGAATCCATTTGGTTACCAACTGTCCTTTCATTTTGGTCCCCGGACCACTGGTTGAAAACCACTGTACTAGAGGAAGTTTTTGTAGCTGTTTTTATCTTCTTCTTCACAAACTGTACATAGTGTTAAAATGTTGTTTTCATAACGTATGCCTGGTTTACCTGGTGGGTGGTGGAGGGACACTTCCTTACAGTGGATGTGGTTGGGGGCAATCTGGCACACAGGCTATTAGGTTCATGCTAATAGCTAGCAGTGCAGAAAGCATTAAATGTTAACAATAGTTTCACTTTTGGCGGTGGGTGAGAAAGCCTTCAAGAGAGGGGCCTTCCTCCAATCATGCAGGCCTTGGTGCACGTGCTGTTGGCCCGTTGGAGGGTTTTCAAAGTCACTGAATGCTCCTTTGTTTTTGACCAGGACAGGACAGGACATGTTGACAAGAATTAAGTAGATTTGGCTGAGTTATTGAACAATGGTTTTTAAAGAGGCTTATAACTCCAGCGTTGCATCAAACCAAACAGCACAGTAGCCTACACACACACACACACACGCACACCCCCCCCCCACACACACACACACCACCCTACTTTTACAGTAGGTGTGGGCTCTGTTGACCTGTGCGCCTGTAGCTCAATTATTATGTGTGTGTGTGTGTGTGTGTGTGGTGGTGTGTGGTGTGTGTGTGTGTGTGTGTGTGTGTGTGTGTGTGTGTGTGTGTGGTTGTGTGGTGTGCGCGCGTGCATGCGTCTGTGTCTGCCAGTCTTTTGCATGGCTGCCAATCGATCACATTGGATCAGAGCGGATCAGTGAGCCTGAGAACTGGCCTCTGCACACAGATTCATTTAATCAATGGAGGGCGAGAGCACACACACACACACACACCACACACACACACACACACAACACACACACACACACCACACACACACACACCCACACACACACCCCGTCCCCCACCCCCCCCCCCCCCCCCCCCCCCCCCCCCCCCCCCCCCCCCCCCCCCCCCCCCCCCCCCCACACACACACACACACACACATACACAAGCCATGACCCAGTGGAACTGAAAGCAATGGGGTGGCGGGGAGGAGATCAGCATAGCTTACACATTACACCCTGGGTTATGAAACAATCAAATTACTCTTTGGCCCTTACACACACACCCACACCCACACACACACACACACACACACGCACACGCACACGGACGCACGGACACACAGACGTATATGCACTGATGCACAAAATGGGGTAAATTTGTTTCCAGGCATGGAATTTGCCACAACAGTATGGATAATCTGTATGGGGGAGAGAGAGTGCAGGAGAACAGGAAAAATGCTATACTTGCCTCAGATATTGCCTAACACAAACATTGACGACAAAGATGAGGACGGAAATTGTGTTTGGCCGGAATGGACGATAATGATGATTGTGTGATGATTAAATTCTCTTTGACAATGAATGGAGAAGTTTATGCCATAGTGCATGAGCAAATAAGCATTGATCCTATTAGGCTGGTTATGATGATGTACAATGATGAGAGCGTCCCTCACTTCACACAGGTGTGATTTGCATGGTCACAGACACAAAGGTTGTCCTACACACAAACATTAAATTCCCATTGACAATGAGAGATTCCATAACAGTGTGAGGAAAGAGGCAAATAGGCATCCAGGTGGTCCCCAGCTAAGTTGGTTAACTTGATGAAAAGTTGGTTAACCAGATGTAACTCTTCAGAGCGTAAAAATGAAACCAAATGGACCCATTTAGTTTCACTCTTTTACACTCTCAAGAGTTAAAATATCATCATCATCTAGCCCACTTTATTAAGAAGTCTACACAATTAGAGAATGTAGAAGTTTGCCTGTTGTGTTTGCAAAAGTCTAGCCTGGGACTGTGGACAAAACCAAAAGAAATATTTAGTTTTGGGTCTGGGGGTGCAAAAGTCGCCAAATGGTGGTCTGTGGCTAAAAAGGCTGAATAAATAATGGGCCCTGGTATCAAAAAACACTGCGATAGAGCATTTATGACACTGCTGCTAGCCTAGCGATGAAGTCACAACCTTGATGATGATGTACAATGATAAGAGCGCCCCTCACTTCACTAATCAATCAATCAATCAATCAATCAATCAATCAATCAATCAATCAATCAATCAATCAATCAATCAATCAATCAATCAATCAATCAATCAATCAATCAATCAATCAATCAATCAATCACTGTGTTCATTTTTACTTTTTTGCAATGGGGCTATATTTTGATTTGGACTTTTGTACCTTCTTTTTATATTTCATCATTCATCAAGCACATGAAAGGACATTTCCACGTCTCGCTCCAGCTACCATGCTGTGACATAAGGGCTGCCTGCATGTGTGGCTGCTCACTGCAGCGTTCACACCAGTCAACTATCACTGCATGCCATTAAAGCAATGTTCAAAGCCTATTATTATTATAAGCCTGATTTATACTTGCATGATGGTGAAGGATGCACGGTTAATATAGCTGATCCACAAGCTCACAATGTGTTCACGGCACAGCCAAGTACAGACTAAGCATTATGGAAACTGCCGTATACAACTTTAGTGTCCCTGGAGGACAAACATACCACAAAGCATAGTCGTATTTAGAGAGTCACACCGCCTTGGATCACAAATAACATTTTGATGAGGTAAGGTGAGGCTATTGCTTTCTTCTGCCCAGCTGTTCTTTTTCACGTCCTTTTATGAACCTGGTGGGCTATGTCGACCTTATTTAATGGAGAGGTTAAAGGGATAGTTTGGATTTTTTTAAGATGGATGAAATACTTGCCATTAATATAGTGGTGTCAACTGTATTAATTGATGTCGAGAGTCCTGTGGTGGGAGTTCTGCTTTGGTTTTGGTGAAGTAGTTCCGGGGGTCACTGGGGCCACACAGTAAAAGCAAATGAATCCAAAAAACGAAGGTCATTTGTATTGTTGACCTATTTCTTTTATTTTTTTCGTTCTATAATTTTTATCCCACGATTTTGCAACCCATTTTTTCACCCAGTGCCAATTCCTAATGTGATCCTGGGCTCTACACACCCTCCGCCAACCTGGGGAGGCAGCAGACTGGGCTCATGCTTCCTTCAAGGCATGAGGAGTCGCGCCACCTTCTTTTCACCTGACAGGGGGGAGTTTCCCTGGTTGGACGTAGCGCGTGGAAGGAACACGTTATTCCAACCAGTTCCAGTCCCCTCCATCAGGCGCCCCGGCTGGCCAGGGGGAGGCAGTTTAGAGTCCAGGATTACTGCATGTTTTTGTGAGGGTATCTACCCAAGGGGACACGGGGAGAACATGCAAACTCCACACAGAAAGGCCCTTTCGTCAACCCCGCCTCGGGTATGGGTACTGATGACGTGGAGGAGGAGACACGCCGCCAGCACCCACAGCAGCGCCCCTAGCGGGAGTCGAACCCAGGACCTTCTAGCTGTGAGGCGACAGCACTAACCACTGTGCCACCGTGCCCCTTGACCTATTTCTAATATATTAGCAGGTTCTTCGTTCACTTGTTTTTACCCCTCTATCACAGGGAACTACCTGTATTGTGTGTCCATATCACTACACCCAAAAAGTAGTTCCATGTGACAGGGGGGTCAAAAATGAACGAAGGTCGCAATATTTTAGAAATAATTCAACAAGACAAATGGCATTAGTTTTGTGGATTTATTTACTTTTACTGCGTGGCCCCAGGGACCACCACAAAACGACCGGAACTACTTAATATTGACCAAAAGCAGAACTCCCACCACAGGGCTGGCAATCAATTAATACAGTTGACACCACTATATTAATAACAAGTATTTCTTCCAACTTAAGTTCCGAAAATCCAAACTATCCCTTTAAGTGATTTGGGGGATTTGGAAAAAAAAAACCCTGGTCCCCCCAGTAACAAGATATACACATGCACACTCTCTACAATGGGGGGAAAGTGCAACAGGCCAACAGCACTTACCCCCACTCGATCCTGATTGGAGGAAGGCTTCCTCCCATCCTAATTGGACGAAAGGTTTTTCGAGCCCAAACTGAAACTAGGGTTTTATGACCCCGGAGACTCACTGAGGACAGGGAAGAATTAACTCCTTATATGGTCACCACACTTCATAATAGGGAGGATTGTCCAAAAAAGAAGAAAGAAAATAGTATTTGAATTAAGTGAAATCACTTACTATACCTTTAATACAGCAAAAAAAAAAAAAGATTATTGTTGCATCAAAGTAATCGTCAAACTATCGTATGACTAACTAATCAAATAATAATATAAATAAGAGGCATACACTCGGGAAATAGATAATGTGCAAGCTCACAACTGAGCTTGTACATCTGCTATTAAAGATGGAGTGCCGTGAATTTTTTCTACCCTAAAACATGATCATCAGGTATTAATGTTATATGAAAAGTAAGATTTTTTCCCCAAAAGTGTACAGTGTTTGTTAAACTGTCATTTTTATGATTCCACCCTACCAGTTCATTAAGTATGCCTGGTTTGCCTGGTGGGTGGTGATGGGTGGAGATCTACCTGAACTGAAGCCACACCCACAGCTTTAGTTGCATGATAAAGGGGGAGGAGTTAGGGGAGGGGCTGAACACGTGATGTCACTATAGTGAAGTTTTTTTCATTGGCATGTTTGATTGGAAACGTTCAGCCCCCAGGAAGAAACCCTAAATACAAAGGGAAGACATCATTGCACATAAAAAACACACCAAGGGGTCTATTTACATACTGTCACCTCTTAGACATGTACAAAATTGGAAAAAATACAAAAATCACGGCACATCTGCTATTAACTAACTGTAAAACCCAGTCAAGCAAAGTTGAATGCCTCAACTCCAGTGCTTGTCATGGAGGGAGCCTGGGGGTGTCCACCCTTCAAATATGATTATTTTGGGGAGGCTCACGGGGGGCCAGAAAAGGTTGAGAACCACTGGGTTAATTTACCGCGTGGGTCGTTGAGCTGCCAAGCTCCACAGATCAGTGTTAATTCCATTATAATAGTTTAGCACGCATACAGGCTATGTATTGCCGAGCCTATGGGTCTACTGGGATCTTGGGTGTTAACGCTAGCTAGTGCTGATACCATAATGAGCATTAGCCCAGCCTTGGCAAGCACCGAAAGCCATTATAAAACCTAGATAGCTTTAACAAGGTCAGTACATTGTGGGCCAATCGCTAGGCCTGCCCGGAGGTCACATGATAAAGACAAGGAGAGGGAGCTAAGCAGAGTGATATTGACTGATGTAACAAAATGTAAAATGTAGGTGAGAGGTGGCACGATACGCAGAAACATATACATTATTCATGAGTCTGGTTAAAGTGAAATATAAATAAAGACAGATTTATACATTGCATGCACACATTATTGTGCATGTGCACGCACACACGCATGCACACACACACACACAGACTTTCTCTCTTTCGGCCTCACCCCTCCTCTCGTTCAAACAGGATATTGAGCTATAAGACTTGAAAGGAGGAGACAAACCTTTTCTGAATTAGCAGCATGTTGGACTTATTCCGCTCTTTAATGTGGAGGAAAGAGCAGGCTGAGGGGAGAGGAGAAGAAAGAGAAGGAAAGAGTGGAGGGAGAGATTTCAGCAGCTTTGTGGTTTTGAATGGAAAACCACTGTCCGCATTTTTAACCCTCATTTAACCAGAGGAGGATACTGGGAAGACGTAGTTAACTTACTTATGGCACGCCGTCGTTCTGAAAGTGGGGGTCAGAGTGAATGTTTTCTGAAATTAAATGCTTTCTGTTTCAATCTACGAGCCCCCCCCCCCCCCCTGCTGTATCTGACAGCATTTGATGTGTGCATAGTCAAAATATAGCACTATGTACAGAAGCATCTTTTATGAAACCATAACGCTCTGAGCTACATATACATCACATCACAAAAGCAAAGGTTAAAAGCATCATTCTGTGATTTCTTCATCTGGTTGCCGCTATGTAGTGGCCGAACTACACCAGGCTATTCAAAGCATGTGTATGTTGTGGACTAAAGCAGTTTTCTAGTCTGGAGGTTCAAAGCTGAGTGACCTTTCCACATGAACACTGTAACACACTTCTCTTCCCACACTTCTCTAACCCCCAGATGTTTTATTTCCAAGGACGCCCATAACTCTGCAGTGTAATGTATGGAACGAAATGGACCTGCTGTAAGGGTCCATTTGGTTCAATTTGTAGTTCTAGAGTTACAGATCTGTAAGCGTATGACTTGCTAGCTTACTATGTTTTTGTGTATATGTGCGTATGCATGTGCGTGCATATGTTTGTGCGCGTTGTGTGTGTGTGTGTGTGTGTGTGTGTGTGTGTGTGTGTATGCGTGCGTGTGCGTGCGCGTGTGCGACGTGCGTGCGTGTACAAGGTGCTCACACAATATGGGTTCCACACTGAGCATGTGAAATGTATTCACTTCACTTCAGACAGAGCACAGATTTTGAACCCAATATAATATAAAATGCATTATCCCCCTAATTTAAGTGGTTTAAAGCCTACTTGTACTTAGCCTACTTGTTAGGAAAACCCATTTTGAATTAGCATTTTTATCATGATAATTCAGTCTTACTACTGATTGCATTGGAGCTAGAAGACAGTTGCACATCATTTGTTTACTCTAGAGCAAATCTTCCTTTGCTCTTGTACAATATTATTATATTCATATAATATATCAAATGACAAATCTTACAAAATTATTTTATAGACTAATGGGTCGGGACCCATATGATATAATGTTCAATGCTGTTTTCTCACTCCTGCTACTACTGCTGCAATACTGCAGCTTGTCCGTAGTCAGGACAACAGGGGCAACATTTCCACCAGAGAGCTCCAGACGTCCCTCTCCAGACAAGTCCAGAGCACTTCCTCCTGGGGAATCCAGTCAATGTAATCTTTCTCTAGGGAGACACTCCACCTAAGCTGCCCAAATGCCGAGTTATAGAAGTCACCATCTTGTCAGAGATTGAATAATTACAATAATGAATCACTAAAAATGGAAAATGACTATAATAAATATGATGAATTATACTTGTGTTGTTGTTTCTACATAGGTTTCATGTGCTGAATACATTTCTACCATATGGAGAGTGCTAAGAGTTTGTGTTGTCATTTACTTTTATGGATACAATTAGGCATTGTAAACAATCTTTCTCAATATGCTATACTTACTACAAATGCAAGTGTGCATGCAAGTGTGCATCCACTTATTTTCAATATTTTATATTAATACACCTTAGATATGTTGTGTGGACATGATAAAAAAAAAAGTTCCCCCGATTCTGTGTTTCCTAGAAATGGAGGTGAAAAAATCATTAGCATGGTGAAATACATCTTGATGACATCATCAAGATGTGTTTCATTATGTTAATGAGTTTGCTTTTTTTCTGAGAGCGTACAAATGGAACCAAATGGACCCGCTAGGGTCCATTTGGTTCACATTTGTACGCTCTCAGAAAAAAATGGGTTGAATTCCCCTTTAAGAGGTGTCCCCCCACTTCTAAAAGTACCACTACAACACTGGCTCTAGGCATATGGCAGATATGGATTCAGCACATAAAAATCATATAGAGACGACAACTTAAGTACAATGTATCAAAATTATAGCCAATTTCCTGTTTTAGTAAACAATTATTCAAATTACTCAATTTCTGACTAAATGTTGGCTTGTATCATTCGGCATAAGACGTAAATGGATTCAGCACATAAAAATCATATAGAAACAATGCATTATGTACAATTATGTATCAGAATTAAAGCTATTTCCAGTAGTTTTTCAGTTTTTATATTGATTAATTATGCTAATTCTCAGTAAACGCTGACTCAAATCACTCAGCATACGGCAGAAATGGATTCAGCATGTCAAAATCATATATAATAGAAACAACACCTTAAGTGTTGTGCCATCAGGGTCATTTTCTGAAGGGCTTTTGCCATTTGGTTACCAGACTATCTAGTGTATATGTAGTGTACTAACACTACGTGTCAGTTAGACTACTCTCTAATATGACACATACTGTACAGTGTACACACACTGGATATCAGATCACTGATGAAGATATCATTTACAAAAGGCGGTTGCGTCATTGGCCCAAGGCCTATAATGTAAGTTAGTGAACATTCATGGTGTACGTGTGAGTGTGTATGTGTGTATGTGCGTGCATGTGTATTCAGGGGATACATGGTTCTCAGTTCTCACAAAGATCGAAAGATATGACATGAAAGACATCTTACCGGGCCTTTAAGGTCATACTTTATTATGCCTTATAGTAGGATCCCCCATTAGCGTCCACAAAGTGGTGCTAGTCATCCCGGGGTCAGGTTAAGGTTAGCTTAAGGTCAAGATTAAGGTTAAGGGAAGACATGCGGTTCGTAATTTATTGTCGACTATGACCCCTTGGGTTGAGGAATGAATGACTGTATGTGGGGTGGGGGGTGGCTCTGTTATTTGCACCCTGCCGCGGGCTAATCCGCCAAAACGGGAGCTGGCACAGAGCTGTATCACATCAAACGTGTGTGTGTGTGTGTGTGTGTGTGTGTGTGTGTGTGTGTGTGTGTGTGTGTGTGTGTGTGTGTGTGTGTGTGTGTAATCTCTATCACACGTGTGGTGGTTAAAGAGAGATTTTCCGTGTTGAGAACAAAGCGTCTCACTGACTGAGAGAGCGCCTGCAAACACTGTTGACACATTGTGTGCTCTGTGGGACTGGCTGTGTGTGTGTGTGTGTGTGTGTGTGTGTGTGTGTGTGTGTGTGTGTGTGTGTGTGTGTGTGTGTGTGTGTGTGTGTGTGTGTGTGTGTGTGTGTGTGTGTGTGTGTGTGTGTGTGTGTGTGCCAAACTGCACATTAATGGAAGTGTGGTTTGCGTGTGCAAAACTCTCGCTGGTGAATCACAACCTAATATAACACAGACACAGACAGTCTGAGGTCCTATAAGCAGACTTGGACAAGTGGAGTCCGGGGACCCCCAGGGGCATAGACATGTAAGTGTATAAAGGCTAGATGGCACAAATACTGCATTGTGGATTTGAGCTTTTTGACGTCAATCAATCAAGACCTTATTATACATAGTTTTAGGGGCACGTCATGTGGTCTATATCTGCACAGTCTTTGTAATCTACTGGCAGATAAGATCATGATCTACCTTTTCGAACCCCAGCCTTAAGCTCTGTGTGTGTTCATGCGTGAGTGTGCGAATGCGTGTGCACGCATGTGTGTCTTTCAAAGGAGGCAGTGTACCTTTGCCTCATAAGCCCCTCTATGAAACCCGGAGCAGTCAGATCCATTACAGAACCTGAAAGCTGAAAGAGTGTTGGAGGAGGCTGGACGCTGGGCTGTTCACTGTGACTATACCTGCTTTCAGCCCCATCCCTGTCAGGGATATTAAATTTCAGACAGTCAAAACAATGATCTGTGGCTAAGGAGGTTAGAGCAGGTCGTCCAATGATCCGTGGGGTCGGCGGTTTGAATCCCGGCTGCTCCTGTCTAAGTGTCCTTGGGCAAGACACTGAGCGCTGAATTGCTTCCAAGGTTGTTCCTTGCATGGTTTCTGGCACAAGTGGTGTGTGAATGGGTGAATATTCACAGCTTCAGTGTTATTGTGATAATATAGAAAGTGTGTTACAAACACTTACAGGTCCATTTGGTAACATTTGTGCATCCCTATGTGTTAACATAG
>CM076972.1:30246292-30438792 GCA_039105355.1 Benthosema pterotum | reverse complement strand
AGTTAAACTGTCTGCTGCTCAGTAGCCTACTGATATCTCGATGTTTTATTAAAAGGGATATTCCACTATTCCAAAAACCTTTGGCTATTTCATTGTCAACTCAGTCTCATGTGAACACCCCAGACAGTTTATAAGTCACTCCATTCAGTATTTAGATATTTGATGTTCATTTTAGCTGCCCAGCCTCCTCCCTATACAAACCCATTATAACTTAAAACTCACATATTAGGAGGACAATATCAGTCACCAGAAAAAAGATGGGTTGTTTTTGAATAATTTGTCATGGTTAAATGGAGTTTTAAACAGCAATATAACATAATGGAATCTATTCTCACTGACAGTTAAGATAAATCATATACACTTAATGTGTTTCAATAAAAGCAAATCTAATGTATAGCCTACATTTCTATCCTTTTACTATCATTAACATTTAGGTAAGTGTACAGTAGTAGCCCAAGGAGACAGAAAGCAACATACCCAAGGAACAGCATTCAGAAAATCAATGCATCCTCTACAGCTTAAGCTACACCAACAACCCATAAACAGATCTATGACTGCATAAAAACACCAGTGCAATCATTAAAGCTCAGATGACCAGGAAGAGAAGATTCTTTTATAGGAATCATAAAATAACCAAACAAAATCCCTACAGTGCTTCAACAACAACAAATTGTAGCCACCCTACCAGAAAGAGACAGTATTTGATGACAATCCATTAAAGTGCATTTTCTTAAACGGGACATTTGAACATTGTATTGAAGTAAAGGCGAGCAGTTATTATTACCTTGAACAATATGCAAGAGCTGCTGAAGACTGCAACACAGATCTCTAAAGTCAACATACAGTATACAGAGACATGTGTGGAGAGCTACTTGTGTAAAATAGTATCAATGCTTTTGTGTGAAGACAAGGACGTAATTTTGCTCAATCTGTGTGATAGATTAGGTAGTATATGTACTTTGTCTCCCTGCTCTTTTATTAAGACATCTAGATTGTGTCAATGGTCAGGTCTCACCTATAGACAAAGGATCTGACTTGAATTTTGGACAGATGGTGAAGATTCAATTTATCCCCTGAGCAAGCAAGCAGATTTCTAATAGTTCAATGATGAAATTATCTGCACAGGAAAGACAGCCCAGGAGAAGAGGAAGAGGATAGTTACACTGCAACCTTTAAAGACTATGCCTTACCAGCTCCAAATGTCCAATGGTGTAAACTGGAGGGAGGTGATACAGTACATTGTAAACTGGTCGAGTGTGGTCGAGTGTGTGGACACACTGGTCGAGTGTGTGGTCGAGTGTGTGGACTTCATTGTTTGTGGACTCTGACCCCATCCCAGCAACTGTCTTATGCATCCTATATGTATTTATTTAATTACTTCCAGTGCCCTACTGTAACAGTAGAGTAGGCTACTGGTTGTAAATGTCGGACACTTTGAGATAGAAGTGACAGGTAGGAAGGAACACTCCATGGGCTGGTTATTACTGCCCTCTGGTGTTCATAATGTTTTGTGCAAAACAGAAATGGAGCATGCACCCAAAATATCAAAAAGGAGGGGTTCTAACCTGGTGGCATTGGGCAAGCTTCCTGAAATTGTATTCAATCCCGAAGTGGTGGGAGTGTCGGTAGTCGTCATCCCTCGAGGCAGATCTATTGGCCGGCTTGGGAGATGACATAATTGGGACCTCGGACAGCAGTTTATCGGGGAAGGGTGATGTAATTGGGATCTCGGATGCTGTCATCTGGGATATATTTTTCTTGTTATAGCTGATCAGAATATTTTTGGATCTGTAAAAAAAGAAACAAATAGATATGCAATCAGTAGAGTGCCAACGTGCACATTGCCCACAAGTAGGCCAGAGAGCACAACACGTCCAGGATGTAATACTCATGACAATACTTACTTAAAAAAAAGATATAATATAATCTATAAAAGATCTCGTAATCTTGTAAGAACCGATCACAGTATTTGTTCTCGCTCTGCTTGTGTAAGTAATAATTCACAATTGTTAGTATCAGTGTAGGCCCTGTAGGCCTATACAGTACATGATGCAGACCCCTGTATGATTGATTGTTGAGGTGGAGCGGCACACCTATACCATTCAGTTCCCAATACTTCCCAGTTACTGCACCAAGCCGTGCTACTGATATGCTGAGTTGAGTTGACCGTGCCTGGTATCGAACCCATGACCTTGTGGTCAAAAGGCAAGAAGCTCTTCTACCGACTGAGCTACAGGTACATGTACACACAGCGTTTCGAGAACTTAAACAAGAGGGACTTCCAGGACTTCTTTCCAAAAGTAAAAGTAGAGATTACATTACAAAAAATATGACAACATAGACAGTAATAATAAAACAGCTGCTCCCTTGTCCATCCAAGGACCTCAGTAGTGGTTTTCAATGCTTTTCATATCAAGGCCCATTATTCATTCTTCTAATCTACATTCTCTAATTGTGTAGAATGCTTATGAATTAATTAAATGCAGGCGTTTAACAATATTTTAACCCCTTTGTAAAATGATAGTTTCATTTTACCCAAGAGTTGACCTTTGGCCTTTGCATTTAAGAGTTATAAAAAGGTCAATCAAAGATCAAGATTCCTATACAGGATCTCCTCACTGGTCAACAAAAACACACCCGTCGTACAAGTTTTCTCCGACTATGCCTGGACCTCTCTGTACCACAGCCCCTCAAATGCCCTAAAAACTAGATCAGCACTTGGTAGAATGCATGGCCTACTCGTGTGTGAGCGGAGCAGGCTAATATTTATGACATTAGCTATAAAGGTATTTTACTTACGTCACCAATACATCATCAACTACACCAGCCAATTGGAGTAACCCAAGGGAGCGACCACTGCACACCGATCACCTTACTTGCGCCCGCTCCGCTCACACAAGTAACAAGTTCCCTAATTAGTTAATACTTGCATTACTACTATCATTACTACTAATTTTACTACCCTAATTAATTAATACTTTATTATTATTATTACCATTCCTATTACTACTATCTATTACATAAAGCTGACCCATAATAACTATCATTGTCAATGACTCACTGCTACTGTCCTATAAAAGATACATCCTTTTTTGCTTTTGTTTTTTGTTCTGTTATTGTTTTGTTTATTCCCTTTATTTGGTTTGTCCATCTTGTGCTGTCTGTATTTTGTTTTGTGTTGTTGTATTGTTGTTTTGCTGTTGTATTTTAGTTTGTTTTCTTTTGTAAAATGGTCTGTACTAATTAACTGTAAGGAACCTCTCGAAAACGAGATACTGTATCTCAAGGGGTAATCCTGAATAAACAAATTTCACACAAGTCTCCAGACATCCCAAAACAAACTGGTCACGCTGCCACTACCCAAACCCACCAAACCCCTGCCCACTTTGACAGGCTGCAATGGCATACGGTTGATTAGAGTACAGAGTACAACACCGCTTGCATTGGTTCTAGTCCACAATATCTGATACTCCATTAAAAAATATCCATGTCTACTTCCACACAACAATCAAGTTCAACAAACCATATATGCAACCCAGTTTAGGCACAATAAGGAACTAAATTATTTTCTCTCACCTTACAGGTCCATTTGGTATCATTTTATGCTCTCAGTCAAAAGTTAAATTAGGCCTATATTTAAACATATTTAAACTTAATTTCCAAGAATGTCGACATTTAGATAACGTAGAAGAATTGTTATTTTGGCCAACGTTTTGCCAGTTATCTCTCCTATATCGTGGACAGTATGCCCTGGTATGAAAAAGGTTGAAAACCACTGATCTATGGCTTTGGATGGCTTGTCAATGGATGGGAAGTTGCATGCAGATCAGCCAGAAACTTGCTGGCAAGATGGCCGCGGTCTGCATATGGTCAATAGGCGGGCGTTACGGCTGATTTGGAACGGAAAGGGAGGGTGTTTTGTTGACAGACACGAAAAGCCGTGATTTGATTTTTAATGGCCCTTGTATCGTGTGTGTAGTGTGTTCGCAGTGTGAACATGTCGGCGGCACCCGCGCTGCTCCTCTAGCGATACATCCGCGCGAGCAGGAGGACTGAGGGCTTTAGTTCACTGTTCGCACGTTGAACTGAACTCTGTTGGCCGTTTAAAGGATTCTTTAAAGTGGATATAAATCCAAGAAGAGAGACACTGGCGCCCGTATGTATGCACTGTAACTTCTACTCTCTATCTATCGCCATACAAAGCTACTGGTACTAGCTGGTGCTGCTAAACGCTGCTTTACATTTCGTAGTCGGGCCGTGTCCTCGCGACGAAAATTACGTATTTTCAGGGTTGTTGTTGTTGTTTTTGTGTCACCGCGAGGCTCTGCCAAACTGCCTCGTTCGGAAATAACCTCGTTTTTGTGGCATTTGTTGAAGATCGTGTGAAATATGCTAGCCTTTTTGCGTGATGCATCGCCACAAATAAGTGTTGTGGTTTAGATTCTTATTAGCGATGTGGTGTTGTTTTAAACATGGTTATTAAAGACAAAAATTACCCTGCGCCAGATTTGTTAAACAGGGGGGCTGTCGTTAATATAGAAAAGCGATCCCCATGTTAGCGTCGCAACCTGACAACACCAAAACAACAACAGAGCTAATTTAGCTCGCAGCCTTAGCGTAGCAAGAGCCTTCCAGTTGAAGGGTTGCGACATTGAGGGGTCAGAATATGAGCGATGCTCATCCAGCGTGGAAGACAAACTGGAGTAGGAAATGCAGGGTCGGATTTAGCCAGCACTACTAGGGTGGCTAAATGGCAGCGTGGGCAACTCCACAGCTTCTCATATGAAGCAGTGGTTTTCAATCTTTTTGACAACATTTGATGACATGTTTAGCCCCACGTAGACTCCAAAAATAAAGATTTATTTTGCTTTTGTCCACAATACCAGGCTTGATTTTGGGGGGAAAATCTTCTACGTTCTCTAGTTGTATAGACTTGGACTAACTCAGATAATGCCTCTTTTAACTCTTGAGAGTGTAAAAATGAAACGGTTTCACTTTTACGCTCTCAAAGAGTTACATCTGGTTAACCAACTTTGCACCATTTAGCTGGGGACCACCTGGAACTCTCAAGGACCACTGGTGGTCCCCAGACCACTGGTTGAAACCCACTGATATTACGGTACTTTTCATTGGGTTGGCAGGATGCACGTTTGGGTGGGTGCCCACCTCTGCTCCGCTCTAGATCCGGCCCTGAGGAAATGCATTGTTTTTTATGAGGACGGCGCAAATAAAAGCCGTTTAGGCATACAGTATGTGCAACATGTCATCTGTCTTGACCTATTGCACATTACCAAGTAAAGCGTCTAATGTTGATTACTGCAAAACGATCTAAAATAAATTGATTTAAGATCATTAGAGATGGGTTGTAGCCTGGGTCCAGTGCATTTCTGCCCTCTTCCTGTCCAGGACTTTATTTATTTCCATTCTCATTGGAAAAGTCAACATGTTCAATGTTTGAGAGCCGCCATTGGACTGGCCCCATGACGTTAAGGGAGTTTGCGTAACTGTCTATAATAATACTACAACTAGGCTCTGAGCGTAGCTAGCCTCGTTAGCAAAGTTGGTTAGTAAAGCCACCCGCCAACAACGGTGCTAATAATAACAATATCGTATTAATTGTCTATTAATAGTTGCCTTGCAGGTCGTTTCAGTTTTGACCCTGAGATAACGCTGTAGCGCACTGAAATTATAGCCCAAACTTGAAACATTTGGATTTCCAGTCCACCTTGTGTTTAGCTACAGAGCTGCTGGTAGGTGAGCAGCCAGAGATCTTTGGTCAAGTTGACAGAAATATTATAATGCTTTCAGTGACCCACATTCAAAACATTATGATTTTTTTAACACAATGCTATTGTTAATTAACTCAGAAGTGTACCGAATGGACCCTTGTAGTGACAGTTTTGAGATAACAATAATTCCACGTCCCATGTAGTTGGCAGCTTGACTTGCACATAATGAACTTTCTTGGACCTATGTCATCCCTAACGTTTTCTGTGCCCCCCTTTTCAGATCCCACAAATACTGTATATGATTCTGAACCTAAACAGGTTAGTAGACACACAACTTAACATTAAATGATCACCTTTAGCTGTGCAAAGATGCTTTGTGTCTAAACTCCTTCTAATGTTGTGCTTCACAGAACAACTCGCCTATATCTGGGACGACAAATCATTTTGTAATCCTCACCCCCAAGTGCTACGGCAACATATATTATTCAATATGTCTATCACCAACACGCCTACAAGCAATGATGCCTGCTTGAGCATTGTGCACAGTTTGATGTGTCACAGACAGGGCGGTGAGAGTGAGACTTTTGCTAAGCGGGCAATTGAAAGTTTGGTGAAAAAGCTGAAAGAAAAGAAGGATGAGTTGGACTCTCTCATCACGGCCATCACCACCAACGGAGCCCATCCTAGCAAGTGTGTCACAATTCAGAGAACACTTGATGGAAGATTGCAGGTAAGACCATTTAGTTCTCTCTAGCAGTACTATAACGGTAGTCATGGAAAATGCGGAAAAGTTAGGAATCTAATTGCTATGTTCTGGGCCTGGACATTGTTACAGAAAACTATTATTATTCTACACCTTCGACAAAGGAATACGGTAAATGGTAAACAAAACAAAATAACCACTGTGTGAAGTCCCATCGCTCTTATCGTCATACCTTACATTCCATGCTCAGCCAATTAAATCATCGCTATGTGGTCCACACAAACACACAAAGCTGGTCATAGGGCACATATAGCATGCCCTGGTTACAGCCAGACTATATTCCAGTGGCAAAAAAAACTTTGACAAAGCTACGGTAATTGGATAGGCACCCCTCAAAACTAATATTTTAACATGGAACCTTTTTTATGTAGAAGAAACTGTAAGATATAATGTTCAATTTGAGAATCTCTGGGAAATCAACCATTATACCATGTTATTCAGTATAAAGTAGGTTATAAGTTCATACTGTCCATGGTCCTAGTCTTTTTGTGTGAAATTCCTGTCTTACTGAATTTCTGTTGTTTCCAGGTGGCTGGTCGCAAAGGTTTCCCCCATGTAATCTATGCCCGTTTGTGGAGGTGGCCAGATCTACATAAGAATGAGCTGAAGCACGTCAAATACTGCCAGTTTGCCTTTGACCTTAAGTGTGACAGCGTATGTGTCAACCCATATCACTATGAGAGAGTGGTGTCTCCTGGTATAGGTGAGAAATTATATATATATTTTGGCCAATTGATTGATGCAGTATGCAAGATTACTATGCAAGTCAGGCAGAAATGTCTGTGTGTGTGCATGTATTTTAGCATGCCTGATCCAAATACAGAGGACGCCTGTTTATATGCCACTGTCCCAATAGTCCGACAGCCGACAGGATTCTTTTGTTTGGGAATTTTGCTCGTTAATGCTAGGGTCACAATAAACCCCCAAAAATATTCAATACTGATAGCCAGTAGGCAAGTGGATTTGTGGATGTATGTATTTTTAAGCCAATAAAAAAGACCATATACCAAATTTCCCCATACCTCAGCTGCCAGACTACAACACACATTTTATAGACCATTAGATTTACTCATTGTCCCATGGTAACATCCTGGTAATTGTCGTCTATCTTGTAACCCCTCATTTATTTCATTTTATCCAATCCATACACTAAGTCTAAGGAAGAAGTGCATGGTCACTGGGTAATTTGAACTGCAAGTGATTCAATTTCACACTGGTAAACATGGTATTTACATTTTGTTTTTGTCCTCAGATCTGTCAGGACTGACACTGACCAGTTCCGGCCCCAGCACGGGGCTGATGGTGAAGGACGAGTATGATTTTGACGGACAGCCCAGTCTGACCTCCATTGAGGGAGGCCATTCCATCCAGACTATCCAGCATCCCCCCTCCAGCAGCCGCTCTGCCCCCTCTGAGGCCTTTGGCACCCCCACCCTGCTCCCACCCTCTGAGGCCTCTACGTCTGCCTCTACATCATCCTTCCCTGCCATCGCTGCTGGATCGGGAAGTAAGTTGAAATGTTGAAATATATTCCGCTGGCAGCACATGCTTGGTCATATGTCAATTTTCGTTTACATTTGAGATTGTGGACATGGGTGATGTGAGTGGTGGCAGGTGTTTCTGCATGGCTGTTGGACTGTTGTGTTTGTTTTTCATTCCAGGGGAGAGGATGTATTGTAAAAAAGTTTCTGTCTGTGATGTACGCCAGTGGGGTTTCAACCATTTTGATACCAGGGCCCACTATTTATTCAGCATTTGAGCCACGGAACACCATTTGAGGACATTTTAGCCCCACAGACTCCAAAACTAAAGATTTCTTTTGCTTTTGTCCACAATTCCAGTCTTTTCTAATGGCCATACTTGTACATTCTCTAGTTGTGTAGATTTGGGCTAATTCAGATGATATAATATTTTAACTCTTGAGAGTGTAAACATTTTTGCGCTCTCTCAAAGAGTTACATCTGGTTAACTCTCAAGGACCACTGGTGGTCCCCGGACCACTGGTTGAAAACCAATTATGTGCACTCTTCTGTATTTGTGGTTGCACTGCATTGGTTATATTGGCCCTGTTATTATTATCAGGGTGTGAAATAAGATTATAGTTAATACCAGTTTCTCCTCTGTCCCTTTGTTTTCCCCAGATGCCAGCTCCACCTGGTCAAGAAACAGCAGCTTCACCCCAAACTTGCCCCACCACACCAATGGCCATCTACAGCACCACCCTCCTATGCCACATCCCGGGCACTACTGTAAGTACAGAAGTGCCCTAGCATACATGCCCACACAACGTTTTGCTTTGTAATGGCTCACACAACAAACATTTCGATCTTGGTAACTGTTGTCTCTTTTAGGGCCGGTACACAATGAATTGGCGTTCCAGCCTCCCATATCCAATCACCCCGGTGAGAACAACAGTAGTTAAAAAGCAACAGTATTGTTTTCTCATCATTTTGTTCCTTTGCTACTAGATATGCTCATTGTCTTACTGCATGTATGTTATTGACATGTTTGTTTTTGTTACAGCCCCTGACTACTGGTGCTCCATCGCCTATTTTGAGATGGACGTTCAGGTCGGCGAGACATTTAAGGTTCCCTCTACGTGTCCGATTGTTACTGTGGATGGTTACGTTGATCCTTCGGGGGGAGACCGGTTCTGTCTGGGCCAGCTCAGTAACGTCCACCGAACCGAGGCCATCGAGAGAGCCAGGTAGGCTCATTCTAAGCACAGCATCTCACTGATATAGGGTTTGTTTGGCTTTGTACAGGTCAATGGTTCATCCTTGTCTTCTAGGGAGGGTGCACGCAATGTTTCATGCAGGTGTATAGCCAATAATGTGAAAAGCTGACTCATCGTGGTGCTATAACAGGTTGTTCTAGAAAATGAGTGGCAGAGGTTCATTGTTTGCATCCAGGGATTGTGTGTGCAAATTTGACATCGACTCGATTAATGATGCCTGAGATTAGCTGGTACAGATGGACGGAGTGCAAAACATAAAGTACTCTTTGTAGATCACTGAACCATTTTATTCGTGTCATTGGTGGTGATTAAATTCTGTCATTAGTACAAACTAAAGCCAAATGTAAGTTGTTTATGTTACTGACCTCCAGGAGGAAAGCACTGTCTGTAATGTTTAATGACCCAAATTAGCATTTCTTTTATATTTTGTTTTTCACTGTTAAATCAAGTTATGGGTCTGATCAGATCAAAAATTTAAATAAACCTCTATGGCAAATACTAGTTAATCGACCCACTCATAATAGCTTTTTTCTACTACATCATGCAGAGGATTAATCTTTATATTTTTATAGTAGACCTCTTACTTTGATACTGTTCATGACATTCTAACGTCAATCTACTTTTCCTGTTTACTCTCCACCATGTCCATGTCTCTCTCAGGCTCCATATTGGTAAAGGGGTCCAGTTGGAGTGTAAGGGTGAGGGTGATGTGTGGGTGCGTTGCCTCAGTGACCATGCCGTGTTTGTTCAGAGTTACTACCTGGACAGAGAGGCGGGCCGCGCTCCTGGAGACGCTGTTCACAAGATCTACCCCAGTGCTTACATCAAGGTAAAGATGTTTTTCTTTTCGGAATATTATATTGGTATGGACCTTAAATACACACTTACAAAGGACAGTAATACTAAAGGTCTCAACGGGCCTGAAAATTAAGGCTCGGCCCTAACTGATCACGCCCGAGGCCCGGCCCAATGAAATGGAATAGATTTTAGCTCTGACCCGGCCCTAAACTGTTGGGTTTGGGCAGAATCTGAGAACCTTTCACAGAGTAAAAGTGAAATGCCAATCCAGCACCATCTTCATAATGGGTAAATACAGAAAAGTACTATTTTACTATCATAAAGTAATTCAATATATATTATTTTTTCATGGAGCCCAAGGCTTGACTCGGCCCTAATGATGAGCATAGGTTTTAGGCCCAACCCGGCCCTAAAATGTCAGATCGGCCCTGTTCGGGTTTGGTCCTGGTCGGGTTTGGGCAGAGTTTGAGAACATTTGTGTGTGTGTTGGATCACTGAATCCACTCATTTTGAGTCCTGTGCTGTTACAGAATTAACATAATCCTACATTGTCAAACAAATGTCAGATAAGAGGCAGAGAAGTGGGTAAATGTGGAATCTGCTGTGTTGGTGGATTGCTGTGCTTTAAAAATATGGTACTCTTTTTCCTCCTAGGTGTTTGACCTACGCCAGTGTCACAGGCAGATGCAGCAGCAGGCTGCCACCGCCCAGGCAGCAGCAGCAGCTCAGGCAGCTGCAGTGGCTGGGAACATACCTGGGCCTGGATCAGTTGGAGGGATTGCTCCTGCTATCAGTAAGACAAAAGACAAATGGGAAATGAATTGGCAGTAGCTGCTCTCAGATGGGTTAACACCTGCTGTCTGGCACATAGAAGCAGAATTTCAGGCCATAATTACATTGGTTTAGACAGAAATATGCAAATGTGCCAGGGTGAATAAACAAAGAAGTGCCTTCTCGGGGAACATTAGTAAGGTGTGGTAAGTGGCTATGAATTGTTGTATCATTTGGACAAGACCATGAATAACTTCTTGGCTAGTTTGAGCCTCAATCACCACTGATATAGCCAGTCCTTGTCATTTCTTTCTGGACAGTTTAGCTGCAGTACCACAATGTCTTGAAGTGGTGGGGGTGCTGATATGCAGGATATGTTATAGTATAGTTATTATAATACTTGTGCTAGATAAAAACAGGCTTATTTAAATTCCATGACGACTTTCAAGATCAACAATGGTGGACATAAACAAAGTGGAAATGCAAATTTGGGACTTAAGGAGAATAGGAATTACACGTAGGGTAGTAGGGTACTTTGATCACAACATTATGAGGCCAAAATCAAATGAGCTGTTCCTGAGAGCAATTTAAAGCTCCAAAAACATAATAAAAAGTTGAATTTCATGTTATTTCCCCTTAAGTAGGTCGGTAGTGCTTATTGTTAGTATCAGCTGTTAACACATGGGAGTGTATCCATGTTACAATGCACTAGACCCCTGGAAGATGGATTGCTGAGGTCAGTTTTGACATTTGCATTGGCTATTTAAAAAATAGTAATAATGCTGTACAAGCTCACAGGATGTCACTTCGTTCTGTGGGCTTGTACATCTGTTATTTTTGAAAATTGAAAGTCAGTTAACACAGGCAACTTTGCTGTGCAGTGCACATACACTTTGGAAACAAGATTGTGAATGTAACTGCCTTCCTCTCTACCTAGGTCTGTCAGCGGCTGCAGGTATTGGAGTAGACGACCTGCGGAGGCTGTGTATTCTCAGGATGAGCTTTGTTAAGGGCTGGGGGCCTGACTACCCTCGTCAGAGCATCAAAGAGACGCCATGCTGGATTGAGATCCACCTGCACAGAGCGCTCCAGTTACTGGACGAGGTTCTGCACACGATGCCTATAGCTGACCCCCAGCCTCTGGACTGAGCTTGTCCTAGGCTGGCATCATCCCCAATCGGACCAGAAATCGCAATGGCTTAGGAATGGCATCCCTAAAAGAATCGGTTTGGGTGGGTGGGAAAGGCTTCCAAAGCAGTGCTCGTCAGAGTCGTCACACTGCAACACCAGTGATGTCCCTGTTGGCCAGTGTCGCAAAACCACTGACCAAAGCCATATATCTACTCTAAATAATACATTTAGTTTTTGATAGATGGCTTTGATGCTTGATGACTGGAAAAGAGAATCATAGAGTTGGATAAGGATATTACTGAATCTGGTCGAAAGTTG
This sequence comes from Benthosema pterotum, assembly GCA_039105355.1. Lineage (NCBI taxonomy): Eukaryota > Metazoa > Chordata > Actinopteri > Myctophiformes > Myctophidae > Benthosema > Benthosema pterotum. The sequence goes on along the minus strand of CM076972.1, from coordinate 30,426,545 downwards.
CAGGACAAAATCCACCATGCCATCAGCTGACCTGAAACATTTGCATTTAAATAATGAACAATCGGGTACAACATGGACTAAGTGGCACCCCTGGATTCAACTATCATTGACTACTGGAAATTGTTTTTATAGATCTAAGAATGACCCTGACGCACAGTCAGTAGGACATTGCAGACAATCCCGAATAACTGGATGAGGTTGTATTATCATTACAGAGCTACAACCAATATTACCCCTCGTACCGGGGATATCCCACAGCCCTCCACATGCTGAATGACATGATTCACATAATGCCTACAGCTGACATTCATCAGGGACATGTCTACCATAGGTTATGGACTATATGCATCAGGGGTTCTTTGCATTTGGACCCATGAATAATGGTCACGGTTTCTGTCTGATACTGTATGTTTCCACTTGACAAATCCTAGTATCTTACTAGTATTTTCTTTTTATATTAGACAGGGTCACAGAAATTTTAAGGATTGCAGCTGCACACTTTGGAATGGAAGTGTATTATAGGTGGCAAGGGTTTCTGCATTACATTGGATTCTAAATGCAATACTGTTTCATGGAGCACCTGTGATTTATCTAATCATATAGCTTGTTTTATAGGTAGTTTTTTTCCATTGCAATGCTCACTCATCTTGCCTTCAATGAACAAGTTTTGATGAGAAAGTGTTTGGTTGGTTTGTGACCTGTTAAAAAAATAAATCAATTGCATTGCTGTTCGATTTTCAACAGTGTGCACATCCCATTAGTTAATTTGAGTCTTGAGATCTCCGTTTTGGAAAATATACCTTAACTATTCACACCTTCACTATTTTACACTGAAGGACAAAACACATAGTATGAAATGAGCTGTGATAAAATGGAAAAGAGGTGAAGCAGCTAAGTTCAGAATTTTGTCATTGAATCACAATACTAAAACATTTTATATCAACTTGATTGTTAGAGAGCCTTGTATGAACACATTTGAACCAGTATGCATAGGGAGGCATCTGCTGAGTTAGATATTTGTTTGGTTAAATTGACATTAAAACAATCTGAAGGCAAGTGCGCCCATACTCCACAGCACACCATTTGCAAATCATTGTACTTAATGACTGGTCAGTGTCTAGTGACTAGGCTTATGTACAGTAGATAGTCTTGAAGATTATTTCCCAACAAGTGTTCTCTCGATTTTTATTTTTGTTTGATACTTAATTCTATCATTAAGTAAAAGTATTTTATTTTTAGCACTTTATTTTGTTTTTCTTTTTGCTTTTAATGCTACATGTTGTATTGTCCTGTGATGAATGAGGGAGTGGATAAGCCGCCTGTTAGGTTTTATGTATAATCGGGGCTACATTGTGATATCCGATATATAGGATGCACTCAACACTAAGACACCTTCGACAAGGTAAACTTTTGCCCTCACAATATAGGCATTTACACACTTACATTGTTTTTCCCCCTCTTATTTTGAGTTGCCTTTTTTTCTTCATGTAAATAACTTTTACTTTTTGAGATGCATGTTAATGTTTGCATGAATGACGTATTGGGAAACTAATACCTCCCACCATACACACAGTATATTGGTCCAGCATGTTGTCAGAGACATTCTCAGAATTCTAAAGCAATGACTCAAAGCGCATTATGCCTCAATGATGCAGAAAATGTGTTTGGGTTATTTGAGCTTTTCATACTGTATCTGTAAATGTGGAAAGTCAAAGAATTGCTGATCAGCCAGGATTGCCCTGCTTGTAATGATCATTAGGCCTTGGGGTCGGGAAAGAGAGAGACACATGGATTTAAGAGGTGTAATAATTTGATCTCACCCCCTTCTAGACTCGAGTTTTAAATTACAAGGAAATTCAATCCCCAACTTTCCCTGCATGATGGGACACATCATTCTTCATCATCACTTCATTACATAGTTTGTTTAGAAGCCCCTATTCACATTTAAAGTTGTCACTGAGCTGCCATGATTAAAAGAATATATATATATATATAAAATAGTGAGCATTTGAAACTAAAGTAGTTTTTTTTTGTAAATTAGTTTTTGTTTCATTTAGAAAGTTACTGTAAGGTTTGAAATTTTGATGTATCAAAATCTACCATTGCAGTTTGTTTACAGCTGAAGTGTTACAGGGAAGGAATGTTTCTGCTCAAATTAAAACATTTGGACCTTGCTTTGTTACTTGAGATTGCCTACTACCCAAGGAATGAACTAAGGTGATGTTTTATGTTTAATTTTGACTGTCATGAGGGAGCCCACCCCCGCCCTAGCCTGGGTTCAGCCCACAGGCCCCATCTACTCCGTTGCCCACTCAGCTGGGTTCTGTGGTCTGGTGTTGTGATAAAGAGTTTCGATTTATCTCGTCCGGAAAAACGGCTCGGCCAATGAGCTGGAGTTGGAGGCGGGTCTAAAAAAATAGCCAATCAACACTGAGGATCATCTAACTGCCACAACAGAACAGTTCCCATAAAAAAACAGCACACATCCATTCAGTTTCATTGTAACTAAAGTTTCATTGTAACTAGAGTTTCATTGTAACTAGAGTTTCATTGTAAATAGAGTTTCATTCTTTAATACTGCATTTAGTTATAAATAGTGAAAATGTCCGACGCCAACTGCACTGCTAGTCAGTTAACTGCTAGTTAACTGCTAGTTAACTGATAGTTAACTGTTGTTGTCGACTGCAAACAACGCCTCCAGTGATTGGTCGAGGGAAAATCAAGGGCCCGCCTCCTTGTAAATCGGTTACAATGGGGCCAATGTCAGACTCTTGAGCCATGGCTCAGAGTCTGACAATCAGGCTACCCCCGCCCTCTGTTGTGCTTTTGGGCAGCATTGTTAAAAAGCTGTTTGCTCTACAAAAGTAATTAAAGAATTGGACTTTGTATACATTCATATACCAGTGTAATTGAATGGCTTGAATGGCAAAAACATACTTTTTTATTATCACTGAAATGTTTTTCTGAATTCTCGTGCTGTTATTTTGAGAAAATTATCTGAGCTACGTAAGGTCATCACAGGTTTTTGTATTAATTGCAGTATGGAGCTCGAATACAAACCTTTAGACACGCAGCCAGGATGGGCTGATGGTCATTAACAGATTATAGATATACATTTTTCTGTATTTCTTATGTGAGAAATTGAGAATCTATTATTAAAATGGCCTGACATTCTAGAGTTCCCTGTTCATCTTTGACACTTCAATAGTAGATACTTTGTGTTCATTATAGAGCATCATGAGGCCATTATTTTTTCCCACACAATTATTTTAAGCCTAGAATCAACAGGATCCTGGTGAATGACAATAAAACCTTTGATTCTGTGGGGAAAGAAATGTTAGACATGACATACTACACCCCTTGTTTAGCAGGTTTAATTTTTCTTCACAGAATCAAAGGTGTTTTTGAGGTCATAATTCACCAGTATCCTGGATGGCTTGATTCTAGGCTGAAAGGACCACTTTTCAACTTATCAGTTCACAAAAAATATAAACAATGGCGCATTTTTAGGTATGGAAAGCCTGCAGTTTATATTCACTTGCATTCTCCATCAATGATGTCACTCACTGGTAGATGGTTTTCTGAACTGCCCACATGCCTCCTAAGAGACACAGACTGAGTAGAAATAAATGGCGGCATTTTCTCATGAAAAATACTGAGGAAGTATATGAAGATAGGTTGAAGTCATGAAGATGTATTAAACATAATTGATATGAATATATCAATATAATATATATTGTAAATATATATATGGGGAAAATGGTACATTTTTCACTGGCACCAAAAAGCCAAGCCCACTGCTATGCCAGAGCATAGCAGTGGTCGTGGCTTTTAGTAACTAGTCTGATGTGGTTATACGTAGGCTGGAACTGGCAGTCAAAATCAGAACTTTGGAGCTGCTGTATAGTAGCCTGGACTCTTATCATTAACATTTCAGACTGACATATCTAGTTAATATGTTGTGCACTGTTTTGAATGCATCACAGGGGAAAAGATGAGCTCACTGTCACACCCCTAGTCCCTTCTATGGCGTTTGTTAATTTTACTGCTCTTCTCTAGAGATGAAGAATACATCACAGATGATCACCCACAGTACACCCATAGAGTACTTAGTTGTGAACTAATACAGCACTGAAGGATGCTTTTAAAGATATATATTTAAGTACACAGCAGTTTGTGGGCAGACCATACAATGCTGACAGTACCATAATGATCTATTGGTAAAGTACATATACTAGAGGCATATGCCATTTGCATTATGATAACAGAAGTGCTTTCCAAGGCACTTAAGACACTATACAGAACACAAATAAAAACATTTTTATAAGAAAAATAAACATTAAGTTATACAAAGTTTGGGGTTTTGAGTGTTTTCTTAACGGAACTACAAAGGCCCAGTCGCCTAATTAAGTTGGTGGAATTGTGGGGCTTCACTTGGTTAGCAGTGAATGCTTGACCTGAGGAAGGCAGTGTACATGACATGATTCGATGTGCTCAGAGGTAGCAGTGGGCCCGATTGTCGAGGGCTTTGTATTTTTTGAAGTGATGTGGTCCTTGGATCGGCTTCTGGTGAGCAATCAGTCAGCAGAGTTTTGAACATACTGTTTGTTTTTTGAGAACATTGGTGACATCAGCTCTCGCTAGTCGAGAACTTTAAGGCAGACTATCAACACTGTCACTTGCAACATTAACAACATGTGATTTGTCACATTGCCAACAATAGCAGTTCTACCAGTTCAAACATCAAGACATTGTTCACCACAAATAATCAGCCCTTTTTTGGGCAATTAACTTGCCTAGCCAGTTTACTTTCTGGCCTAGAGGGGTGGGTGCACATGGAGAATATAAGTTCACCGATCTGAGCCCCTCCCCCCAAGCTTTAATTTGTTGGGCCATGAGAACAAAAATAAAAGCCTGGTTACCCTAATAAAATATAAATCAGGCTTTAGTTGGAGTGACTGCACTTGAATATCTTTAGAAACCAGATCTGAAATGCATTTCACACCACCTAAAAATGGATTTAGGCCGACAGCCTTAACATAGCCTTTGGACCTAGTCTACAGATTAGATGTCAGACAATGCTGTACAGAGGAACCAACCATTTTGGTTCTTAAATAAGACAGGACTGCTGAGATGGCTTTAAATGAAACGGTCTTTATTAAGTAACTTTAATATCAGAAAAATAAAACTCTTAAATTCTCTTTACAGCAAATATATAATATCAGTGCTTTGGCCGCAATAACTTAAAAGGCCGTTACCATAAAATATAGTCTGCTTTTAAATTCCCGACTGAATTTGTAGATTTTATATGCCATAAGACTTCCCCCTACATATACATAACAAAAGTGTAGTAAAATTAGCAAATACTTTAAACTGTTTGTACAGCTTAATATATGTATATATTTATAGAGATAATTAAGATCTATTTTACAGTATCCCATTCTAAAGCCCGGCTTATACTTAGTTGTGTTGCTAGTAATACCCACCTTAAACAGAAGATCTACAAGCTCAATGTGTCATGCCGTGAAGCGACACCTTGTAGATTGTCCATTTTCAGCGCACAACTCAACCAAGTCTAAATCAGGCCTTAATTTGGTGGCGTACAGACATAACAGGCAGCTTAGATCCTTGGCCTCTTTACAAACAGTTGCAGTGTAACGTTTTACATTGGCGGTACATTATGTATACATGCTCGTGTTGCACATTCCATTTCCACTATGGTTAAACGGCAGCTAAATCACTTATCAATACTATTATCATCGTCAATACTGTAAACTACTAACTAGACTACAAGCAAATAGCACTGACACCCTCCTGCAACGCAGCGCTTCTTGGGTTTCCACCTCAACGCTCACTAATTCACTCACTTGATAAAGTAAGAAATAAAAAAAATCTTATTTGTAAACATTGTAATATATATATATTTATAGTCGTATATATGAAATGTAACAAAATAAAAAATAAAGTTCTGTATATATTTATCAGTCATTAACAGTAATAATATAATCCATACACAAAAATGTCAATAGAGATCCATTTCAAGAAACTGAGGGCCTACAGTGTATTGCATTCCCTCTGAGAGAGAAAGAGACCAACCCTTCTGAGAGCTATGTCTCCCAAATAAAAAGGACGGATAGATGTTGAAACGTAGGGGGAAAGGCAACCAAGTCCAACACTTTAAATTATTTTACAAGTATTTGAGACTGGCTGTTTGTGTATGTATGTTACAATGGTTGATTGCAATGAAACTGAATCAAAGAAACAGAAATGCAATTGAAACAATGAGTAAAGAGCTACGGAATTACATTACTACCAAATACTAGTTCCACCCTAACTATAGCTGAACGCTAGAGACTGTGATGTGATATCCACACTAGCATCATGCCGTATAGTAAAGCAATAGTATTGGCCTCAAGTAGTGTGTACATAGTTCAAGATTATCTAGTTCCATTCACTTCCCCTTTAAAATGTTCACCCCTATAAAACAAAGTCTATAGACATTGGTGTTTAAAGCTAGTTTGAGATGATTTCCACTATACTGTACCTTTCTTTCCATTTTCAGTCAAGAGTGAACAAACATTTTATAGAAACAAAAATAGTAAAAATGTATCTTGATCAGCCAGTGACCGACTGATGAAGCTATGGGGAGGCTTGTGCTTGATCGGGCACAGAACATTACAATACAAAATTAAGTTGAACACACATGAAGGCAACTCAAGTGAGGAGTATAGCTATGCAGGTGTGTACCGATTAAAGGAGCCCATCCCATCATTGCATTAGCACAGCCTCAACAGAACTTGGTGTTCTGGCCTATTTCAGGTTTTTCACATCAAGTAAGAAGCAATGGGCAGCTTTCATTTACACCATTGTGTCCCACCTGAATAACACAGAATGCTTACCAGGTGTTACACAATATAGTTTCAACAAATTGGTAAGAGGCAAGAGCAGTGACATTCAGGTGAGGATGCTACTGGTATAGATAAAATGTCAGTTGCCGAATTGCCAACTATGGATCTGTGATCCAAATGACCTCTGTGGCACTGACAATGCAAATAATATAAAAAGGTAGAGGAACAAACAAAAAAACAAAAAAACAAAAACAAAAACACATAGCACCACTTTGACAATTTGGGATGTTGTCAGGTGGTAAAGTCCTAGCTGGCAGGCAACAACAATGTTTGGTTTTCTTAAATATGGGTGACTGGGACAACCCACATGCATGTGAAGAAGCAAACGGAAATAACCAGTAGTGATGTGCAGGAGTGTTGGATATTGAAAATAAACTAAAAGTTGCATCAATCAGTGCAATAAGTAAAATTTGTGAATGGAAGGAGGGGGCATCAAATAAAAAAATAAAATAAATCTTAAATAACAACAAAAGCGGAAATTCACATGCCTGTAATAAGCTCTTTGATCCATCGTGAAGCAATGGACGAAACAAGATTTTGGTGCCAGAATGTGTTCAAGAAACTACAGTTTCTTAAACTAAGCTGAACACATTAAGACAAGTCCCATATTAGTGTTAGTTCTTTTTAGCATAGGTATGGTTTGGAGCGCTAGTGTTGTCCAGTAAATTACAGGCTTTCCAAAAAGGCCACAGGTTTGCTATAAGACATAGTAACATACTGAATGTGTCCACTGAACCAGTTTTTGTTTGGATTACTCAGAATGGAATTAGGCACAGGTTTACTGTAAACAGATTATTTTTAAGAAGCAACAGAAAGCAAGATGGTGGGATAGAAGTGGTGCAGCATCTTGGTACTGGGAGGAGTCAACCACTTCCTGGTTCTGTTGTTGGAAGTCAAAAGAAAGAGGAATCAATGACGCAATGGGAATTTTCTTTTGGAGTGCAACCAATGTGCAGTAGCAGGATTTAGCCACTTTGTTTGAAATGCCTCAGTGTGTTTACAAGCATGCCAACATCGCACTATTAATCAACATACCAAAAAGATAGATTGAATTGTAAACATCATGCTTACAAAAGCACAGATAAACCTTCTCAAACACAAATAGGAAATCTTGGATAAGACAAGTATAAGCGTTGGTATCTGCTTTCCATAGAGGATCATTTGTTGTAGCAAAAATCAACTACTATCTGGAATACTGTTATGTGTGCTTGTAATCCCCCTACATTAAGCACTATTTGTGAGATGCAATGGGGCAGGACCAGAATTTCACATTTGAAAAGAAAACTAGCAGCAAAACAAAAAAAGAAATAAAAAAAAAGTGAGATATTGAGAGGAAAAAGATCAGAAATGTTCCTGGCCAACTTAAATCTTGATCCAAATGCCAGCTGAACACTTAAAGGATAAAAATCCATACTTAATCAAAAATAATGAGCGAGACAGGAAAAAGAAATATCCTACCCCACACAATGCTACCAGAGGGTCACTGACCCTCTATTGATCAATCACCAATAGGAAGAAGACTTCACAATTGCGGGGACATGCGTAGATGTGCTTCACACTCCACCCGCAAAATGTACAGAACTTTGAACTTGAACAAAACATAGGGTGAAGATGCACGTAGATGCTGATAATGGGATCACTTTTGTGATTTCCCCTACTAATGTTTTGCGTTATGGAAGGAAGTAGTGGGGATGCTGAACCCTCGTCAGACGTTACGGGCATCTTCAGAACAGGTGTTTGAGTTAAAATCACATGTTACGGAGCTGTATAGCCTGTGTGACTGGAGAGAGGCACACAGGGCACACGGCCTCTGGTCCCTGGCATATATGTGTGGCACACTCCATGCAGAAAAGGTTGTGCCCACAGGGAACCAAGGCAGCAATCACCTGACTCTCCATACAGTGGATGCAGATCTCCTGTCCTTTCCCCAACGATCCAAGCGCAGGCCGGTAGGGATGGGATGATTCAGGTGGGGAGGAGGAAGAGGCAGTGCTTTCACTGGAAGAAGAGAAGGCAGGGCCGTAGGCTGAGAAATTTTGGGAGTCCATGGCCCCGCCTGAGCATAGAGGCCCCCGTTGAACGCGCTGGGCCTGGGGGTGCTCCAGAGCTTCTGTCCCAGGGAAGGTGGGTGAGAGCCGTGGGGTCCCTGGCTGACTGGCCTGGAGAAAGTGATGGAATGAGTGTCATTCATTGGACTCTAATAAACACTACATAGAACTGCAGCAAGGTGAAAACCTAGTATCTCTGATACAGTCTATATTTGAAGACCAAAAGAAAATATCCATTGTATTTCTGTTCTCGTCTGTCATGAATTTTCATGGCTGGAAAGGCCTTACATTAAACATTAACATTAGATCAATGCACAAACCTGGGCCGGGCGGGCATCAAAGGCCTGGATGCCCTGTCGATCCACAAAGGGACTCCAGACCACATTAGGCTGAGGGACTGAGTGAGAGACTGGGGCAGTGGAGATGGTCAAGGGGTCAAATCCAGATGAGGAACCTCCCAGACCAACAAGTTCCTCAGATCCTAGGGGGAGAAGGTTGTCACCGAACCAGAAACTTGCTCCACTGCTGTTGTTGTTGTTGTTGGAGTTGGCATTGAACGGACAGGTCGGACTGAAATCTGCCATCCGGTTCCCATTCCCGCTGCCGTAGAACGAGTCAGCCGAACTGGACCCACTGCCAAGGGAGCTGGAGCTGTCATTGCGGTAAGTGGAAGACATTCGAACGCTACCATTGATATTGCTGTTGATTCGCTGAGTACCAGTGACGTTCAGTGGCAGTACACCGCCGCCAGGTGATGGCGCACTCGCCTGAAGCCACGACCCATCTCCTAAACCTGCCTGTGCCGTAGAGGTCTCAAAGCTGACATCCTTCCCGTTGAAATGAAAGTCGTTGTCATCTGTACCAGGAACCTCTATGCCACCACAGGTGCCCGTGCGGAGAGCAATGTGTGCCTCAATTTCCTCCCTTGCTCTATCGACATTCTCTGGCATGCCTGTGACTTCAAACACTGGCTCCTTGTCACGGCTCGGCGTAACAATGTATGTGTGTGTCTGCTGCTGAATTCGTTTGATGGTTGCACCTGAGAGAGAAAAACAGGACACAGTCATTCAACGGTGCTGAGCTACAATCAATGGTAGGAGCATCCTAGCCAGGGTCAGGACTTTAACCTGAATTTCATTTTCAAAACATTGTGAATGAAGGTCTAAGACAAAGTTCTAGATCAAAACAAGTCATGGCTAAATTACTTATCTTATGTGTGTTACTAACAAGGTAATTTGCACTATCCTATAACTGATTATCATCACATCTCAACAGTATGTTGATTTGCATATGCACCCGTCACCTGATTTTTGCAATGCTACTGTCCAAAAGGCGTACTGGCAGTTGCCTTTTCTCATTTATCTCCTCAGAATTAATTTTTGCATTCCCATCACTTGACCTCTGTTTGCTTTATATACAGTAACTATGGTACAACTATGGCTATCCATAGTGTTACATTATGGGGAGGATACTTAAGAAAAGTCTTTGCAAGCTAATTTTGAACCTACCTTTTGGACCTACAACCAGTCCCACAACACGATATGGCACGCGTACCTGTAAGGAGTAAATTGTGTGAACAAGTTATTATTACTCAGGGCTTGTCCCATTACACACCATGTATTGTATACCAATGCTGCAATACTAAATACTAATGCCATTAGTCAGTCCAGACCCAAATACTAGGTATATGCTAATCATTTAATATCACATTTACTGACCTGGATCGTTGTCTGACCGGGAAGAGTCGGTGCTCCTGGAAGTCCTGGTGCCCCCACAGAAGACAGAGGCCCAACCTTGTTTCTAGATGCTCTGATGAGGGAGAAGTGCTCTGCCGCAGATAGGATTTCTCTTTTGGCCATGGCTACGTCTTCCTTCCGACCTGTTACAACGAAGACGGGCTGTTCTCCCCGTACAGGCGTCTTGATATAGGTGTTGGTCTTGGCTCGCAGTGCCTTGATTTTGCATCCTGAGATGGGGTGAGAGTAAATTGGTTCATGCAAACTGAGTGGATGTGTTAATTATAGGTGGAGATGGACGGGACATGCATGTCCAATACTATCCAAAACATATAGCATTATCCTCAATCACATATTATTGGAAACGTGCGCGCACGCACGCACGCACACACACACACACACACACACACACACACACACACACACACAAAATAGTGGAGGACAGTGTCCATTTCAACAATGAACTCTGATTGTACAATGCATTGGTAATGGTAATCTTCAAAATACATTAAAAAAATATATATGTATTTATTTCAGCTGTGACTGTGAGAGCACACATCACTATCAGAGCCATTTCCTGTTGTTGTCAACAGTGTGTGTGTGTGTGTGTGTGTGTGTGTGTGTGTGTGTCTACCCTCCCCCACTGTTCAAAATCCCGACTAAATAATAACACCATTCTGCCAACCCTTATTATCACGGAATGCAAACTTTCGGGGGGGAAACCAGAGGAGAAAGACCTCGGATTTATAAAGGCCAGTACAAATTGCAAAGGGATGATTTTTGTCGTTGGTCATGCCAGTCCAGACTATGACAAAGAGCTAACTATAGCCTGTACGGCTGATGTGGCAATGTAATGGTGACCAACATATCTATTCATGTTCTGAAACAAAGCAAGAGCATGAGCCTGAACAGCAGCATTACAGACCGAATGACTACTTTCAGTGTGAACCAGAAAAGAAAACAAAAATGTTACTTTGCGGTCGAGTGTGTTACAGTTATTATACAACTTATGCAAAAAACTTTTTTGTGGAGATAGGAGCGGATGACCCACTTAGAAAACACTGCCAACCATATATTTAGACAGGAGCTCCATCTACAAGCACACAACAACGCGATGCAGCCGGTTGTATATGGCATTTAATTTATATACATTTAAAAAGGTCGAATAGCTCACCCTGTCTGCCCACGATCTCCGCGACGTGTTCGGAGCTCGGCACGGCCACACACTCCGTGGTGTTGACGCTCTTCCTCCGCATTAGCAGCGACTGTTGCTGCTGCTGCTGCTCCGCGTCGTAGCCCGGCTCTCCGTACACCGAGCCCGGGGCAGGCAGCACCATCATCCCGCTGTGAGGAGGAGGCGGCGGCTGCAGGGCCGTCACATCATCCAGGTGATCGTCGGTGGCGGTGTTGTTGTTGTACAGCAGGATGGTGTCGGGAGGTGCTGGTGGCTCCAGGGCCTGGTGGTGGTGGTGGTGGTGTGCTAGCAGCGAGCTAACTGCACCGTTGTTCCCATTGTTGGAGGCAGAATCCCCAACTTGTAGATCCTCGTCCTCCGAGGGGTTTTGTTCTTCCGAAGGCGGCCGATGGTGGTGGTGAAGAGAGAGCGGCTTCAGGTCCAGGACCGTACCCAGAAGACTGAAGTGAGAGACGGGAGGAGGGAGCGGTTGATGATGATGATGATGGTGGTGATGGTCTGGTTGTTCTTCCAGGCCCAAGACACCGGTGAACCCACCATGCACGGCTAGCGGCGGCGGGACCTCCGACTCGCCCTCGTCGGCCTCCAACAGAGACGTGCTGCTCGGCATGGTGGAGAAAAAACGCACCAAACGATCTGTCCCTTGTAGAAGGCTGCAGCTCAATGCAAATCGATTAGGAATCTCGAGTTTTTTCGCCAATAAAGCGCCCGCGCCTGTTGCAAAATGTGAGGGCTGTGTTTTGTCTCCCTCCCTCTTTTGTCTACAGCACTAGTCTCGTGGTGTTGATTTTCGCGTCCAGACGTGCATTCACGACAGTCACCAAGACGCAAAGACCGCGCATGCTTTTTATCCGGGTTATTTTATTGAGGCTGAGACATGACCATAGAGTAAGCATATGACCCAATATCACATTTAGCAGGGGAAATGGTAGTTAAATATGAGCTTCAAAGGAAGGTATTTTGAGTTTGGAAATATATGACTATGTGATAGAATTCTATTGGAATGGATACATACGAACAGGGATGGGTGTATGGGACATTTCTGTATTGGTACCCTAAACATGAACATGGACATACATTTTATGTCCATGTTTATGTTTATGTTTAGGGTACCAACAGGGAGCACTGGTTTGCCACTCACTTCAGACTTCAGGCATGATCCCCCCTTTTTTTGTTGAATGGGTACAATTCAACGAAAGTACACGTGGTGGGATCTCCGCAATCTATTTGGGGGGCCCAAATAGAATATTGCTTTCAGTTTGTAGAATGGGTACAGTACAGGGATAGGTTGTTTACATCAGGGTCGTCCATTTTCAGTTAAATAATCAGAACATCTAAAGTCTGATCTTCTGTTCTTTATTTGTAAGTCTATAAATGTTATGATATTTCAAGTTAAATTTGCACATTTAACAAAGTGCAATTGAACACAGCTAAATACATGACTGATAAATGTGAGTGGACGCCGTGTTAATTTCATCCTGACATTGAGACGTAATACAATATACACTAAGAAATGTGCTTGAGATGTTTCTGTAATTCTGCAAATGGTTAATAAATACTTAAATCAATGAACCAACCACTATATAATATGTGCACTTCAATTCATATTTTTAATCCAATTAATACATATTCATTATGTATTTAATCGATTCTGATATTTGTGTATTAAGTAAAATTCCCGAAAAAAAAAAAATATATATATATATATATATATATATATATATATATATATATATATATATATATATATATATATATATATATATATATATATATATATATATATATATATATATATATATATATATATATATATATTTGACAGTATGAAATGGTTTGAGAAGAGCGAGGAGGAACCACTGCCCGCCCGCATCATTTTGTCCAACGCTTCATTTTCTACGTTACCATGCACTTCCGCTTCCCCAGAGAATTGCGACATTGAGGGGTCACAAAGGGACTTCTTGCAGCCAGAAAGGGGCAAACTGGAGTTGGAAATACATCTTCAACGAGTGCAGCGCAAATAAAGAGCATGCGTGCCAACAAAATACTGTACATGAACAACTAAAGTCTCTGTAATGCATGGTGTTGTATATCCAATCCAATGCATTTCTGCCTACTTCTGGTCTAAGACTTGTCCCAGTTGGTTGTCCCCATTCTCAGTAAAAGTCTATGTATAAGAGTCGCCATTGACTGGCCCCATGAAGTGAATGGGGTTTGCGTAACTCCGTCTATAGGCTCTGTTGTAGACCAGATGTGGACCAATAGGCGTAAGAGGCGGGTTTACTAAAAAATAACCAATGACATCTCATGATGTTGATGCTACGTAATTCTGTATTTCGTACATCCGGGTAAGGGATTTGAGGTGAGTAACTGGTGCTGAGTGAAACACAAGGTTTGATTAAATATTACAAATGTTCAGAGTTTATTCAACCCGGACATGGTATTTATGGACTTGCAATTATGTCACACAATTCGACATTCCATTAAAGATCATCCATTCTAAGGCGATTGCTTGTCGTAACCGGCATTGCCTGCTAGCTAGTTAGCCCCAAGCTATTTTGTCGCCAATGTCCGGGTTTGCTTTGTCAGAAATTGTCACCATTTTTGTCATGTTGTCCACCTGTAATTGCCTTTTAGTAAATCCGTCTTAATATGCTTTTGCCAGGTCCGTCACAGGTTCACTTTGGATACCTTGCCTCGCTGACGATGTGCGGATCCATTCGGGTGCTGCTGCAAGTGTTATGGGCCCAGCTACTCTGTGGCTTGGTTCTGGGCTCCGAACTCACGTTCGAGCTGCCAGACAACGCTAAGCAGTGTTTCTACGAAGACATCATCATTGGTACCAAGTGTACACTGGAATTTCAGGTATGTCCCCTTTTGCTCACTATAACTGATAGCTGCTGTATACTGGGTACTGGTGGTGGCCCGGAATTAGGCCCATTCTCCAGCCCAACATGCAACGTTAGAATAACTAGAATAAGTTGCAACACTAGATTTGTTTTCTTTAAAATAATGGTATGAAGATGAATCTATGGTTACAATGCCATCTAGCCCCCTTTGGGATTTTTTGCCTTTTCTGTAAACTCCCATCACCAGGCTTTCTGCCTCAGAGCAAAGCACGGTCTGTGTTAACTTAAAAGTAGTCATTACTTTGTAGTTATCACCTTGAACTTCCTTTAGTTCAAACTGGAAACATGTGCGAATTGGTATTGTTAGATCTATTTTTGTTTGGGCTTCTCAATTCCTAACTTCCCATGTCCTGCCTCCTGCACAGTGACTGGTTTATTCACATCATACAGCTGCAGGGCATTGCACAGCTAAGAAATTGAATTAGATGAAAGTTAGACATGTTTCTGAATAGATTGACATGTTTCTATAAATCTCTCTCTCTCTCTCTCTCTCTCTCTCCCTCTTTGTTTTCCCAGGTGGTCACTGGTGGCCATTATGATGTAGACTGCCGTTTGGAGGACCCAGACAGTACTGTTCTCTACAAGGAGATGAAGAAACAATATGACAGTTTTACCTTTACGGCAGCCAAGAATGGCACCTACAAGTTCTGCTTCAGCAACGAGTTTTCCACCTTCACACACAAGACTGTTTATTTTGACTTTCAGGTTGGCGAGGACCCCCCACTGTTCCCCAACGAGAACAGGGTTACTGCTCTCACTCAGGTAAGTGGTGTCACAGGTGTGTGCATTTTATCCGTGAGACACTGTGGATCTGTTTTGACAAGAATGACATTAAACAAGAACACTGTTTTACATTGACTACTGTACACCATTACAGACTATACACAGGATGATAACCTATTTTGTCATTAGTCGAATCATGATGATGTGGGTTAGGCTAAACATTCAAACTAAAGTCACCTGCTTGCTGCAAGTGTGGATTTTAATTATTTATTTTTCAATTCGAATCTGTTCCACATTATTAGATGGAGTCGGCCTGCGTTTCCATTCATGAGGCTCTGAAGTCTGTCATTGATTACCAGACTCACTTCCGCCTCCGGGAGGCCCAGGGACGCAGTCGGGCAGAGGATCTCAACACCCGTGTGGCATTCTGGTCCATTGGTGAGGCCTTCATCCTTCTGGTGGTCAGCATAAGTCAGGTGGTGCTGCTAAGAAGCTTCTTTTCTGACAAGAAGACCACCACAACACGTGTCGGATCATAACAACCTCTGAAGCCTCTGGTCCATTTACAATCCTCTGATCATCCAGACCTGGGCTCAAACGCATAAAGTTTGGTTTACAAAAATGGAACAAAACAATGCTGGTCTAAGACCATCTTGGTTTTTAGATATTTAGTTCTGATATTAAACTTTATGCAAAAGCCCCCATGGCAAGCCAATTAAAAAGATGTGGCAAATGTTTTTGAGGAATAACACAAAACTAACAACACCACACAGAGTTTTGTTATTGAGTGTTTTATAGGTGGTTAGCCTTAGCCTATTGGTTTAAGCTGACCTCAAGTCCTTCACATGTTTGAAATTAGTTTGTTTTTGCCCAGGTCTGTCATAAATGTTATTTCATATCTGTTATTGTTCCTTCAACCCAAAGTGTGTGTAACAGTAAAGGAGGTAGAATTTGTATCATCAAAATTAATGAAATGGACTTAAGGAATTGATTTGTCTGCACAGCACTGATCAGTGAAAGCAGCACAGACTGTGTACAGTAGATGGGTGTTCCTATAGACTATTAGGCTCCGTGTGTCACTGGTTTCCAGGATGGAATACCTTGTTTGCTGTTCCTTTCAATTTCCAGGTAGACTAAGTTGAAATAAGTGCAGGTGTTGCATTTCTGGTTCAAACCTTCTCTTGAGTCCATCCGACAGTGCTATGTGAAAATGAAGTGGAACAGGAAACTTGGTATGCTACCTTCTGTAAATCTGGGATCTACAGTTGTGCACATACATCGCCTGCTGGGCAAGCCACTTCTGGGTTTTTTTTATCCTTCATGCCATTTAACCAGTTATTTGTTAAGTTCCATAATTAATGCCAGATTGAATTCAGGCTAAGTGGTAGCAACTAGAGATCTCACAGGAGCCAATTGCTCTCTCAACCAGTTTCTCCCTCAAGACATAATTCCTTAAATCCACAAAAGAATATGTACATTATAGCAGTTTTCTTTATTTTTAGATTCCATTCGCTGAATTTGAAGTTTTAAATGTGTTCATCTTTTGAATTTACTTTTTAACACACCCTGGTAAAGTATTTCAGATTAGACTATGCCTAGGGTGTTCTGTATTACATAATGTGAATGTTAGTTTGACTGCTATGACATAAAGGACATGAAAAGTTGAAAACACACTGCAAGGACCTGATATTGTGAGCAGTTCCATCATCTTGTTTATTTGGCTCTTAACAGCAGCCATTGCTTTTCTATAGCTATCATTCTATCATTTCCTGTTTAAGTGTAATGACTTATTTATTATGTGGGTTCGTTTTGTTTTTACAACACTGTTGTAAAATTAATATTGTTTTGTATAATACTGCCTGAATGTAAAAACATACCGGTAGGTTGGTTTGATGTTGTAATTTAAATGCTTACAAGAGATTTGGATCTTAACATTTAAAACATGGGAATGGACTATGAGAAGGTAGCCTTCATTTTAGTGCAAAGTGTTGTGAGCGTGTGACTCTACCATTTCAGTGTACAACACTGGCCTAAAACTCATTTTAAAACCGGCTTTAGGAATCGTACATCAATTGTGATCCTTTTCACTCACTTAGCAGGTGAGGCTGCTTGTTGATGTATTAAAACAGCACTTTTTTGTTTTTTCTCTCTCCGCAGTCTAGTTGTGCTATCATTTATCGAGACAACAGACGTTAAGGTTACCTGGCTGGAAATAAATCCAGACTAGTTGTGTAGCCATCTGGAAATGCCATGTTTAAACCTTGTTACTGGGTTAGGGTTGTTACTGTAAACCAAATATTTCTTTTGTGACCATCCTTTTATACAATATTTTTGGTGTTCTGCTTTGGCCTTTTCTGGAAACATTTTTCAAGGGTGTTTGGAATTAACTAATCCCCCCAATTTACAATTTAACAAATTCCTGTATGTATGCCTTGCCCATGATCATACATTCATTTTCAGGTTTAGCTATCTTCTCATAGTAATATTTTGTTTTGATATAATTGGCTGATATGAATATACATATTGTGTCATAAGATATGAAAAAAGTACTTTTATCTTATGAGGACTTTCTTTTTTTTCTTTTCAAAGGTGTGGTGTTTTGTTTTGTGCACTATTTGACTTAATTCTCAACATTTAGAATCAGCATTGAGGCACTCTTGTGACTTTTTCCCTTGCATAGCTGAATAAACTTTCTGGTATAAAAGATGTATTTCTTAATGCGTTATTAATCACTACACTGGTATACAGATAATGGTTACATTATGTGTATTCTACTGAAATTTACGTCACCTTTATCTAGTGTGTGGGTGTCTGATGTTTTACAGTATGAGAGCATGTTTTCTTCGTGGTGCTTTCAACGTTCAGTCAATAGGGGGTGACGGCGAGGCACCGACTAGACTAGATTGATATTATGGGTGAGCTTATCTAGCAGCTCTGTGATTGGAGCGTCCATCTGTCAATCTTACGACAGGTGGAGGGGGTGGGGGGCACTGCATTGTTTTCCATCCACCGACAGCGCCCCCAAGCTTGAAGCAATGGGCCGTGGTGGCGAAAAGTGGAAGTGCAGCCTTATAATGGAAGTGAACGGGCTTCGTGACGTCACAGGTGTCATGGCGGCACACTGGTGACCACCAAATTTTGGTGTCCGGAAGTTGCTTACAATGTTATTCCAATGGGAACTTCCGGCAGTCTTCCGGGTGCTTCAAAGCGCCACTGAGCAACTTGTATTGAAATGAACGGCAAGGGGGCGGGGCTATCGCTCCAGTCCGCCCTCTATATTTATAACTCTATGGGGGCACTGCATTGTTTTCGATTTGATAGAAGTGAGTCGTGATCGTCCAGCTGAGAGGTGGGAGGACGTTTCCAATCCATCCACCAGCATTTTTTTTTACTTTCTCCCTTAACGCAGGATTTACACGGAGTTAAAGTCTTCATGTCCTGTTTGGACGCGAGAGGGACAGGGAACGTCGTTGGCAAGCGAACAAAGCGTCCGCCCTGGCCGCTGTCATTTCAACGTTTGGGCTGAAAACGACGAAAACAACGTTGGTTCCGTTGGCAAAGAGAGGCTAAACTAGACGAGCTAAAGCTAAGCTAGCAGCAACACAGGAGAACGAGCGGGGGTGGATCGCCGTTCCTCGGCCCTGCGTATGTCGTCCGCTTGGGATACAAACACTAGAATGACCAGAGGGATGACGGTGACAGTCGTGTCCGAATCAAACTGACGCCGCGGCGGTGGGCGGACGTCAAACAGCTGAAACAATTTGGCCGATGAGGCTAAGCTAAATAGCTAATTAAGGAAGTTGGCTAGCGTGCCCAACATTGTTGTCTCCGTTGCAACAGGGGTTTTCTCTTCCTTTTTTTTTTATATAATTTTGGTTTTAAAGGACACTTTACTGCTGGTGATGATGATGGTTCTACCAACAAGCTGACATTGGAGTTTTTTGTGGTTTGTTCCTAATAACGCCAAGTAACGCGATAGCAACTTTTAGCTAGGAAGTCTGCTTGTAAACAAAGAGCCATATCCTTCTGTCCTCCTCCTAGCATTGTTATTACAGATTATACGGCATCGCATTTCTGTTCCACGGCGAAGGGTGGAAATAATGGATCTCAAGACGGCGGTGTTCAACGCGGCCAGGGACGGCAAGCTGCGGCTCCTCCAGAAGCTCCTGGAGAACAAGGACGGCGGCGAGGTGTCCAAGCTGATGGGCGAGAAGACGAACGGCGCCACGCCGCTCCTGATGGCTGCACGCTATGGACACCTGGACCTGGTGGAATACCTGCTGGAGTGCTGCTGCGCGCCCGTGGAGGTCGGTGGCTCGGTCAACTTCGACGGGGAGACCATCGAGGGGGCGCCGCCTCTCTGGGCCGCGTCCGCCGCGGGCCACCTGAAGGTGGTCCAGTCGCTGCTGGGCCACGGGGCCTCCGTCAACAACACGACTCTGACCAACTCCACCCCACTCAGGGCGGCCTGCTTCGACGGACACCTGGACATCGTGAAGTACCTGGTGGAGCACAAAGCCGACTTAGAGGTGGCGAACAGGCATGGCCACACGTGTCTCATGATCTCCTGCTACAAAGGACACAAGGAGATAGCACAGTATTTGCTGGAGAAAGGCGCGGATGTCAACAGGAAAAGTGTCAAAGGTGAGTGGGATGGTGGTGAGTGGGATGGTTGGCGCCGTGGAGGGAGTCCGAGGGACACACGCATACACAGGAAAGTTCATTTTATTGTGTTGGTCAGTGCTTTTCAAAAGATTGGGACTCGCTCAGCGACCACCATCCTGGCGTAAGTGTTCGGGAGGTTCAAAAATAACAATTCTACCTTCTGTAATTGTGTACATTTCTTGTGAGAATTATCTAATAATAATTAAAGGTCCACTTGGTTACCAACTCTTATCATTTATCTGCATGGAGACCACCTGGAACCCTGTCAAGAAAAGAAAAAAACAAGACAAAACCCTGGTATAGCAGATAGAAACCTTCCCACATTCCCAAGACTTGTCACCTGAAGATAAGCGTTGTTTGACATGGCCCTGCTACGAGTTCCACAATTTAGGCTTACTTGTTTCCAATGGTTTCTGTTTTGCTCAGTACTAGAACTAAGATGAGGCATGCGCCTCAGCCTACACATAATCTCGCACATCACAGATGTTTTAGTTTTGCACTAAGAAATGACTAGGTGCTCATTCTGTCTATTAAGTTGACTTATTACGTATATAATTTGGGCACAGTACATCATACTTGCATGTGAGGATTCGTTTCTGACGCAGACAGTGACTTATTTTCAAAATAATGTCTTAATAATCGTTAAGTGACGGCAGAAATCATGTCTCATCATGTCAGCATTCATTCCTTTAGACTGATCATCCAAGTTCATTGTATTACTAGGAGTAGTAAATGTCTCTCCAGTAAGGATAAGTAAACGTTCTATTCTAATACTACTGTTGCTCTATTCTAACATTGTTGCGCTCCATTTTTCGCTCAGTTTTGAGTTTCATTATTGGTGAATTTGGTTGCAGGGCAACTAGAGACCAAAATACAAGCCCAGTGGCAGCATGATTGAAATATCACAGTACAGTAATTGGGCAACAACCCACATTTTTTACATTTGAAATATGTACTAGTTATTTGTTGGCGACCAGGTATAAAAATAGAACTATCACAAATTCACAGATGTTGCATTAGGTCTGCATGGCATGGGACAATATGAGATACCAGACGGCTATTAATAACAAGTAAACAAGGCTACCCTGTTTTTTTTTGCCCTGTCTGATATACATTAGGTGCATAGCCTCAGTTTGCATTGCTACTGGAGGGAATGCTGCGTAAATTAACCCATTTGAGATAGAGGTTCTTCCATGACCCACTGGGGGTTATGGGGGGTGTGTGACTGTCTGTACTGATCGACCCAAAAGTTCAACAGTCTGGTGATGTTCATGGGCCTAGGTGTACATTAGCTTGCCTCTAGAAATATTCATTATCCATTTGAATACACACTCAAGCAACCATTTGAAGCAGAAATAACTAACAAGAAATGAGCGATCTTGATCTGTCTCTGTGTAAAAACTCC
The DNA here is from genome assembly GCA_039105355.1 of Benthosema pterotum. Taxonomy (NCBI): domain Eukaryota; kingdom Metazoa; phylum Chordata; class Actinopteri; order Myctophiformes; family Myctophidae; genus Benthosema; species Benthosema pterotum. Next base: position 30,404,956 of record CM076972.1, on the reverse strand, counting down.
CGTTTAACAAACATAAGGCAATTGCCTTAAAAAATATCTAGTAGACAGACAGACACAGATAAGACAAGACAGAGGCACATCATGTATGTCTCCACCAACCAGGTGGCCTGCCCAGGGTTGGGACAAGGTTGAATGTGGCACTAGCAGGGATGATGTAGAACAAACTGTCAAATTGAAAATGTCGAAATGTCACATTTGTGCTGCAATTTACAAAAGCATTTAAATGTGAGTTGCAAGCTAAGCCGACATTGTGCCAAACCCAAGTGGTTAGTGTAGACCTGCTCTTCCCTTATTATAACTTATTAGGGCAGCAACCAATAATGGATAAATCAATATATGGAGGATTGGGGGAAAAGTCTGGGGGGGCACGTGCACATGTCATCTCTCTGTCTTTATCTGTGAGCAGTACATACAGGTGCTAACCTAGGTTTTGTTTGTGCAGTCAGTGCACATGGTCACTGTCTATATATCTCTATTGGCCTTTAAAACAGTGTAATTATTAATTACACACTTGTCTCCCTTGTAGATGCTGTCAGATGTACAGCTTGGGCCCGAGCAGTTGGCTCCACTATTATTAATATGACTATTATTAATTGACAATAATTCTGTTATTCAGGGGTTGAGCCCTCTGGCCTATTGTCAGTGTGCAGAAAAGGTTGATATAATTTGTTGTACTAGTTTGCAATATTAACACAGACACCCAGGTGAAAGTAAGACTCACTTCCTGACTCGAGGGTGCCAGCAAGTTTCAGACATGCTTGTTGATGGGGAAAATTAAAAGGACAGATGGATCCATGTGAAATTGATGCCCCATATCTCTCTTTTCAATTAATGATTTTACTGTCAAGGCAAAAGTACTTGATAGCATTGGCAGCCTCAACAAGGCCAGTCAGGCCAGATTGGATCTTGAATTGTCTCAGCATAGTAGGGTTGTATCTGATACTTCTGTGACCACGGAAAGCAATGGTCTGTTTCTCAGTGGATGTATCTTCTATGAAGTTTGAACAAACTTAGTTTTTTTCCTTCTTTTTTTGTCTGCATCCATTCCAACCATTAGTTTTGAAAAAAAAAAGCAATAGGTTTCCCAAATGTGCACTTTTGTGATTTGTTTTTTTTTCCCCAAAATTGGTCCAAAACCACTCAAAGTGTAATGGTACAGGAACAGAAATGAGTGTTCCAAAAATGATCTTAACAAGAACGTCGATGAGGGGCGATTCAACCATGACTAGATTGCTAATAAAAACGGGCCTTGTATGTCAGTCATTCATCAGGTGAAACCTGTGATAATGATGAATAAAATCAATAAAACAGTGGAATTATGATCAAAGAGGTGTATGGAGTTAGCTGACAAATATGTTGAAGAGGTGGGTTTTCATAGCACAGTTTTGAGGTTGAGAGATTCTTAGTATTGGAGTGCATTCCACAGTGTTCAATTCATTGTCCTATATCAATCCTCTTCAACAACCACATTCTTGGTTTTGTTTTTAATGCAGTAACAAGTAATTAGGCTGAGGTAAGTCATGAGACTTACCTCCTCTCTCTCCCCAATAGGCAACACAGCACTCCATGACTGTGCAGAGTCAGGCAGTTTGGAGATCATGCGGATGCTTCTGCAGTATGGAGCATCCATGGAAAGGGATGGTTATGGAATGACACCGCTGCTCTCTGCAAGCGTCACTGGACACACCAACATTGTGGACTACTTGACAGTGCACCAGCAGGTCAGGGATTCCAACTCCACCAGAAACCGGAGATTTCTGTTGATGCATGCAATTTGTTATATTTTTATTTATTTTATTTTGCTCTATTGCAAACTGTAGTGCTTCGCACCCTGGGCGCCGGGCGCTCTTTTGAAACTATCAACGGTAGTTGCGGAGGTTACTGTATTTACAGTCCCCAGTGAAACAAGCTCAGTCCTCACTAGCGTCTTGACTTGTTCACTCTTATTTTCAGAGAAATAATTTTAATGAACAAGGCATTCATAGAACTGTGCAAAGTGTACACAATTCCATCTTTTAAGTCTTTACAACAGCTTTACAAAAGCTTTGCGGGGTATACATTTTTGGGAGTACGGCGCCGCAATTGGCTGAAAAATGGCAACTTTCGGGGAAGTTAACAAACCAGAAGCCCTGCCTTTTGATCTTTCTGGGGTACCCTGTCTCCTGGCTCTCATTTTGCAGCACAGATGTAAGCCTGGAGATTGAGGCTAAGTGGTTGGTTTGTTTGGTCAGTCAGCCATGCACTTGGTCCTGTATGTGTCACCAACGCAGGAAAATATTTGAAATCGGAATAATCTGCAAGTGATACTTGTACTACTGACACTGTTGTCAAATGATTCCTAGGGCAGCAGCCGGCACCTCATCTTGCATGTGCCTCTGAAACTCCACAATAAACCCACTGTATCTGCAACCTACTTGCGCCCCAAATACATTTTACATGATGTTTTTTTTGTGCGGAGTGCAGACTCTTAGCTCTGCGTATGATCTGCGTGTGAACGTAACCAGACACAGTCCACAGCTGGTAGCTGCATCATAGCTGGTATTACAACCATGATACCTACTATCAATGCCAGTAGTTGCAAGTGTTGCAGTCCAGTGGGCCTCTAATAACTTCGTGGCTGGTGTATGTGGGCCAACTCGGGCATGTTGTTTAGTGTCTGAGAGATAAGACAAAAGTCTAACAGGTGATGTCTTTTCCCTTCTGCAGACCAGCGAGAAGGAATGCATTGATGCTCTCGAACTGTTGGGCGCCACATTTGTGGACAAAAAAAGAGATTTGTTAGGAGCACTGAAATACTGGAAAAGAGCCATGGACCTCAGGTATATCGACAGTGGCAACATTGTTCATAAACCTGAACCGAAGCAGCTGATCATGGCATACGACTACGCCAGAGAGGTGAGTAGTACTAGTTTTGGCGAGTTCTAAAATCAATTCAGGTTTTCTAGAAGGCAAAAATATAGCATGCTAACTAGATTAGAATACGTCTCCCTTACGAGGCATGTTCAAATATTATCTCTTCCTTTAAAAAAAAAATACTGTGCAAAACTCTCTGGCGGTCAGAAGGTATGAAATGGAACTGACTGTTGGGTCAGTATAATGGTATACCAGCTCCCGAAACTTTTCACAGAAAATTACGAAGTTTAGCACTTTATAATAACTATACACTATCTCTCCATCCCTAGTAGCAGGGTCTTCTGTCCCTATCCTTTCATCTGTCTGTAAAACAACTGCCCTTTCCAGACAGATACACAGATACATGCACTACCCCCCCCCCTCCTCCCACGAACACAGTTTTGTTTGTTTTGTTGCGTTGAACAAACTCAACAAATCATTGTTACCCCACATCTCCACTAGCTAGAGTGCTGGGTTGTGGCCCGAAAATAGCTGATCTATAAGCTCTCGATGCTTTGCTGGTAAATTCGTCCCACGACATTCAGGGGGTGATTCTCAGGAGAGGCTTTTGAATGCATTGGATTGAAAGGGTGCGAATGGGACAAAAAAAATTGTACCATTCTGTCCCAAATGAAAGTCAGCCATGAAATTGACATTTCGTCGTGTTCTGCGCCTTCGTCGTCTTCGGTGTACGTTATTTCACGTAAGAAAACGACGAGCGCGACTTTGGCGGTCCGGGAATTAATAATGTATAGTGATTATAGAAGTACTACCAAAGTTTATGTTAGACGAAAATATGGTAGTTTAATTCATACATTATGTATCCAAGATGTTTTCAAGAAAAACACACATTACGTCATCATCTCAAACTTACCACCTTGTAATCCTCATCCTAGGTAACCAATGCAGAGGAACTTGACAGTCTGATCTCTGACCCAGATGAGATGCGCATGCAGGCACTGTTAATCAGGGAGAGGATCCTCGGCCCGCAGCACCCGGACACATCCTACTACATCCGCTACCGCGGTGCGGTCTATGCAGACTCTGGCAACTTTGCACGATGCATAAACCTGTGGAAGTACGCACTGGACATGCAGCAGAGCAACCTGGATCCACTCAGTCCCATGACAGCCTCCAGTCTGCTGTCCTTCGCCGAACTCTTCTCCTTCATGCTACAGGACCGGGCCAAGGGACTTCTGGGGACCTCTGTGTCATTCGAGGACCTGATGGGGATCCTCTCCAAGAGTGTGCTGGAAATTGAGCGAGCTGTCAAGCAGAGTGGGCCGGTGCCGCCGGACCCTATACAGCTCAGCAAAGCTTTGTCAATCATACTGCACCTCATATGCCTCTTGGAGAAGGTGCCTTGTACAGCTGAGCAGGACCACTTCAAGAAGGAGACGATTTATAGGTATGTTTGAGCAGGATTACATTGTGTGTTTAAATGACAAGTAACAATGGTTTTAAACGTCCTCTAGAAAATAATTGGTGTGTGGGTGTGGGGATGTGGGTGTGGGGGTGGGTGGATGTGATGTGGAAATGAAAAAGAATGGTGTTAGCTGAATATATTTTGTCTATTAGCCAACATCCAACTATCACGTATCTTTGATAGTTCTTTCAACTACTGTTGAAGGTAACCTTACAAACAAGGAATTCGTTTCAACATCATAGCCACACTAGGTTCTCATGCCAAAAGGTTTTGTGCAATGTTATGGCATATTGCAATCCAGGTACTATTTCTGACAGTAATGAGTGTCCATGACATATTACCATAACTGCCCTGAATGAATGGGTACTACCAGTAACTCGTTTTTCCTCTGCAGGTTCCTTAAGCTTCAGCCATGTGGAAAGAACGGTTACAGCCCTCTTCACCTGGCTGTCGACCGTAACACCACCTGTGTAGGTCGTTACCCCGTCTGCAAGTTCCCCTCCCTGACTGTGGCCTCCATCCTGTTGGAGTGCGGAGCAGATGTCAACAGCCGGGATGAAGATGACAACAGGTGCCTTTGATCAACATCTGTTTATCTTATATACGTTTGAAAGGCCTCTTGATTAAACATCACATTGCACAGAAAATATAAGTAATTTCATTAAAAAAAAAAAAAAAAAAATCAGTGACCACCCACCAGCCTTGAGAGCACCAATAATTTAGTATTAAGTATACTTCTATTACTCTATTTAATTTAATTTCCTCTCACCCTGGAGCTGTCAATACCAATGTCTCAGTGCTGACCTCTGGCATAGTATAATAAACTATTTTCTGTTACACCCCACCAGTCCTCTCCATGTGGCGGCCTCCAATGGACACCCGGACATTATGAACCTGCTTATCTCGTATGGAACACACTTTGACAGCACCAACGGCTTCCAGCAGACGGCCTGCGATCTGCTGGACGAGAAGGAACTGGCCAGGAATGTGATCCAACCCATCAACCACACCACACTGCAGTGCCTCGCCGCCAGGGCCATCATTAAGCACACCCTGGACTACCGGGGAAACATCCCAGAAAAGCTGGAGGCCTTTGTCCTGCTCCACAGATAGTGGCGTCCTGACTGTCTTGAGAGAGGGCAACAGGGTATGGGAACTGATGGATGGATGCAGACGGCTGTGAGTAGAACGATTGACATGGCTACGAGGCAACTGATAGGCTTGCCAAGCCTAACAGGTGGATGCCTATACTAATGAGTAGATTCAAAGACACAATGTTGAATATTGGAGCAACCAATGACTTCGGAGCATGATTTGTCCATGCAGAAACATTCTAACTCTGTCTGGAAACAAGACTTTGCTCCCTCTCCTTTTACAGAGCCACGGCTAATGAGTTTTTGTGATTTGTGTTTTTGAAAGGGGCTGAAACGGTGTCCCTGGTTGGACTGAGTAGTGGGTTTATGAATTGTTGCTTTTTTATTTTGCATAATCCACAATGCTATTTATTGAATTAACATTGAGAGATTTTTCTCCATGCTGTCCCCCAACTCTGTCTGCTCTCTCGGAGTACAGACGGACACATTTCAACATATGCTGGGACTTCAGGTTAATTCTTTTTTTTTTCTCTCTTCCCCTTTGTCCCATCACTGTTGCCAATAGTCATGGACCCTTTCTCAGTCATTATTAGGTATCTTTGTCTTCAATGCATTTAGTTATACTGTTGTGAATTTGGATATGCGAGACGAAGTATGAATTGTGTGAATACTAGTATATGGGCTCATTTGTCACTGTTTTCATTGTAGTGTATTACAAAGCTTTACGAGAAGGGTTTAAAGTCTGCAAACACCACAAGTGCTTTATTCTTCCTAATCACAGGCCAGGCTGTTGGAAAGGGAGACTGTTGTGTTCTGTGCCGGCTCATGTCTGTGCAATATCTTATGATTTTTCTTTATTGGTTTACTCCCTTGCTGCCGTTTTTCTTTTTATCTCTATAATTCTTTGCAAAGAACAGGATGCAAAACCATTGTATTATTGTTTGGATGTGTGTGTGTGTGGGTGGGTGGAGATGTGTGTGCGTGTCTGTCGGAGCATGTGGGATGTATAAGTGAGTTGTAGTTTGTTTTGATTTTTTTTGAGTACTTGACCATTGAGTATCAGGAGTAATGGTCAGGCCGTACTCGGCTAACACTATCATGCAGGACTATGGAGCTTAGGACTTCCACTAGAAGCTGCAGTGGCCATGCTTGGCTATGGGAGTGTATGGGCTTGTATACAGAAGTGACCTCTTACCATGCTTTTTTACATGGCTGATATTTAAATGCCGTTCTTTACCAAGCTTGATCAAATGAAAAGTCTGGGTTCTTCTAACACAGCTGACTGTGCATGTGCAGGTTCAAGTTATTTTTCCTTTACTTTTTTACAGGAATTTCAACGATTTGTAACATTGTATGGTATTTCAACCAATCACTGCAGAATATTTTTTACTAGCTCTCAGAGAAACCTGTTGTAGGTTGAAGTTGCCTTTAGGAAGTGACTTGGAGGGTTCCACTGAGCCATAAGCACCTCCCACCTCCAGCACGACCAATCAGACCACGAGCCATCAAGAAGCACACCACCTCGAATAGGTGCCTACTCCGAGCCCTGGTGGCTTAGCCTGTGCATATATCATCCACGGCAAGTGGTGTGATGGTTGGTCATAATGTCGACTCGGTGCCATTTGAGCTACATAATCTAGGATGCAAAATTGAGAATCGATTATAATCTATTTCAAAATTGCACATAGAAGCCGGTGCTTAAGCAAGCTGCCAAGTTGACAGCTAGAGGTGACTTCACCCTAGAGATAGGATACCTCTGCCCATCTTTCACAACTATTGCCCAATTGTATCCCAATTACAGAGTAAGAGAGAGTGATAGGGGGAGGTTGCCTTGTCGTAAAGACTTTTCAAGCTTTGTAAAATATCTCTTGCACATAAGCTTTAGATGTGTGGTTTAAAAAAAGGGCTTTTCATAATTCTTAGAATATCATGTATTTAACCTGATGGTTCAAAACCAGACAGAATATGTATGGACTCCCAGGGCAACTTGCTTTAAATCTGCACTTTACTACAAGAGTTTAAGATTTCATATGACATCAATCAAAGTCATGTCTTAAGAACCAGTTTGAAAATTAACGGACAATAAACCCATGTTGCACACACATCTGTCTGTTCATGCTTGTTTGTTTAGAAATGTTTGTGTAGTTTTGGTGAGAATTAGTACTTGGGAATGTTGCCAAGGACTGTCTTAATTGTTTGGGCTACTGTCCTAGAACATCTTTATAGATGTTATATCAAAATCTCTCTCCTATATTCTTGATAATGACTTGATAATTCAATGTTCAAAGCTTCACATAGGTTCTACAATGCTGTGTTAATGACTTATACCTTCTGTCAGCGATAAATTGCAACATCTGCATTTTAGTGTTTATACTAATAATTATAGTGTTGAGCACATTTCTTTTGTAATTATACTTTGTTGTACTTACTGTCCAGCACATGGTTTGACACACTATGTATGCATTATATTAGAGCAGGAGGTCTAGAATGTCACACCTATTCTGGAAGTGCTCTAGCCTGAATCATTGCCAGGAATGTGGGTTAAAACACGACCCATGTAGTGAAGGGGAGATATATTTTTGTGTGTGTGTGTGTGTGTAGTTCTCCTGATTTACTGCCAAGCTGTCTGTTTACTTTTTCTCTTTCATTATTGTCTCCACCATAAGGTGGTGAGTGACTATGTTTCGCCCCTGTCCGTCCGTACACACGACCGTCTGTCCGCACGCCTGTTGCGTCACCCACAGGGTGACGTAGCAGTAAAGTGGTGGCCACCGTAGGGAGGTGACTATGTTTGTCTGTTCACGTGCCTGTTCACGTGCCTCACGACAGGGGAGGCGAAACATACTTACCACCGTAAGGTGGTGACTATGTTAACGCCCCCTGTTACGTGGAGCCATAACCAGTATGGTGAGTCACCACCAGTGACTGTTACGTCACCCTGACAGGGTGACTGTTGCCCTCACAGGGTGACGGGCCCAAGACGGTGGAGACATGCCCCTGAGGGGGCGCAGGTCTAGTTTTTCTTTACTTTTTTGGTTTCTCATCATGGGTTGGGTGAAAATTGTTACATCATACTGCCTGAGAAAGTTGATTTAACTTGACTGTCTATTTTACTTTAACTTGATGTTATAATGCATTACATACATGTGCACACAGGACACGTTGTTGCAGGTTGATTTTAAAAAGGTAAAGAAAAACTGTCAAGTGTCCTGGGGTTCCCTGGACACCACTCTGAGAACCATTGATCTAGGATTAAAGTCCATGAACTTGTACATAGTGTCTATATTTTCACAGTCTCAGACCTAATCAGTGGTTGTATGATGCAAACAAACATAGTCCCTTCTTTGAACCCCTAGAAGTGGCTAGGGCTTCAAAGAAGGGACTGTGTTTGCATCAAAGTGAAGCCTGAATATTTAGCTGCACGCTGGTGTTGCCCTCCGAAAATAGCAGATCGACACGAAGCACAACCAAGTATGATGCAGTCTTATGTTACACCATGTTTTGTGAGTTCATGTTATCTTACAAGAAAACAAATGACCAGTGGTGCAGGTGTATACCACATACTGTATATACAGTATATATACTGTATATATATAGTGTGGTGCATGTCCGAGTCGAGTGTTAAATCATGACAAATCTTTGCTGCATGTCTCTCACTGTCTCTCCCTCTATCTTACCTGTCTGTCTTCACTTTACTGTACTGTACTGTGAAGTAACATATAGTACTAGTAACAGGAAAGACACTAGAGAGTGATGAGAGATGGCCTGTGTCTTTGATGTTGCAAGTACAGTATGTGATGAGTAGCTGGGCTGACTAACCTGTTGAACCATGGCTAGGCTCAGTAGGCTGTCATGTATGAAAAGGAATACCGTAGTGTCACACCAGCCCTCTCTCCACTATACTATACTGACACACACACACGGCCAATTTTTTCTGGTCCTCTGGCAGGGCTCTTAGCTCAGCCCACTTCTGCCCACTCTATTTTTAGGCCTAAATAATGCCCCACAGGAAGCCTGGCCTACATTAAGCGTGCTCCGCTCTCTGTCTGTCTCTGAGTCCCAGCAGGTGAACCTGCCCCAGTCACCAGACACCTCTCTGCGTGCTGCTGTCTTTAACTCTCTCTCTCTCTCTGGTTCATTTACTGCAGATCCGTGGTTTTCAAAAGGGTGTCCATGGACCCTTGAGGAGGGGGTTCCAGCACGGCGTCCCCAGCAAAATCAGGTATCATCTAAATAAGTTTAAGCACTTCACGTATTCCTATACTTCAGCTATTCCGAAACAGACGATCAGCAAGGTCACTAAGTGATGGGTTGTGATGATCTTCTATTTTTGGAAAAACCTTTAGATGGTTTGAATAAATAAAAACAATTGGAACAATTTGGAATCATTTCAATTCGGGGTTATTACGGAAACGATATTTTCAAGTGGGTGTACACAGCCAAATCCATATACCGTAAATAAAATATAAATGTGGGTACTGAGTTCCCACACCTATTTACTGACTTTGGTAACACTGTCACTGTTTGACTTGACCCCTCTCTTTTTCACCTGCTACCAAAGTGACCATGGAGAGGTATACTGCATGGGATTTGGGACAATTAGAAAGAGGTAATTGAAGAAAACTTGATTGATTACATAAGATGCTCCCTGGCCCTGCAGTTTAAATCGATAGGCAGGGCATTAACATGGGGGATAACTGGCTTGAACTTGATACAGGTCTGGGATGGACCAGGGTGTGTGTGTGTCTCTCTCTCTCTCTCTCTCTCTCTCTCTCTCTCTCGACACACACACGGGCATACACATACTCTTAGCAACTGGATTAGGGTTACATGTGGGCACTTTGAAAATGCCAACAGAGAATTTAATAGACGTGTGTGTGTGTGTCAGAGAGAGAGACGTGAGGACAATTTTCCCTACCCTGACCCTCTGTCTGTCTGCACAATAATTGATTGAGGATATCTGTATAGACCTGCGCAGTGACGTCACCGCCCCTGTTCCAGAAATGGATTCCCCATTCATTCGAGAATAATTTATATAAAGACGATTATGCCGCGGACAAAGCCAACTCGAGTCGTGGCGAATCATGATGACACACACAAACTTTTGGGACAATCAAATCATTTCTAAGATGAAAAACGAAACAAAAAGTCTTGTATCATGCCGTTGTCTACTTCTTCCTAATTATATATTATATGACGATATTGTGTTTGTTGTCATGATTTGTCACGACCCGAGTTGGCTTTGGACGCGGCGCAATCGTGTTTTTATTAACCATTTTCGAAAAGTCTATGAGGAAAATGAATGCGGAATCCACTAGTGGAACAGGGCTGTGGGCTGTTGACGTCACTGTGCAGGTCTATATTGTTGCATCTATGAAAACATGCATTTCTCACCAGGCAGTCCGTCTACCCGTCACCCACACCTCCATAGCCATGCCTTGTGACATCACATGACATGTCATGGCATCATCATGGATGCAGATCCTTGATGTCACCAGTATTGGCCTGCAACTCTACATCTGACCTCAAACCCTGAGATCTCCATATACGGAGCCGACCTGTTCTGACATACGTTGATTCTTCCCCATCCATCCCTCCTCTTCGTTGTCTCCCTTTTCACTGATACCTACAGATCTATTCACTCTAGCCCCAAAGTTATTAGAGCAGCTGACGAAAACTAGAGTTCTCAACAGCCCCGAAAATTAATACCCAGCACTACCTGGACGCTCATAAAACCCTGTACACTCCAGACAGACACTGCCCCTGTGGGCACCCTTAGATCTCCATATATGGAGCTGATCAATTCTGACATTACACGTTGACCTCATAAAACCCTGTATAACACTCAAGATATCCTCCATATATGGCCAGTACAAAGTTAATTCCATCAGTTGACCTGACTAACCACCCATGCAAAAGCACCAGCAATTGCTCTGCAGTCTCCCATCACCCAGGCAGGTGTGGTGCACACAACCGCTTACTGGTTATTTGGGTGATCAATCGTGTCTATATTTGTGTGTGGGTGTGTAGGTGCGTGCGTGTGTGTGTGTACACGTACACGTCTCTCTATCTGTGAGATGGTGTCTGCGCAGGGTGTTATCAGGTGGATGACCAGCCAAACCTCTGACTTTACAACTTGATTAAATAAGGAGTACTGTACAGTATGCGTGCGTGCGTCCGTACGTGCATGCACACGTGTGCATACTCACAATAGTGTTGCGAGACTCATTGCTCCCTATGAGTCCACCAAGACTTTGCACTCAGTCTCAGCTGTCACAACAGGCATATAAATAGAATGTACTGTATTAGGTGGCACGGCAATGATTATAACACAACGATACATCTTCAGAATAGAGTCCCCCTCTGTCTGTCTGTCTGTCTGTCTGTCTGTCTGTCTCTGTATCTCATTCTTGCACGCACATACCGGTAAATGCGAAGATTAGAACCATTTATCTTTCCCCTGTAGATAAGAACTAACCAGTCAGCCAGTTCATTTTGTGTGATAACAGCTACTTAGTTTATGAGATGGAGAAACAATAAACACCACTTTACACACACACACACACACACACACACACACACACACACACACACACACACACACACACACACACACGCTCTATTTTAGCTTCCACTGAACTGACCATAACGATGCACTGATACTAATCAGGGTAGTTTTGGGCAAAATCATCTTGGTGATGTGGAAGGTTGTTGGTTCAAATGTTAATTTGAACTGCCTGCATTGCACCAAGGGCACACAGCCACAACGGGTTCCTATTCCTAATACCAAATCAATGAGATCTGAGCCAGGTCTCCAGCAAAGGCACGTCTGAAGGCTGTCCTGGAAGGGGTATGCAGATTTAAATACAAATTTAAATACTAAAATATTTTTGTTGCACCTTAATGTAAAGCTGAAAAGCCCCCCTTAGTTCCACCTTTATTTTACAGCATTCACTGCTGCTATTGATTTTTTTTTCCTTCATCAATAATTTCAAACATTATCTAGCGTTGTGTTGGATATATTGATCCCGACTAAGCTATACTCCACTACTGTTTGGGTGTCAGAAGCATGATTGTCGGATTTGTGGACGTGATAAAAATCATGATAGACAGTCATCTCTATGTGCTCCAGGCGGGCATCTTTTCAATATTGTATAGATCTTACTCTGACAAATGGGTGCCATGTTTTAGCTGAAATCTTAACAAACCACAGCAGCATGTTGATCTGTGAGGATTTGCAGATTTTTCCTTCATCTTGCAAGAGGGTCCACATCTTCTCAGATGAGTGTTTTTGTATTCACAGTTCCACATCACCCCTCTATTCAAGGCTCTTGGAATGTGCCTACTACCACTTACTGTCAGTGAAAAAACACCCCATTGTAGCACTGTGGTGACTCATGTACAAGGGCTGCATGCCAGTGTACCTACTGTACATATCTAGTCAAGATGGGCTGTCCCATGTATTCCAAATTGGCATAGGAAGTGTAGTACCCACAGTTACGTTACATAATTGGCACTGGGTGAAAAAATGGGCTGCAAAAACATGGTCTAAAATGATATGAAGAAATGTGGCTTCCCTGTCCTACAAAGGACAGACAGGCTTATAGCACTGAGGGGTGTGGGCAGGCAATGTTTAGATGAAGACGCAGTCATGCAGAGAACTTAGAATGTGTGAACGTGTGACACAGCAGCAGCTAAAAGCCAGTGTTTGTGTTGGCCAATGAAGTCGCCTGTTCTGGTCTTTACCCAGACAGTGACATGGGCTGATCTGGATCTAGGCAGAGGACAGACAAACAAGCAAGTGGTGTCCATTACTCATGAGCACACTGTTACAGCTGATACCTCAGTCTCCTTTACCTGTCTGTCTGAGTTTTTTATTGTCATTAGAACAGCCAACAGGACTCAAATTGTTGTGTGTGTGCGGGCGCGCGCGCACACACACACACACACACACACACACACACACACACACACACACACACACACACACACACACACACACACACACACACACACCAACTGGTAGGGCAAGAAATACAACTTTATACCCTAATGTCACCACATGCCTGTACAAAAGGTATGTTCTGTAATCTGTATGTCGTATGTGTGTGTTGTATAAAAGCAGGACGGAATGGCCAATTATCAGATTGAGACAGACTACACAGTACAATCCTCAGTTGTCATTTAGACATTTGTTAAATCAGCCTAATGTGTAGTACTATGAGCGTAGAACAATATTACGTTGTGTAGGAAAGCATTTTTAGGAGTGAGTGGTGAAACAGTGCCCCCTGTTGGTACCGTAACGTTTTGGAACATACATGGATGATGGATGGACATAGGGAGGGACATTGCTGTTCCTTAGAGTGCTTGCACCACTCACATACTACCTGGCAAACCTACAGGCACATACGTACACGTGGGATTGGATTACTTATTTCTCTCACAAAATGTGGCAACACTGATCAGGTTTCCTTAATTGTCAGGACCATATTATTTATATGCTGTATAAGGTCAGGACATGTGACTATTGACCAAACAACAAGTTGTGAGCTCAACTTCAGAAACGGCCTCAAATGACACTGCCCTTATTTCCTCACGTGTCTTCGGCTTTGACTGACACCCGGATGGGTGAGTAGTGTGGGGGTGGGGGGTATAGGTCCTCCCAAGGGGGACTTGAAAAGGTCCAAATGGAACATGTTGCTTACATTTGTACAGTCTGTGTGTATCTATCATATATTAACAGGATTTTGCTGTGTTAGTCTTCAATCAAACTCTCCCAGTCACCCCCCAGGGGTTAGAGAACTTCTGGGAACTCCAGATGAGAGTGACGACAACAACCGTGAACTTGAAGCAGGCAAGCAGCAGGCCCACCGATTGGCTCATCAACACACACCGCAATGTGCACATGGGCCATGGCGCATGCATGCACACACGCACGCACGCACACACGCATGCACGAGACTTGAGTGGTATGTCTGCAATCAGCTCTTCTCCCAGGCCCCACAGGTTGCCTCTGTAACTCTATCAGCTCTCCCTCTCTTCCTTTCACATGCACGCATGCGCTCACCAACACACACACACACACACACACACACACACACACACACACACACACACACACACAGATGTCCGCACGTGCATGCACACACAGATGTCCGCACGTGCATGCACACACACACACACACACACACACACACACACACACACACACACACACACACACACACACACACACACACACACACACACACACACACACACACACACACACACACAGTGGGAAGAGAGAGAGAGAGTATGACTACAGCAGATTAGAGTTTGACCTAACCTGCCTTATACTGAATTCTAGAGAACAAAATAGCCCTAATACTGACCGGCTCCACACGTGTCATTCTGAATTCTATGCTGTACTAATTACTTTATGACGCGCCAAGTACTGCGTATGTCAGAACCAGAGAACACCTGTTGCTTATAATTCAATTTCTGTTTGGAGTGGACATTTGACTGTGATTGAGTAAGCCTACTTGAAGTCACTCAAGATGATCTACGTATGGCAGTGATATTTTAGGGTGTCAAATACCTCCAAATGGCTGTTTCAACATGTTGTCACAGCTGATGCTGTATGGGGACATTATATGTCCAGTTATTAGTTCACTGTGAGTGAATAGTGTAAAGAATGCATTCACGTTACGTAGAAGTAAGGACCGGCACAGACTTTTTTTTACTCTGGGAACAGAAATGGTTTCAGCCGACACAGACATTATCAGATTATCTGAATGTAGTGTATACTTTACGTTTGTTATGTCTTCTAAATATAGCAAACTAGTCTCCTGGTTATAGGCACTGCAATTTTTTTGAAAATATTAGAATCTGCTTAAACACAAAATGTTTTTGTGGTCCAAAAAACATGTGACTGTGAGGATGCAGCTAAAATGTGTAGATCACTTCGATTGCTCAAGGTATCAGAGAATAATCTCTTTTAGATTCGGCAGACCCATTTCTGACAGCAAGGGTGACCCATTTGCTGCCTAATATAGCCATGACATGTGACACCTCTGGCACCCCTGGGTATTGTCTTTAATATTATCCTTGTGTTCTTCAATTAGAAATTGCTACCTCATTCTTTAGAATAGACCTAAGCTACATTATGTAGTCGCATCATAAAGGAAACATTGAAACAAGTGTATAAGGAATGAAGGATGTCAAATTTGGCATGTATCATTAGTGGCTCCAAATTAGTCTTTTTTTTTTTAAATAAATGAATGCATTGGATGCTATGAGTGTCCCTGAATGTCTTTACAATCTAAAGGGGCAAAGACCTATACCCATAAGGTTAGTTAAGGATATTTGGGTCCAGGGAATATGTGGGGCAAGGCTCTTTGCATAAGAACCTCAGTTAAACAGCAGTTAGACATGAGCTGCTGGCACAGAGAGAGAGAGAGAGAGAGAGAGAGAGAGAGAGAGAGAGAGAGTCATGTCTGGATTCATACGGCTTCTAAAATGGGACTGCGCTGATTCAAGGTAATTGAATGAAAGATGGCTTCCTCCTGGAATTGATCTCAACACTGGTCAGTTGACCAACTGGTCTGACATCAGGATTGACCATGATCACGGCCATTGGTTGTTAAAACTCTGCAATTCATAGACATCCAATCATGATTCCATTACATGCACCAATACTTGCACATACTTACATACTGGGGTTACATACATACATAAAATACAGTTAACTATTTGGAAAAATGTAGGCAAGTTGTGTGTCCAATGTCTGTCATGGGCCACGTGTATGGGGCATGTGTATTGTGTATTGTGCATGTATTTTGTGCATGCATGTTCATCATAAGTAGCAACAGAGGCTGGGCTGTCTGGAGAGACTACCATGCATGTGCAGACTACAACCAGATCATATGGCACTGTTAGCACCATATACACTTACAGCACTGGTCAGGTGTCAGAGTAGGACTCACAGTGTGTGTGTGTGTGTGTGTGTGTGTGTGTCTGTGTGTGTGTGTGTGTGTGTGTGTGTGTGTGTGTGTGTGTGTGTGTGCGTGCGTGCGTGCGTGCGCACACATGTGGTGCATTCGTGTGTATGAGGTTTCTGTAAGTCAACTTATACAGGTGAATATGTTAAGTTAAGTAACATCTGACCAGGAAAGTTGACCAAGAACCCATTATTTCATCAAAATCCAGATGAGGATTAGTTGTACATAAGCACCTGCGTGTGCTATGCAGTCTAGTATGTATGTATGTATATCAAGAATAATAATCTCAGACAATGTGTATTGTCTGAAATAAAATCATTTTTATTGCATTATTTGTATGAACTGGAACTCATGCTACCACCATGCACTCTCATACTACCACTGCAAAGCATGCTTCCCAACATGCCAACCTGTAACATATTAATCTACATAAAAATCTAATTTATTTAACTACAGTAAGTGGATCTTAGGGCTGAGGACAAACACACAGAGTAACACTATTTGTGTTACTCTCCACCCATGGGAGAGACCATCCCAAATATCTGGTCTCAATAATGGATCCAGAATTCTATTTATACCCCCCCCCCTCTCTCTCTCTCAATCTTTCACTTGGCTAGCTATCAAAGTAATTATAGCTGCTGGCTATCATAAAAGTGCTGCCGTAGAAATAGCCTAGGTCTCTGAGGACATCATAGGCAGAGGGTACAAGGGGTTTGTTTATCTCTGCCAGGCCAAAGGGCAGAGACAGAGATTATGTTTTCACCTGTGTGTGTCTCTGTGTGTCTCTGATTTTGTTGCTCATCTTGCAACACTGCCGTGGGCTGTAGCATGGGTTAAGCCTGAGACACTCCTCTCCGTTTGTCACCCAAATCATCCTGTACTATGCAGCTGGCTTTGCGTTTTGGACTATAACTCTTGGGTTGTTCGTTACAAGGATATGCCACTGTATTTCCTCGGGCCATCATGACTCATGATTCTCTCCTCTCTCTCTGCCTTCTCATTACTGCCTATAACCATATACAGCACAGTATATTCATATAGGCTATAGGGCACAGAGTAAGTACTGTAGGCCTAAACCAAAATTATACCATGCTCATTATAAGAATGTGTAATTGCTGGCCTACAGTATCTTCTTAAAATGTGTCCTCTAATTTGGTCCTCAATGCTATATTGGACCAATTTTACAAAGATATGTTGAATCACGACTGATACATACCTGTCAGTGAATATTTGTATACTGTACATCTCTGTTTTGATCCACTCGTCCACTCACACTATTGAAGTCTAGCCTACTTGAAATATATTGTTAACAAATGAATTAATGCATCAATGCATCAATCAATCAATCAATCAATCAATCAATCAATCAATCAATCAATCAATCAATCAATCAACCAACCAACCAATCAAAAAAAAAAAAAAAAAAACTAGTCAGAACAAACAATGCGGTCAAATAAATATAACAACCCAGTGTTAGGCTAAATTTACATAATGATCTGTTTCCAAGTCGTTCCAGAATTACCTGGCTTTAGAGCACTCCAACCATTGAAAACGGGGTCATGTCTATGTTCCCTCAGCTCTATGTTCCCTCAGCTCTATGTTCCCTCAGCTCTATGTTCCCTCAGCTCTATGTTCCCTCAGCTCTAAGTTCCCTCAGCTCTATGTTCCCTCAGCTCTAAGTTCCCTCAGCTCTATGTTCCCTCAGCTCTATGTTCCCTCATGCTTATGCACATGGAGGCTGTTAGTTCTGTTGAATCATTAAGAATTATTCAAATTAATCACAGCTTCAAAATTAATTTAATCTTGATTAATCACCATTCAAACTAACTCTAAAATATGGATGTTTTCCTTTACAGGATTCGAGCATTTAAAAAAAGAAAATCTTGAAAAAAGTTTATTTCTTATTTGATAAATACTTATTTATCAAAATAGGTGATCTACAAGCCCCATCCTCCGGCTATACTCTATGGCTCTGGTTACAGGGAGAGCTGTAACCAGTGGTTACACAGATACGAGCTATGTCTCTGTAAAACCGTGCTCTACTGATTTTTTTTTTCAATGAGAAAATGGTCAGCCAATTGAGTCAGTGTGCAATTTTTTTAATCGGATTAATCAGCAAAATTAATTAACTAATTAACTTGTTATTTTCAACAGCCTATATACGGTAACTACAAAAAAGTTCTTATTTCCAAAATTCCATTCAAAAACTTTCATTAATTATATAGATTCAGTGCACACAATGTAAATGAAGTATTTATTTGTTTATTTTTACACAATTTTGGTTTCCAGCCCATAAAATCCACCAGTGTTTTTCGAGACCACTAAAAAGAAAAATGTTTTAAACAAGAAATATCGACAATCTGAAAAGTATATTAATGTATGCAGTCTTGGTCTGGGCTACTTTTGAACATTATTTCATTATCATCATTCAGTGGCTCATAGGAATAGACTATGTGACAACCAGGGAAAGACTTGGTGACCACCGGAGAGACGGGTGACAGCCGGAATGTAGACGGCACTCGGGTGAGCAGTATGGGTTAGCGCCCCAGCCTGTGTCCTCCGTGAGGAGGAAGCCCAACAACCCTTGGTGAGGCCGTTAGGAGGGCCATTGTGATTCACTGCTCCTGAATGAATTGCCGGTGCTGGGAGTCTGGTGCAACGCACAGGTCCTGTGCCAACCTGAACCTGGTGAGAGCAGGAGCAGACCTGGTGAGACGTAGGAGGGGTCTGGACAGGAGTCATCCCACAGAGCCTAGTCCTTCCATGTGCCAGAGTATAGTGCCTCCCAGTACTGGCGGAATAGTTCTGGAGCAGTGGATTGTATGGCCTTGGGTCTTTCCCTAGTGGACTGACCGAGAGTAGCTACTGGGACGTAAGTCGGGACTTGATCAACCCCGGCTGGGTCGCCTGAGTGAGGGGTATGATGTTGCGAGACCCGAAACCCCGATGACCTTGGGATACATCACTGAGGATACGTCCCAGTTGCATCCATGCGATGTATCTTTAAACCTTTAGTTTCTATTTATAGTGGCTCATAGGAATAGACTATGTGACAACCAGGGAAAGACTTGGTGACCACCGGAGAGACGGGTGACAGCCGGAATGTAGACGGCACTCGGGTGAGCAGTATGGGTTAGCGCCCCAGCCTGTGTCCTCCGTGAGGAGGAAGCCCAACAACCCTTGGTGAGGCCGTTAGGAGGGCCATTGTGATTCACTGCTCCTGAATGAATTGCCGGTGCTGGGAGTCTGGTGCAACGCACAGGTCCTGTGCCAACCTGAACCTGGTGAGAGCAGGAGCAGACCTGGTGAGACGTAGGAGGGGTCTGGACAGGAGTCATCCCACAGAGCCTAGTCCTTCCATGTGCCAGAGTATAGTGCCTCCCAGTACTGGCGGAATAGTTCTGGAGCAGTGGATTGTATGGCCTTGGGTCTTTCCCTAGTGGACTGACCGAGAGTAGCTACTGGGACGTAAGTCGGGACTTGATCAACCCCGGCTGGGTCGCCTGAGTGA
This sequence comes from Benthosema pterotum, assembly GCA_039105355.1. NCBI lineage: Eukaryota > Metazoa > Chordata > Actinopteri > Myctophiformes > Myctophidae > Benthosema > Benthosema pterotum. Next base: position 30,385,051 of record CM076972.1, on the reverse strand, counting down.
GGGGTATGATGTTGCGAGACCCGAAACCCCGATGACCTTGGGATACATCACTGAGGATACGTCCCAGTTGCATCCATGCGATGTATCTTTAAACCTAATGGGGCGTGACATGGAGGTGATCAACCTGTGGCACTGTAGAGGTGCTATGTAAGCCAAGTTTTGGTTTGATACCGGTGTAAATTAATTTGTATTCTTCAGTCTTATGTCTCACATCTTCCTCTTGACAATACAACCCAGATTCTATGTTGGGTTAAAGTCAGGACAGTTGGCTGGACAGTTAAGCGCAGTAATCCCATGGTCAGTACAGCAGCTAGTAGTTTTGGCTCTGTGAGCAGGTGCCAAATCGAGCTGGAAAGGAAAATTAGCATCTCCATGATGCTTCTCAACATACTGAAGCACAGGGTCCACTAAAAAACTGGACTGGACTTGGCAAAACACATGATTTAGGCCATGTTATCGGCTGAAAACTTCAACACAGCCATCTTTTTAGAGTACCTTGTGCTTCGATATGTGACAAGCTTCATGGAGATGCTAATTTTCCTATCGAGCTTGATTGGTGCCTGCCCACAGAGCTAAAAAATACTATTAGTAACTGCTGTACTGACCATTGTATTAATGCGCTTAACTGAGCAGCCAACTGTCCTGACTGTAACCCAACAGAGAATCTGGGTTGTATGGCCAAGAGGAAGATGTGAGACATAAGACTGAACATTATAAATGTATTTACATTCATTTATAAAAGCAAAACTGGTCTTCCATAACACTTCAACAGTGCCAGAGGTTGATCACCTCCACGCCATGCCCCATTGATGAAATAATTTGCTCAAAAGTACCCCAGACCAAGTATTACTGCATAGATTAATATACTTTTAAGATAGTCTACTTTTGTTGTTTAAAACATTTTTTAGTGGTCTAGTAAAATATTCTATTTTTTGAAATCCGGTTTTGGTGGGTTTTATGAGCTGGAAGGCAAAATTCTGTAAAAATAAATAAATAAATAAATAAATAAATAAATAAATAAATAAATAAATAAATAAATAAATAAATAAATAAATAAATAAATAAATAAATAAATAAATAAATAAAATACTTGAAATCATTTACAATGTGTGCACTGAATCTATAATTAATGGAAGTTAAGGTTTTTTTTAATTAGAAGCATTTATATGGTCAATTAAAGCATGTTGGTAGTGTGTGAGTTTTTCTGTGTCCACACTGCAACGCGTTATTTTGAGGGTGAGTTTTAGAAATAGTGTTAGTAATTTTTGACCAATGGGAGGACAGAACAGTGGGGGTTTGGATCAATGGCAGCCCTTATTGGTTACCCTGATTGGCTTCTTCTCCCATTGCGTGCACCGGTTCGGTGGTACCCACCCAGTATTCCGACCTCCCATAATTCTGAAAAAAAAAGCCAAAAAATAAGAACTCCCATAGGTCCGAGTCCGACATCCCGTTTTTCCGACCATCAGAAGAACAGGATTTTGGGATTATTGGAGGTCGGAATAATCACATGCAGGGTCGGTATACCCTGAAATCCGTCCAGTGGAAAAGGGTCTGGGTGCAAAATCTGTTTGCGATTAAAAAGAGTTAATTGTTTTATTGTGTTATTGTTTCTGTGATTAATTAATCTCAATTAATCAGTTATAGTCCCAGCACTATATACATGTTGTATTACATACTGCTATTAAACTTGGTTGAGGGAACATAGAGCTGAGGGAACTTTAGAACTTAGAGCTGAGGGAACATAGAGCTGAGGGAACATAGAGCTGAGGGAACATAGAGCTGAGGGAACATAGACACGGACCATTGAAAACAACCCACACCCAAGTGAACTCATTCAGCATGAATCGGTAACTAACAGCGTCCTCTGCTGGCGGACCAATAATTTCGTTACAAGTGTCTCACTGTTTAACAAGTTTCTATAGCAACCATCCATCCACACTGGGCAAACAAAAATACATCGCTTGTCGCTGGTAACGTGTGCGTTTATGTTTTTTATCTTATATGCTGTTCTAGCAATGGATCAAGACTGTCAATGTATCACGTAGGCTATTTAATCGAGGATGACTTTTATTACTTTCTTATATAAAGTAAAAGCCATGCAGACTCCATGAAATAGGCTATAGGTATAGCCTAGCTGCAGTGATGGGCAGTAGCTTGTTACAAGTAGCTAAGCTACATAGCTTAACTACATTTTCCTGTAACTTGTAGTGTAGCTTACTACATTTGTTCTGGGAATAGCTTGTAGTGAAGCTACACTACTTGTTTGAGTAGCTTGTAGTGAAGCTAGACTACTTGTTTCGAGTAACAAGTAGTTTGAGTGTAGCTTACTACATTTTCCCACACACATTTTCAAATTCCGCCCAATTTTAATGGGTAGAAAACCTCCAATATACATCCCAAAACTTAAACATGCCACCATCCCAGGTTCAATCCCACCCCTAGATTATTATTATTATGATGATTTCTATTTATATTATTTTATCATTATGATTATTATTTAGAAAGTTATACATAAAGTTGAGATATAATATTTATATATATCTAGTGTTGATGTAGCAAGCTACATCAAGCTACCTTTGTAATGTAGCTTGCTAAATTTTTCTGGGGATAGCTTGTAGTGTAACTTAGCTACATTTTTTCGAGAGTAACAAGTAGTGTAGCTTACTAAATTTTCCCAGTAACTTGCCCATCACTGCCTAGCTGTAGGGAAAGCTAACCCACTGAGCACTGATCTAGAAAGTGTCTAAGAAAGGTCTAAAAGTGAAAGTTTTTAGAGGCCTAATCTTAGATTAGACCTCTAAACCTGCCGTGCACATGTCAGTTAATACTAATATTATTAAGGGGCAGTCTATATGTAATGTTTATGTTGTACTATTGATACAAAACGACCTATAACTAAGCAAGGGATTGGAGATTATTAAAGCTTGCTTGTTGCCTGAGTCAAATGTATTTCTGACAGAGATTTTCTGCCTAATTCCAGTCGGGATGTTGTTCCTATTTGTTGCCCCCATTCTCAATAGAAAACGTGGACAACAGATGTAGAGGAGCCACCATTGGATTGGCCTCATGAAGTCAACAGAGTTTTCATCTCTGTGGCTCTGTGGAGTGTAAGGGGAATTGTAGGGCGGTAGACTGAAAAGTGACCTTGTTTCCCCCCTGAATGGTCGAAAAGTGAAAGAGAACAGACAATGAAGTGATGTATAATGCTTTTTTTTTTTTTTTTTTCATTTCTTCTTCCCAGAATGATTGGGGATTTCAGCACAGGTCCTGAATCCAGATGTGTATGATGAAAGCCTCTGAGTTCCTCAGAGAAGCTGAGGCATCAAAACGACTGTGAGTTCAGTTGTGTCGTCTTGAACCACTTCTCCGACATAGGGAATAGGGATCTAGATACTCGCTACTACGTGTTGTCTTGCAATGAGTTATGAGCTTGTACTTTACTGTTATTGTTGCCAAATATATTTTGTGTAGAACAGCTGGTTCTCAATCTCGTTTTATTTCAAAGAACTCCATAACTGAGATTGTACAAACGGAACGGGCCATTTGGTTATTTTTTGTACATTGTACATGCTGTGGATCTGTAATGAAAGGAACCCCAACAGTCCCCATGACCCCTTTAAGAATCTCTGGTGTAATCTTTTTGTTTTTATTCAGTGTCTTTGTATAAGTTGAAATCTGACATAATTTATTGTTGTATGTTGTTGTGTTTACATTATATTGAAACCATTTTTCTTTGCTGTATTCCAGTGTTGAGAAGTTACAGAAAGAGAGGAGCTTGAGTGCTCAGTGCCGAAAGAATGGTTGGACAGATATTAGTGGAGAACTGGAAGAGTTTGAAAGGGTGCTGCACCAGTCAAGAAATGCTGAAAGTGAGTTTTACTTCCTTTTTATGAAAAACAAATTTATATTACAAATCATAGTCCCCCCCATACCCCATATGCATATGTCTAAATAATCATTTTAATGTTAATTCCTCCCATATAGAGATGACTATGCAGAATCAATTGGAGAAGATTCATAATGGTGTGAAGAGATTCCAGAGACAGTTAACTGACATGAAGCCAACAGATGAGTGTAAGTCACACTAGGGTTGGAGCAAAACTTTTTTTTTTTACATTAGGCCTATAACATTGTATTTTGACAACAATATTGGAAGAAGACATTAACATTTTTTGAAAATAGCTAAGTTGGCTGATCTACAAGTACAAATATGTCAGATAATCTTATTTTGGACATTTCTTGAAAGTCATTGAAACCTGATGCTAGTGCTGTGAGGAAAAGAAGTTGTTTTCAACCAGAGTCTTTATGTTTCTATTTTCAGTGATTGGGAAACTAAAGGAAATAATGACAGAGGTGGAAATCTCAATTAACACTTTCAAGGAGGACCACCGCTTACGGTAAAAGGACAAAAATAAATATAGTTATGGGTAATTCATGAGACCATGGTCCTTTGGGGTTTATATTGGAAAAAAGGGAACGCACTAATGATAATACTATATGAATATTAACCCTGTCTGTTTATCTGCCCCTCTCAGCTTTGAGGAGCTTTTGAAGGAGGAAAGGATTTGTTATCAGGAGATTGCTGCCTATGAGAAGAAACTTGAAACATGGACCCTGGCTATCATGTTAGACCCTAAATCACACCCTGCTCCTCTAGTCAAGGTCTTGTTTCCAATCATCCCTGCCTTTCATTACTCTATGCTATAGAGAATATGCACTTGCATGATTTGTCAACCAGACATGAGCCCCTCATCTAGACTGAGTGGCAAAACTTTGAGCAGTGTGAGTTTGGAAGAGCTTGTTTGAAATCACTCAACTGCCTTGTCTACCACTAGTATCTAAATGTCACTTAATGCAAGAACATTGCATCACACAAAATCATAATTGCAGGACATTTCTTCACAGAAAATAGCTCATAATGTTTCTATGGTGGATGTTTTGGGATGGACTGTATCTGCCAGAAAGTTATTTAATTCAATTAATTGAACTTGGAGGATAAAGGGTGTGACAATAGTGAAGATAATCAGTGATGTTCGTTTTTGTTGTTTTTCCCCTGCTGTGTATTTTGTTTGGACAATTGTATTTCCAAAAACGAGTGTTTAAATTAATTACATATCAATAATATGATTACTATATCTAAAGTCTGTCTCTTAAATCTTTTGTGACATCATTTTGTTGACTGTGGATTGGATTTTGAATATTGTAATATTGTGATAAAAGCATTGTCTTTTCCTGGTTTTAAAAGCTTTATTGCAACAATTAATTGATTTTCAGATTTTTTTTTTTTTTGCTTTTTACATTCCTCTTCTAGGTGTCCAAACCCAATAGTGACATTCCTTCAGAAGTCAGGGCTGTGGAGTCTTTTCTGCAGAAGACAGGAGGTCCTTATGGTGGCTGGGACCAATACGACCACCAAGCCTTCCTCAAAGTAATTTATTTAACCCAAAATACGCAAATGTTATTTACATTGGGACTTTGATGGAAATAAGTTATTTTTTATTTTCTCCCAAATTAGATGGCATTAATTTAACTTATGTTGAATACTAAATGCTGGATATCTTCGGAATAAAGGTTTGGACCAAGCACAGTGGACGACCAGCCTTCAGAAAAGAAGCTAAGCTGTACCTGCCTGGTAAAAGTTTGGAGGAGATTGAGCAGCATGAGGAATGGCATCAGGAACTGAACCGCCTGCAGAACAAGAAAAGAGAGGTACAGTAGAGATAGTGTGTAACACTTCAGGAGAACAGAGATCTAAGAGAGGTACAGTAGAGATGTAGGTGTGCAATATGTGTAACACTTCAGGAGAACAGAGTTCTGATGCCTCAAATGAAGTATAAGTGGAAGGGTGTCCCGGTCCCAATAGGTAACAGCAATCCATCCATCCATCCATCCATCCATCCATCCATCCATCCATCCATCCTTGCAGCTCTTTAGTCTCCCATTTATCCAACTCTTTAGTTGCAGAAAATGCATTCCCAGGTCGGTAAGCATGTTTTATCCAGTCAGGAGAGAGAACACCACAAAGAATATTCAGTTCCAGTTAAAATGTCTGCCTATTCTTTTCTTGCTCTTCAATCTTCATCACCAGGCCATCCAGCATTGGAAGGCCAGCAAGCAGCAGGAGCGCCAGGCCAGGATCCAGAGCCAAGAGGAGGCTCAAGGGAGGGAGAGACAGAACAAGACCCAGAACCAGCAACACAGGTGAGGAGAACATACCAGAACAAATAGTAGAATGTTTCTGGGACATTACTCTGTAACAGGTCCCAAAAATGTCGACTGAGAGCACTTGTATTTCCACATTTGAATTTGTTTGTTTTTTAAGGGCTGAGGAGGAGAGGAGAGAAGCAGCACGTCGTTTGGAAGAGTGGAGGGAACAGCAGAGGAAAAAAGAGCAACAAATACAGGAGCAAAGACTGGCTGAAGAGATCTACCAGATGAGGCAGGCCAAGGTGGGATTACTTGAATGAGTGTGGCATTGTGGGTGTGTGTTAATATCTTTATTTATATACTAGGCATGACCTGTGTCACCTGTACCTGAGGAACACACGTCCAATTTCTCCCCTACTAACTACGGTAATGTCCCCCATATAATGATCTATCTATATTATCTACATTGATTCATTTCACATTTACAATGGCTATGTTAAATATTTGTTAGAAGAAATGCATTTTGTATCAACATTTCATTGATGGCTTCAGTGGTGAATTGTTTTGTGAAATTCTACTGTTAAAGAAAATACAACAATCAGACAAATAATCTGATTAATGCAGACTTAGTCACAGCAACTTTCGATATGTCCAGGTTTTTGAAATATTAATATGGTGTGTCCTTCCTTCCACGATCATGTGTTTGACAATATTGACATGTTGTATCATTCCATTATTATAAAGAGCACAATACAGATGTTTTGGCCACTTGGTTTGTTAACCCGTTCATGGGGGCATGACTGTGGTGCCTTCTGGAGCAAATCTCATTTTCACATGTATTTCTTTTCTGTCCATCAGGAGGAGCGCCGCCGCCAGTTAGAGGTCAAACTGGCCATTGAGGAGCATCTTCGTCAGAGAAGGGAGGAGGAGGAGGCCCAGGAGAGATGCAGGAGAGAGGAGGAGCAGAGACAGCTAGCGGAGCGGAGGAAGGCTGCAACAATGGGAATCAAACGTTTCCAGGAGAGGGTAAACATTTTAGAACTTATAGGAATGTATTGTTTTAGAACAGGTCAGAGCATGGCAACAAGTGACAAGTTCATTTCTACATGTATGTTACTTTTGTATTATTTTATTTTTATTTTCTGTCCTTATTCCTAAAATTTCTATTTTAAAATATTTTAATTCTTATGTTTTGCCTCTCCTGTGACCCATGGTGGGTGGGAAAAGGTTCAGCTGGGAAAGTGCGACCATGCAGATTATGTCAAACCTAACTGATCATTGATTGTCTGTTATTCTGTAAGTCCAGGCAAAATAGATTTTCAAGTGGAATAAATTGTAACATGGGATTTTTCTTCACAGATCATTTCTTTGAGGTCTCCAGAACAACATATTAAAAGTCCCGAAAAATCCCAGTTGCGCAAATATGTTTAATTTCATAAAGTAATAGAATACATAGGATCCAATGGAGTGATAGCCCCGCCCCCTCCTATACAAACCCATTATAACTTAAAACTCCATTTTAACCATGATGGATTATTCAAAAACAACCCATCTTTTTTCTGGTGACTGATATTGTCCTCCTAATACGTGAGAGGACCGTGGAATTTCATTCACAGGTTTCAGTTATTTTTAAAATATTGTTTTGGAAAATGTAGCCGCCTCCATATCTGGCTATGCCCACTCAAATGAATATTAAAAAAATAAATAAATGAAACCTGTAAATGAAATTCCACTGCCCTCTCACATATTAGGAGGACTATATGGAATTTCATTTACAGGTTTCATTTATTTATTTTTTTAATATTCATTTGGATGGGCATAGCCAGATATGGAGGCAGCTACATTTTCCAAAACAATATTTTAAAATTAACTGAAACCTGTGAATGAAATTCCACGGTCCTCTCACGTATTAGGAGGACAATATCAGTCACCAGAAAAAAGATGGGTTGTTTTTGAATAATCCATCATGGTTAAAATGGAGTTTTAAGTTATAATGGGTTTGTATAGGAGGGGGCGGGGCTATCACTCCATTGGAGCCTATGTATTCTATTACTTTATGAAATTAAACATATTTGCGCAACTGGGATTTTTCGGGACTTTTAATATGTTGTTCTGGAGACCTCAAAGAAATGATCTGTGAAGAAAAATCCCATGTTACAATTTATTCCAATTTTAGGTAAAACATGAGCTAAAATTACTGGCCTATATTCTGTATGTACCGTTATAGGATCTCCACAAAGTAGAGAAAAGGATTCAGGAGAGACAGCTGAGTGAGCAACAGGAAATGGAGAAACAGAAGAGAATTGCTGCCAAGATCAAAGAGAAGGTGACTTTTACACCTAAATGTTTTGACTGGGTTGCTCAAATAAAACTGCATGGGTTTGGGTTGACATCCACTTTAGGGCTCTTCTTTTCACATAACATGTGTAAGCACAGAGTAGCCTGGCCTAACCTGCAATGATTTTGGTCTTGAGGAGCGGGACTGGCGCAGAAATGCTGTGTTACGTCACCTCATTTGGAGCAATGCCCACCCCGAAAGGTTCAGTCCCACTTGAAGGCCAGTCTGATCCACGTTAATCCAGACTTTCCGTTTTCGCACAACGCGGACGAAAATGAAAGCCTGGTGCAGCCGCAATTTAGGACTTTGCTGCATGGTAAATGAATCCTGGTCTACAAGTATTTGGCCCGGGATATCTTACCCAGATCAAATGTTATAAACCAATCTGAAAATGTTATTATTTTGTTATGATCTGTTTCCTGCAGATAATAAATAATGACTTTGTTGCACATTCAGGTGGAGGTCCACATCAGTCGAAACCCCTCCAGACTGACGCAACCCACTAAAGGGTGGGAAGAGCGAATGAAACACATTGGACCCTCTGGGGGCGGACCAGTCCTGCACATGTTTCACAGGTCAGTTTAGAGTTCTAATTAATTTTCTACTTGATTTGGGGGTAATGGTTGTTAGTTTGATTACACAACACAGTATACCAGTAACTGTTAAGCATCAGCTTCAGTAGACTATTGCTGGCTGACGTGTGTACCGTATGCTGTTTTTTGCAGAGCTGTTCCAAGTTGGAGACAAGGCCTTTAACGACCACTGGAAATCTTGTAATTGTTTATCAAGATTACATAACATTTATGTGCAACCTATTATTTTCTTGGTGTGCCACTTCGGAGTAGCAGTGGTTTATTTAATCAATAGAGTGGTTGCTAGGGAATTGGAACGATTCTGGCTCCCCGTTAGTGTCAATGTGTCCTTCAGCTGATGTTACTTACCCGTAACTTCTCCAGCTGAACAGTTTAGTGCTTCAACTGTATGTGTGAACTGTATCTTTATGTGAAGAGAATACAATTTTCTTATTTTTCACATATTGTGAATTATAATCAGTCTCACTATCCCTCCATATTTGGACAAGAATAACACAATGAATATGAGTGACATCAACAGCAAAGTCGCAGTGAACCACAAGCATGCCATACCATTATTACGCCATAATTTGTTCACAATTAAATAGGCCTATGCATTTGATTAGTTTACTTAGAAGCTATGCTGCATTTGTGTACCCAGTTTGTACAATATTGTGATTCATGAATATAACTTTTAAATTATTGAATGAAAATTCATTTGTTCCTTAATTGTGTTTTTCTTTCGTTTGTGGCCCTACTACTTCTTTACTGACTTAAAGGAACAGTAGGCTATCTATGTCATGAATCATAGATAGCCTTATCATGACTCATGATATCATGTCATCGACACTGGGTTCAAATAAAAATATCTAACATCACATATAAAGAAGACCCACAAGAGAGTGTTTGAAAGATTCTTCTTTGCAAAAAGGGTAAAGTTTCCCTTTAAACGTTGAGTTGTGCTATTATTATTATTGATTATTATTATTATTATTATTATTATTACCTTATTACTTGACTTGTTTATTGATTATTATTGTTTTACCTTTCTGTTGTTAAAGCACTTTGTGACTGACTGTCTGTGAATGGTGCTCTATAAATAAACTTTACTTACTTACTTGTGCTGAAACAGAGTATGGAAGAATTGCGATATTGAGGGGGCAGAAGACAGCCCAATCACGTCGTCCGGGGACTCGCGCGAGTCCGCATAGACTTTCCGTATCTTCCGCTTGTCCCCATTCAATAGAATTCTATGTAGAAGAGCCGCCATTGTACTGGCTCCAAGCACTGAACGGAGTTTGCGTAACTATATCTACAGAGGACTCTGGAACTGTCAGAAGGCTGTCAGAAGGCTCTGGTCTGGATAACTACCCGGTGCTTTTATTTTGAAGACGATTTACGCCGACCGGAAAAGAATGCGGACGTAAAGATGGCGGAAGAGGAGAGCAACTTAGAAGAATTTGAGCAAATAGACTTTTTAAGAGATAGACATGTTCGGTTCTTTCAGCGATCACTGCAGGTTTTACCCGAGAGCTTTTCCTCCCTAGAAACGACTCGGTAAGTTGACTGGGACATATCGCCAGTCATTGCTGAACAACTTGGCAGAGCAGTCAGCTAGCTTACTAGCCGTTTGAATGGGAGGCTAATACTGTGTGACGCTAATACAATACAACAATAATAACACTAGTGTCTGACTGTCACTTTAAATTGACCTCCTTATTCCCAAATGCGGGTCCGAGGACCCCCAGGGGTACCTGAGACAGTTCAAGGGGCCAATATCCCCTAAATGATAGTTTAGATACTCTGTCCCCTTATGGGTCTATTTGGTTCCATTTTGCCATTCTTTACTTTAAATTAAATTGATTATACAATATAAATTTCGTTCCCAGAGATAGAAATGCACATGAAATTGAGGATCATTGAAATTTAAACGGGTTGAGAATCTACTACAGCTGTAAGCATCTTCTCTTATGGGGTCCTGGGATATTAGGGTGCATCAAAATACACATTTTCAGAATATTGATTTGATTGGGTGCTAAAAGTGTTACCATCCATGCAAAAACAATACATGCAAAATATTAAAGCGATACGAGGTGATTTAGAGGTGCAACGGTAAATCTGATTTTATAGCATAAAGGGGGTAAAAACTGCAAAAAACGCCTATACTAAAAGAAGGTTAGTTCTTGTCATGTGTCCTCCTGCTGCAAGTTTTTATATCATACTTGCACAGGGTGTCTACAGGTAGTGTCTTGACATCCCAGAACAGCTAGAATGCCAATATTTGATTCCATTATGAATCATTTGGCTTTTAAATAAGGCCTTATTATAGGCGGAAATAGCAAAGATTATATGATTATCATAAGTAGAACTGTGAAGAACTGTGTCCCTTCACTCTGCCCTGCTCGCACCTGGCCTGCTGTTAAAAGAGTGTGTGTGTGTGTGTGTGTGTGTGTGTGTGTGTGTGTGTGTGTGTGTGTGTGTGTGTGTGTGATTTCTGTATTTACTAACTTCTTAGGTGAATTTTGGTGTTCCAACACTTATTTTCTTAATCCTTGAAGGTGTATTCTAAGTTTCTGCCATGTACCGGCAAGAATAATGTCCCATGGGGTTCATTTTTAACCCTTGCCTACACCATCCTGCCTACATCCAGGAATGGAAAAAGAGAAATCAGCATAACTATTGATATAAACAACACACAAGGTAACACATGTTTCCATACAGAAGGGACCCAAGGAATAAATAGTTATTATTAACATTCAAGCACATTTTAATTTCATTACAGGACAAAACACCTCAAAATAGCTGGAAACATTTAGTTTACATTGATATTTCTCTTTCAGTAAACTTTTTGAGTACTCCTTTAAGTGTATTTTAATATTTTGATAAGATGAAATAATGCCCCACAGGGTTCCTTTTAATCCATAAATTACTACACTATACCCAAGTTCTGGAACAGAGGGGGGCACTGGCAGTCACCTCAGTCTTTTAGGCTGATTGGAGCTTCTGTACTTCACTTTAGTATATCTGTGGACCACTCTAGTGCATTATTGAACCACTCCAGTGCATCTGCGGACCACTGTTGTGATCTATAGACTCCAGTATATCGACACTCTAATGGACCACATTTACATTTAGTGCATCTGTAGAGGTCTTTACAGCATCTCTGCAATATTATATTGCATTTGTAGAGCACTATGTGATCCTTAGTCCACTCTAGTGCATATGTAGAACATTGCACCGTGTCTATAAACCTCTATAGTGCATCTGTAAAGCCCTTCACAGCATCTGTAGGCCACTATTGTGCCTTTCCAGACCACTATATTGAAGCTGTAGTGCTCTGTTGTGGTCTGTTGGCGTGTATAGTGCTTCTGTATAGCACTGTACAGCATCTGTACAATACTATAGAAGCCTAATATTGCACTAAAGTGGTCTACAGGGGGACTACATTGATCTGCAAAGGCACTACAGTGTTCTAGAGATGCTCTAGAGGCATCTAAGAACACACTACAGTGGACCACAGATGCACTAGAGCAGTCTATAGATGCACCAGAGTGGTCACAGGTACTCTACAGTGGTCTATACACACAGCACAGTAATCTATAAAAGCAGTACAGGGGTCACAAAGATGTTGTGCAATGGTCTATGCATACAGATATACCAGCTCAGTGGTATTGTGGTTAGACTGTCTTCCCTGAGACTGGGAGGTTGGGGTTTGATTCCCAGCCCAGTCATGCCAAAAACTAAAATGGGACCCAATGAGCTTGGCACCCAGCATCAAGGGTTGGATTGGGGGTCTCTGTGAGATGCTAGCGACATGTCGAGGGGGTGTACTTGTATATCAAGCTGCCGCATGCTACAGAAACAGGAGCTTCCTGACCTATATGGGCCTCAATGGCTCAGCCGGGCCTCATGACATCATGGCCTAGCAAGAACAGTGGTTTTATGCAGTGGTCTCATACAGCTATACAGCTAGAGATGCAGATAGATACAGCTATAGATACAGTACTTTGGTCTAGATGTACTACAGTTGCCCTGGTTGTGCCAATGACCAGAGTAAAAAACAAAATTGGCTGAGCCTCAATAGTGACTCCCTTCACCCTTTTCATGTAAGAAAGGGTTAAAAAGGGAACCTCATGGGACATTATTTCAGCTTCATATGTGGCAAAATATTGAAATGCACACAGGATAAGGAGAAAAGCTGTCAAAAAAAATCCACCCCAAAATTTACTAAAATGATAAATCTTGATGTCATCAATTTGAGGGGTGTTTTGTCCTGTAATACAGTCTAGATGAGCTTGAATCTCCATAATAACAATTTCTCTGTATTCCTTGGGTTAGAATTATATGGAAACATGTTACTTTGTGCCTGTAGGTCAATAGTTATTATGTTTTCTCTTTTTCCAATCTTCGGGTTTGGGTAGGATTGCGTAAGATAGGGTTAAAATGAACCCCATAGGACATTTCTCTTGATGGGTACCTGCAGAAACTTAAAATACACTTTCAAGGATTAAGAAAATAAGTGTTGGAACACCAAAATTCACCTAAGAAGTTAGTACATACAGAAATATAGATGTGATCCGAACATTTTCAGCTGTTTTGTGCAGTTTTTAACCCTAAATAGAGTCAAGATGTGCTTGAATCCTCATAATACCCATTTTTCTGTATTCCTCGGGTCCACATTGTATGAAAACATGTGTTCATTTGTCCCTGTAGGTTGTTTATGTCAATAGTTATGCTGTTTTCTCTTGCCTCCTCATTTGCATATTTAGGTGTAAGAAAAGGTTAAAAATGAACCCCTTGGGACATTTTTTTTTCTCTGTACCTGGCAGAATCTTAAAATAGACCCTTCAAGGATTAAGAAAAAACAGGTCGCGAAAGAAAATCCACTATATGCGCGTGGACCCCACTTTCCTACTAGACTATAACTAGCTTTGTATAAAGAATATATACAAGCAAGCACATCAGTGCATACAGTGCAGGTTGTTTCAGAGAGTTACTTCTATGTTGTTCAATTCAAAATAAATGTTCTAAATATCCATTTCTTGTAGTTTTTGAGATTGACTTGACATGTTATGCAGGAAAACACCCCAAAACGCCCATTTTTGTATTTTTCACATGCTGCGTTGCACCTCTAAATCTCAAGTAATTTTCCCAAAACTTTGCACAAATCATTTGTATGTGTGTCCGAACAAAATGCAACCCCAATCAAATTGATATGTTGAGATTTAATTTTTGCATTGCAATTTGATGCACCCTTATGGGGTCATGGGATATCTCTTCAAATGAGGGACCACAGGCTAGGGCTAACTGGTATGAGTTTGGTGGTCCTGGACAGGATAAGGTTTGGGAACCAGTGACCACTGCTTTAAACTGTCACAGTTAACCAAAGTAATACATTCTCAGGATAATTATATTCAGGAGTTGGGATGTACACACAGCATATAATAGTTCTAGTTCATAAAGCAAACTTACTTACCAAAACATTCTAAATGTATGTGTGATACAGGAGAGCATGTCGAACTGTAACCTTGCCAAAGTCAGTTATCAGGCCTGCTGTTTTGCTTTATGGTAACGTTCATAGGTAAGACACTGAACTCCAAGGTTCTTGTTTGTAGTTGGTACCTTGCATGGTTTCCGCCGCAATCGGTGTGCATCTGAATAAGTAGTAGTAAGTAGCCTTGCCAGGCCATGATGTCAGGAGGCCCGACTGAGCCATTGAGGCCCATATGCTGCAGGTCAGGAGCCTATCTCCTGTTTCTGTAGCTTGATGTACAAGTACACCCCCTGGAGATGACACTAGTATGTCGCAGGGACTTAACCCCAATCCAGCCCTTGATGCCGAGTAACAAGCAGGGAGGCATTGGATCTTTGGTATGACCCGGCCGGGAATCAAACCCAGACCTCCTAGTGTCAGGGCGGACACTCTAGCCACAAGGCCACTGAGCCTTGAGGGTGAATGTAATTCATGTAATGTGGCTTGAATAAAGGCACTATATAAACGCACCATTTACTATTGTACTTGTTGGCCCCTCAACATCTTCTCTATACCGTATCTCTGCAGATTGACCATTGTGTTTTTTGCACTGTCTGGTCTGGACGTGTTGGATGCTCTGGATGTAATTGATAAGAACAACATGATCGAGTGGATCTATTCCTTACAGGTGTTGCCCACAGAAGATAGTAAGTATTCTTCAATGTTCAATAATTACAATAACGGCAATGTTTTACATATTAAACCTTTCAGATTCTAGCAAGGACTTCTAAGGACTGACTTAAGTTTTCTTTAAAAATCAAATATTTATATACTGTAGCAGCTTCCCAAAAAATCTTTTGAATACTGTACATACGATACAGACGCCCGAAATGGTTTCTGGGTCTAAAGAAACGCCAAAAAAGGGTTCTTGTAAAATGCACCAAGTCTCTGTGTGTCTGTACATGTGTAATACACGTACCTTGAGAACTGTTTGTCTGCCTACTTCAAATTGGACAAGCGCTCGGCTCCACACAGCAACAGGGAGTACAGTACCTGGATGATGTCGGGTCATTCGGACATGGTTCTCCACAACCGCCCTAAAAACCCCTCTGCCCCGGGCTCTGGACAGGGCCCCCTGCCCACCCACCCATTTTCAACATGTTACTATGTCATTAATATACCTTAGAGATGCTGTGTGGACATAATAAAAAGTGCCTCCATTCTGTGTTTCCTAGAAATGGAGGTCTCAAAAATCATTAACATGGTGAAATGCAATTCGATGACATCACCAAGTTGTATTTCACCATGTTAATGATTTTTCTTTTAAGACCTTTTTTCTGAGAGAGTCTACAAATGGAACCAAATGGACCAGTTAGGGTTCATTTGGCTCCTTTTGTATGCTCTTGCCCAACTGGCAAATGCCTCTGAGACCTTATAACCCCTGAGTAACATTTCAGTAATGTGTAATACCTTGAATTGAAGTTAGTGTAAATTGGGCATGCAACGACCACACCCCCTCCCCAAAGTGTTGACCTATCTGTTAAAAACATAAAGCATGAATATTTAATGACTACAGCTTAATTTGCTTCTGAATGTCTCTAACCATGTCTTGCCATCTGTTAAGTTGTCCAGTCAGTTAATTATTCAGAATAGTGTCATGAATTATGTTGGTACAGTGACCGCTGGTTGGGATTATTATGCTGTTGCCATATGTTTACTCATTACATTGAGAGTACAAGGTGTATTGAGTTCACATTAAAGCATCATTAACACAGGGGAGACATTCCATGTGTGAAGATAATATGCTGGAGGTGTTTTCCAGCAGGGCATTGGAGGTTGATCCTTCTTAGTAATTTGCTTGGCTAACCGTTCAACTGCAGTATGAACAACACATGTAGACTGAAAATAGCTGATTTACAGATTAGATGACTACATTCACTACTTTGGAGACATCAGATCTCTTTTGGCTCTCAAGCTAAAATGTTTGGCAACCCATGCTGTAAGAGTACATGGTTGACAATGCTTAACATCATGGTTATCTGACACCTTAATGAATCACCTGGGCTTCAGAATAGCAGTATGATCTTTATTTCATGCTGTTATATTATGGTTTGCCATTATACTGTATTACTGTAAACTGTATCCTGATTCCTGCTATTAACTACCCAAGTACCTCTCTTGCAGTTTGTAATAACTATTGCCACTAGGTGGCAACAGCACGCCCTGTTCATATTAGCTAGGTCTCCCAAGTTGTGCAGCCAATTATGCAGCACACTGCTGAGTGCTGAAGGTCAGCAGGCACAGATTTAGTTTAGTCCTTGTTGTGTGTTGTCTTTTGAAGATATTTATTGTATTTTTACCCCTCTCCCCTTCATCCTTGATTGCTATCCTTACATATGCATATATATTACATGCACATATATATTAATATTGCCCTTTATTTTCCTCTCTCCCCCAACCCCCCCTTTTCCTTTTCTCCAAGGATCTAATTTAAGCCATTGTGGCTTTCGCGGCTCCTCACATATTGGACTTCCCTACAGCTCAACGGTACCAGCACTCTTAACTCTTCTTAACTCACCTTTTTACTACCGTAAAATACCTTATATGTCACTCACTCATCATGTACCATTTCTCACTATAAACTCTGGCAAGAAGATTGTTTTCTCCAAAATGCTGCAGCCTGCTTTGTCTTTTAGGAGCCAAAATTCTCACATGTCCCCTCCTACACTCCCTCAATTGGAGTGCGACAAAACTCTCACACTTGCATTGATGGCAACCAAAGGAATGTCACCACCATATCTTGCTAGTGTCATAGCACCCTACAAGCCCTGCTGTTTGCTCAGATCAGCCGATGCAGGGAAGCTGGTAGTACACCCACTAAGAACACCTGGCCAACACTCTGTCTACAGTACACCCTTCAAACTCTTTTCTCTCCTGGCCCCAAAACTATGGAATGAACTTCCCATTACAATCAGAACCAAGGACTCCCTATCTTCTGCCGCAGTCTGAAAACACACCTCTTCAGACTCCATGTCAGCCCATAGCACTTGCAGTACCAACCTAAGTATTTTAGATGGCATATTTAAGTAGACCTAGACATCAGCTACCTATATAGGATGTAAAATTACCATGTTTTAGTGATTAAATTGTAAAATAAATTGTAGATTCTATTACCATGTAATTGTAAAAATAATCATCAGCAAAGTGTTGTTGTCAATCTATTTGGCTCTGTTTTGTCTGGAGCATGATTTGATTACTGTCAATTGCCATAGGCTGTGCCACATGCAGGTGTGGGCAAATCTTGTGTGCCTTTCCAGTTTATTATATGGAATATGTCCTGACGTGTGTATGTTCTGTTAATGCTCCAGGGCCCAGGGATTTCCCATCCGTATGACAGCGGTCACATAGCCATGACCTACACCGGCCTGGCCTCTCTACTAATACTAGGAGATGATCTGGGCAGAATTGACAAACAGGCCTGTCTGACTGGCCTTAAAGCACTGCAGCTAGAGGACGGCAGGTACACACACACACACACACACACACACACACACACACACACACACACACACACACACTCACACACTTAAATTCACCCTAGCCTGCCCATGCCTGTATCTCATTAAACTGTCACTACTAGGTTCACGGAAGGTTTAACATTCATAAAGGCAGGAGACTGCCATTCAAATCCACATTTGGCCTTACACTTGTACTCAACACTTAGGCTTGTAGATGTACCTGTATGCGCAATCACTTTCAATCGCATTTCGTCATGATGCATGTCCAGGGTAGTCTCGCAGTACTCAGACAATTAGATATCTGGTGGAATATATCCTAACTGTCTGGACGAAACCAACCAACTCCATTTTTGATTATGATTACTTTATGGTTAGGCCATTTCTGTCCGGAAGAGAACCACTTAACTACACTTCATCTTCGAGATTAAAAATATAAACGTTTCAGGAAATTAAGTTGAAATTTAGTTGTTGCTTCCATGAGAGGTGGATACATTGTGGAGTTAGTTTTAACATATTTTGTTGCGGTCCAATGGAGTTCAGATGTTGTGTCCCAACTTAGTACAAAGGTTCCAAGCACTTTTACATACTTTTTATAGGTAAATAATTTCGAAACAACACACAGATGCATGTATGTATCTTCAATAACAATGATTTATGCAAAAAAAATGAGTTGGGTGGTTTCCTTTTGACAACAACGTTCAGATTGTATTTCATTGTATGTTAAGGTTGTCTTTGTTTTATTGTATTTATGCCTGATTTGCCATTATTTTATACCACATAGAAAATCGTAAAGGTTCATTGACTGTCCATGTGTCTGATTGTGTATGTGTGTCTGTCTGCGTCCAGTTTCTATGCTGTTCCAGAAGGAAGTGAAAATGACATGCGATTTGTCTACTGCGCTGCTTGTATCTGCTATATGCTGGATGACTGGTCAGGCATTGACATCCAAAAAGCCATTGAGTACATCAGAAGAAGTGTGGTGAGTAGAGACCCTTCTAGAGTTGTCACTAGTGTTTGAGAGAAGAATGGTTTTGCTAGTGCAAGCTGTTCATATTTGGGTTCAAATAGTTGGCATTCAGATAAAAGTGGTTGTGTGCATAATGTATTTTTGTTCCTCGTTATAGTTCATCTGTGGTCTGCTTGGTGGGAGTTCTATGTTTTTTTTGCACTACACCATAGCTAAATTAATTCATTTATATTCAGCACACAGTGTTCAACCCTTAAGGCCATTCTGTAGTTGGAGCTTTATCACAGCATGCCAGATGAGCAGAAAAGGCTCTTTGGTGTTCATAAAATGAATTCCATTGCAGATTAAACTGTATTCTCACAATTGAATGAACACTATTGAAATTAGATTCCAAATAGGAGGAAAATGTAGGAATAGATAAAATCCTAATAATGTAAGTGGATGTCCTACATATAACAAACGTTATTTATTATTACTTTCTATTGTATTATGGAATAAATATGCGATTACTATTCATCACATTTATTAAAGTTGACAATTGGTTTCGGTTCATTTAAACACCACTATTTTCAAGTTAATAAATATGCTTCTTCTTTGGAAGCATATATTCAATATTCAAAAGGAAAAAATGCTAAAGAGGAATTTCTTTTGAATTTTGTTTGGTGCTCATGTTATGGACCTGTCTGGTCATTTAGGCTTTATCAGTTGGATCAGTGTCTGACAGTGTTATCAGTATTGGTGTTATCACCATGACCTGTCAAAAACCTCCAGGCCGAAAAATTGTCTTTCTGTTGGGACTAGTATGCAGTGCATTCCTCTCTCTTAAAAGCTTTAGAATTCCCCCGTAGCCAACACCTCACCATAGTCTTTTGGGCCCTTTCTCAATTGAATAAATTGTGACACTTGTTGGATCTTGCAATGGACCCTACTTATTATGATGGGGAGTTGCTGGATTATGATCCAGGTAAATCTGCAGTATGGACGTTTTTTCTGGTTTGGCAGTGGTTCAGGAGGTGGAATGGCTATCTAGGCCTGGGAGGTTCCTAGTTGGTCCTTGATTCCTCTTGCCCAACACTGTGTGGTACACTAGTACACACTATGGGAATGTTTGAATGTGAAGTACTGAAGTTCATTGTAACATTGTGATTGACTGGTCGGAAACACAAGAAGGTCTGTATGATTGATTGAATACTTTATTGGCAAAATGAAATCAGTACAGGGCACAGCCAGACACACAACCTGTGGGATCACAGAAAAAAGGTTCTTGCGGTCTTGTTTCCATTCAGATGAACCAACCAACCAATGAACCAATCACTCAATCATGTGTTGAGTTGATAATATAAATAGTCCATTGTTAACTGATCTTTAACTCAAACCTTTTAGCCTGGCAGATTGTCTTCAGTAGATATGAACTTGCACAGACTGCTACTGGGTTCTGTGTCAACAGCATTGTCTTTCAATAGAGAGGGTCTAGTGAATAGAACAGGACCTGTCTCCCTCGTCAATGGTGTCTCTTTCACAACCAAAGTCTCCAGAGACACACAGTCTCATTGACTTGTAAACTGAAATTTATGCAACGTGATTCTGTGTGACCTTATCGCAAACTTCTATGGTGTTTTATTACACTGTGTGTATTCTGCTTGGCCCTGTGTGTGTGTGCGTGTGCATGTGCGCACACATGTGTTTTTGACTATTTCTTCCCAAAGCAGAAAGAGTAAAAATGCAGCCAGACAGATGCTTTATGTTTCAAATATTCCCAAACATTTAAGAACACCACATTGACACATATTTAGCCACATTTGAAATATGTTTTTTGCCACGGAGATAGGAACCCCCCTAAGCAAAGTTATTAGTTGTTTTAATACAGAAATGTACAGCTTTAAATGCTGTAGGTAGGGCGGCAGAAACCTAACCTATTATCTGAATAATCATTATTATATGTTATTTCATAGGAAAACATCTTTTAAAAAAGGTGAAAATATTTAATTTTGTGACCTGGTAAATGGGATATTTACTAATTATGCACAAAGAACCATTTAATTGTATGATACGTTTCTAGCATTGCTTTTAACGTTGAAATAGACAACGATGCATCTGATACATGTAAAGCCAGCCTCCTACTTTCTTGCCCTAGTCCTTCCTTCTTGTGAAGGGATATTTCACAGTAGATTTGTGACCCATTTTAAGTCCCAAACTGTGATTCTAGGGTGCTGATAATCTGTTATCAGTTGTTTAGTTGCTCTGTCCTATAAATATTAAGTGCAGTCTTTATGCCTCCCAGTGCCACTTCAAAATCATAAGCCTCTTAGACAGGCAAATACAGTTGCCCTTTAAACAATATTTACTGCATACCACTGGAGGTCAACATTACCTCTACTATCTATTGGTGCTGCTAATGGTATACGAACATGGAAGAGAAAGAGTTAACCCTTATTAAATACTAGGACACACCTGGTAGTATTCTAAACAAAGACAGGAATGGGGTAGCTTAATATAGATTATGGTATATCATTACCTATTATATTACTGGTGATCATCCATGCCTGGGGAATTTCATCCATAAAATGATTTCACTACAGGTCCCGAATTCAAAACAATTTTATTGTCTTGGTTAATTCAGGACTGTACTGCAGATTTTCTGTTCTAACTTGTGATATAAAACAATTAAGCAGTTGAGACGAATAACGGTCTTAAATCCCTTTTAATCTGACCCCTCCCTGAAAAGACCTAGAAGATCTGACCCCTTATCCAACATTTATACATTATGTGTCATTAGTGTGGACTTGGACTGTTAATCATAATAACAATAATGTTGGATTATTCTACATTAAATCTTAACAAATCTGTCTCTCTTGCCCCTCTCTCTCTCTCATCACCTTTATCTTATTGACTCTCTACATAATCCCCCTTGAACGCCTACATCTGTTATGACATTTCTCAAAAAACAGTAAAACAAATGTGTTTATTATGATGGAAAGGGTCAGGATAATTTGAGATGATTTGTAACCGAAGATGGCTGTTCATTATTTGTGTACTGTGCCAAGGGTTCATTAACGGCACGTTGGCAACACTGCACTGCCTTTATCCGGCGTCATGTTCACTTGCTCTGCTTAAATCAAACTCTGGTTATTGTGAATGATTTTAAAAAGAAATCTGTTTTTATGTAGTGACGTGATGATATAAAAGCCTTTGTTGGCTTATATATTGTGTGTGTGTGTGTGTGTGTGTGTGTGTGTGTGTGTGTGTGTGTGTGTGTGTGTGTGTGTGTGTGTGTGTGTGTGTGTGTGTGTGTGTGTGTGTGTGTGTGTGTGTGTGTGTGTGTGTGTGTACACACACACACACACATATATATATATATATATATATATATATATATATATATATATATATATATATATATATATATATATATATATATATATATATATATATATGTGTGTGTGTGTGTGTGTGTGTGTGTGTGTGTGTGTATATACTGTATATATACACACATACTGTACATGCGTACATACAAGAATGTAATGAAATGTTTATTGTCGTGCTCTTCACAGTCATATGACAACGGGATTGGACAAGGAGCTGGGTTGGAGTCTCATGGTGAGTCTATGGTCTTATAAATTGGTATTGGTATATGTATAGGCTTTAGCCCATCTTAAACCTAGAACCGTATCTATGTTGCAGCTTAATTTGTTACATCCATGTAATCTCGCTCTATGAAGTTTATCTAAATAAACTAAATTTAATAGATTTGGTTGATTGCATTTGTTGGCACTGTTGAATTATGCAGTCTATTTTTTTATACCATCTGTGTGCACAAAAAGTAAGAAACCCTATTCATTATAGGATCTTTTCAGTTCTGCTGTGGATAAACTTCACATGGGATACAAAACCTCTGCCCCAAACTAACCCAACTGTCAGTGTCAGATGTACAGTACATCTTTTAGAGACAACACCCCTGTTATTCAAACACAGATCCACAACGTTAACATTCTGGCAGGAAGGATTTCTGTCATGGTGGAACATGCATTATGACAGTACATTGGAGGAATAGAATTGAAGGGCAAACTGTAGCGATTCCCTTTCTGTACTAGTTTCATTGTGTGATTACAGGATCCATGCAAGCTTATTTCTACCACCGCCAAACCCACTTAGTGTCTGGCGACTGATTATACTGTATAAGGATAGATGGATGCCTGTTACCCACCCACTTGTGTGTGTGTGTGTTGTGCTGTCAAGACCTCCTGCACTCAGTCACCCAGTGTGTGTGTGTGGGGGGGGTATTCAAGCATATTCAGAGTCGAGTCATGTGCAAAAGCATCAAAAGCATGTGCACAGTTTTGCCTTTGTACGCAGGTGTTTGTCTGTTCTATAGCAAAAAACATGAAAATGGACTAAGAAGAACCGTCCCAGGATGCAGCAATGTTTTAGTTCTCCTCTCAGATGGCACTGTGCCTGAAGGCAGAAAACACAATATAAGTGTTGATGAGAGGAGGGGAAGACACGTAGGTTAGATTTATATCCCCTCACTATTCCCATGTCTATCCCTCCCTTTCCTGCTCCACACATCTCTTGGATAAGTAGCTCTATAATAGAGGTAATGTGTAGGGAAGTGACGACGATGATGATGATGGTGGTGGTGGTCTATACGCTGACAGCTGTAAGGGAGTTGATGGATGGCTAATCCTTGTGGCTTTAGTGTTTACCACCCTGTTTGTACATAAACAAACAAAGCACATATCCAATGTAATCTACTGCCTCTTATGTACAGTGTACACACAGGTCTAAAACTGTTGCCCCGACACAGTAAAGTATTTTTCACTGATGAAAACTACCATGAATAAAAACTGAGTCAACAAATAAATACTAAAATGTTAAAGATGCAGGGGATGATGTTTTTCCACACTTTTAGAGCATATCCATGGCCATAATATAGGCATACCTAACATTGTATACCAAAACAATGATAAAAGTCCAATGTTTGTGTATTTTTATACCATAACATTTTTGATCACTTCCATTGAATGAAAACATGCTGTGTGATGCTGTGTGATGACCTACTGTTTTAATCTCATTAGAGATAACATCTAGACAGGGTGTTAGCTGTGTTATAAAAAGAAGAAGCTATTTTCAACATGCAACGCTGTGTAAAAACAGCCAAATGCCATCACGGACTACCAAGACATACGTTTTTACAACAAAACCACTGTAAATTTAGTCAAATAAAATCATGATATTTATTGAACTAAAATTAGACTGAAACAAAAACATTTCATGTGACTATAATCTGGCTATAATCCATCTAACACTTAAATTGTATTCAAAAGACTATGGCTGAAACTATGCCAAAATTGCTGTCAAAATGAACACACTGGCTAAAACTATGCCAAAATTGCTGCCAAAATGAACACCCTGGCTAAAACTATGTCAAAATTAATGGCAAAATGAACACCCTGGCTAAAACTATGTCAAAATTAATGGCAAAATGGACACACTGGCTAAAACTATGCCAAAATTGCTGTCAAATTAACACATTGGCTAAAACTATGTCAAAATTGCTGGCAAAATGAACACACTGGTTAAAACTATGCCAAAATTGCTGGCAAACTGTGGTGCATGAAGAAGCTAAAGTACTGTAACGGCACTCCCTCACACAAACTCCTAGCCTCCTATTCCGTGCCCTCTCATTATGCAGTTACAGTCTTTCTGCCAGCAGATAATTTCCAGGCGGATGAACACTGAGACTGTGTGCCCGATTAAGTGAAATGTTAACATCCTTGCAAGTTTTTTCATGTTCAAACTGTTTTAGCAATTTAAGTATTTTTTGTTGTTTCTTATTTGGCTTGTCTGGTTGCTAAGGTGCACAGTAAATTCCTGAATGTTTTAGTTGAATGGATATTTCAACCAGGAGTGTTTCAATGTGAAACAAATGTTTATATAGACTTCCACTTGGAGAATGTATTCAATGTCTGGCTTTTGTGTGTGATGTCATGTGGCAGCCAAGTCTATAGACTTTATATTGTCTTGTTCATTTACCCCAAATATGCTATTTGCCGGTATTTATGATTAGTCCTCATATGTCCAAAACAGTTCAATTATTATTATTTTTAAAGCATTTCAAAATGGGGAAAATGGCCAATCGAAAAGCGTCTCACAGATCTGTGATTTTTACTATGGTACGGTATTAAATCACCCAAAACAGCAATATTGAAATCTAGAGATACAAGGAGTATTTTGTGTGGTTCAGGTGGCTCCACGTTCTGTGCCATCGCCTCCCTGCGTCTGATGGGTCGCCTGGAGGAGACACTGAGTCAGCGTCAGCTGGACAGGATACGCCGCTGGTGCATCATGAGACAGGAGAGCGGCTTCCAGGGTCGGCCCAACAAACCTGTAGACACATGCTACTCCTTCTGGGTGGGAGCTACGCTAGAGGTACGCCGCTGGGACACGGACACACACACACACACACACACATGCACACACATGATCACGATTAGTATGGCAAAATATTTTCAGTTAAAGGGGAATTGCACCCATTTGAGAGGTTGTGTGGACAATGATAAAAAATTATGTGCTCATGTGCTTCCTAGAAATGGAGGCCTGAAAAAATGCATCTGACATTAAGTTGTGTTTCACCATGTTAATGGATTGCATTTTTATAGCGCTTTTCCAAGTGCTCAATGCGCTTTACAATGGTCCATTCATTCATACATTGGGAATGTTAATGATTTTTCTTTTTTCTGAGAATGTACAGTGGGTGGAATTCCCCTTTAAACACTTGCACACCTGCTTTCATGCAAATTCTGGACAGAAAATAAGATCTAGAAGCTCACACAAAGTCTTATTGTGATGCATTGTGACTTGTGTGCACTCTACGTTCAGAAGATCTTTATTTATTTACATTATTTACAATATACACTGGGTGATTAAACATGACATGCAACATCATTGAATAACTTTCTTGTACATACTTTCTAATACTTGGCAGTGTGATAATGTCATTTTCTTGTCTGCTCATCCTGTCCTCTCACAGCTGCTGGATGTATTTCAGTACACCAACTACAAAAAGAACAGGAACTACATCCTGTCAACACAAGATCGATTGGTAGGGGGCTTTGCCAAGTGGCCGGACAGCCATCCAGGTAATGTTGGACACCAAAAGGAAGTGCATGTCTGTTTATATATCTCTGCTGTCAGGATGAAACCAACCATGTGTATGTTTTCCTGTCACAACCTCCCGGGCGTTCTTTCCATTTGTTCACTCACTGTGTTTTCTTTTGCCTTTCCAGTAGCTCCAGTTAGCTCAAAATATTAGCTGCTGTTGTCAGTTATATGGGTTCAGAAGCTCACACAACTATGAGAACAGCAAGATAATGACTAGGTCACTAGTGCTGCTATTAGAAGCATGGCTAAGTCACTAAAAGAAAATGAGTGATTATAAGTAGAGTTTTACTCCTGTCAAAAAGATTTGTTAAGAGATCTATTCTTGGTTGACTGTCTGTAAGGAGGTTAGGTCCCTGCCCCCCACAGGTGCAGAGGTCGGGGTGGAGTTCGAGCTTCACTGTGCCAGTGGAAAACTGCTCGTAACCCTATACCTGTACATCCAAAGTGCGTGCACGTGTGGTTAATTTGTGTGTGCGTACGTGCATGAGTGCGTGTGCATTTGCCTGTGTGATGTCTAATTGATGAAGTGTTTGTACAAAGCGAGCCTCAGGACACAGTAGATCAAGCTCCTCACGTTACAGGAACTGGTCTGGGAATGGACGGTCGGGCAAAACACAAGATTCTGCTCACAAAGCCTCTTAACTATTCTAGGACAAAGAGTTCTATGGTAATGAATAGGCATCGGCTCTGGATTGTGAATGCAGGTAGATTTGGAAGTACGTATAGTCATTGGTGTGCCTTCCATTGTCTTTGAGGTAGGAACTGGTCTGGGGAGTTGGGAAGACTAGCTGCTGTTTCTAACCAAGCAGGCCTAGGCCAACCCAAGTTGAAGTAGCCTGAATGCAATATAGGCACTGAAATGAGCTCTTTATTTATTTTATGTTGCATTATATGGTTTCTGGAAGAAGACACACAAGCAATGCCAAACATATATTTTATGCTGATGTCTCTGACCCTGTCTATACAGTACAAGAATCCACGTCTTTAAATCAATCTTTGTCATTTGAGTAGAATAATCCTTGTAATGTGAGTATAGGAATTAAGCGTACTGGGGGACAAAATTGAACTGAGTGACCTCACATGAAATCTATTTGATCTTATATATATATAATATATAAAATATATCACAAACATGTACGTAAATAATTGTGATATGTTGTTCAAATCCAAACTTTGGGTGCCTTCACTTGCCCTCAAGCTATATGAAAACTTTCATTTTTCATTACCGAACATTTTCAATTTTGTGTACAGTATGCTGTTTGGGCAGTCTTGACTTTGATGCATACCCAGTCCTTTTTGATACAGCTAATGGCATTTTATCGATTCGGCTGTCAAGGGCTAATCAGCAGTCATTTCATTATAATTCAATTATTGCTCCATTTACTGGTCTGCATTGCTTTTAGTTTTCTCCCTGGGGAGGGGAGGAGCAAAACAGGTCCTGCGTGTGCATAATTTATATTTCCTTAAAGAGACAGTGCACCAAGAAACAGTACAGATGAGGAGGATGGTTGTTGTTATTCCTAATGAATAACATCCTATGTTCTTTTTGGATCTTGAAGGGGTATTTCACTTCACTATTTTATACAGTTTTTAAGTTGCTTGATTCAATAGTAGATGTTTATTAATCTTTTCCCCCATATAAACCATTGAACTAATATTAGCTAATATTCTGAGGACCAATGTGTAAAGGGGCTGTGTTTTTTCATTTATTGCATTTCTTTTTAGCCGTCGCACATTCAAAGGACAATATCAGTGTAATGTTATTGACATGCATCTCTGATCAGCATCAGTCGCCTTTCTCTCCCCCTTCCTTCCTCCTGTCCTGGACAGACCCTCTCCATGCGTACTTTGGACTGTGTGGATTGTCTCTGCTCGGTGAGCCCAGTCTGAGGAAGGTCCACCCAGCTCTCAATGTCACCCAGAGAGCCTTTCAGCACCTCCATCAGCTGCAGCAGACATGGAGGGACAACACTGGCACCTGTACCTGACAGTGCAGGCAATAGGATGAACTCTCACTATATCCAAACAGTTTGTTGGCCATCACAAACTCCTATTTTTTGCCTGCAAGACTCCTGTGACTCAGTATTTACCGTTTGGAACTAAGGCTTAATTTATACCCCCCCCCCCCCTAAATCCCCCTAAGTCTAACACAACCAAGCATCTCACAATTTTAAAAAGCTTCTGGTCGTACGGTCTGGGACACTGGAAACTCTTGATGATCAACGGATGTGAAGGTTTCTCCCCACTACTGTTTCGTCTTTACAGTTTATACTAATATAAACATTTATCCCAATATAAACTAAAATCCTCAAAGCATATATACAGTATATCGCTTGCTGCTCATCAGAAATGTAATTTCGAAAATGAAATGTAGATAGAAGATTTTTTTAATTATGTATGTAGGAACGGAAGTGGCAGCTCCGGTTAATCACATTTTGTGTTGTTCCAGACCGTATACCATTCAGAATTTGTGGAATAGTTGTCTCGCTACGCAAAACAAAAAAATTACTTCTAAAAAGCAGCATTTGTCAAACACTATCCCAGTGTTTCCCCTTTTTGCATTCAACAGCCACTGCTGAAATGTGAGTGCTGCTGCTAAAAGGAAATTACATTATTTTTAGATTTTTTTTTACGTCTTCATGAATTATTTCAAGTACATTGGATTGCATATTACAGTACATTGGCTTGTTATAAACATCTAAGATGCATCTTAATCATGATATTGCATACAAACATATAGAAGCTTAGATATTGCCCATTAAGTGTTTTTGACACTTATTATTTTGATAGCTACAACTTCATTCTTGGGGAAACACTGCTGTCACAACTAGATGGTAGATGGTATTAGTGGAGCGGGTTAGCAAAACCATTCTGCACTTTTTGAGAAAAGCGTGAAAATTGGTACACGCATAGCCAAAGACATTTAAAAAATATTTGGATGTGGAGGTATCTTGAATTCCAAGATGGCGGCCCCAAAATCCAAGATGTCTGCCCAGAAATGTGTTTTTTCCTCCGTAACTTGAAATGCATTGATTTTACACCCCATAGATGTATTGAACGTTAATACAAAGTTGGCCATTACGGACGATTTGGTACCAAGTACGTGTCTGTATCTCCTACGGTTCTTGAGATACAGCATATAGGTACTTTCACAGATTGAGGAGAGCAAGACATTTGTAAAATTGATTCTTAAGTCAATCAAATGGTCATACAGACATGAAAATTGGTACACACACTCTGCAAACCCCACTATTTCTAAAAGTACTGCATGCCCTGCAAAATTCCAAGATGGCAGCCCCCAAAATCCAAGATGTCTGTCCAAAAATGTGTTTTTTCCTTCATAACTCGAAATACGAAGATCTTAAGCCCCATAGATGTATTGAACGTTAATATAAAGTTGGGCATTACGGACATTTTGATACCAAGTACCTGTCTCTATGTACTACGGTTCTTGAGTTACAACATATCCGTATTCATGAGGCACCAAAAGTGTAACATTTTGGCACATTTCACTATTTAACTCAAAGATCCCTTAATCACTTTCAGGAATCATTTTCAGGAAATGGACCTACATGTATCTGCTATCATAAACCACTTTAAGTTTCCCAATTGATGAAACGGGTAGGGAGTTATTAAACCGATCGTAAAGGGCTGTTTCAGTGCTACATTTGCTGCGTATAGTTAGCGAACATAAGCCACCCAGAAATGTCTGTCTGTGCATCTGCCCTTCACAATAAGGGTATATGTGAAGCGGACGCAAGTGTAGCATGTGTCTAGTATAATGGTATAGTATGCTAATAGGCGTAATAGTGTGATATATGCAATAGTGTAATAGGGCTAATAGTGTAATATATGCAATAGCGGTATACTGTAATAGGGTAATATATGTATCAGTGTCATAGTGTAACATGTGTAATAGTGCATTAGGGTAATGTGTGTAATAGTGTAATAGGGCAATATGTGTAATAGTGTCATAGTGTAACATGTGTAATAGTGTAATAGGGTAATAGTGTCATAGTGTAACATGTGTAATAGTGTAATAGGGTAATATATGTAATAGTGTCATAGTGTAACATGTGTAATAGTGTAATAGGATAATATGTGTAATAGTGTAATAGGCTAATATGTGTAATAGTGTCATAGTGTAATATGTGTAATAGTGTAATAGGATAATATATGTAATAGTGTCATAGGGTAATATGTGTAATAGTGTCATAGTGTAACACGTGTAATAGTGTAATAGGGCACTATGTGTAATAGTGTCATGGTGTAACATGTGTAATAGTGTAATAGGGTAATATATGTAATAGTACCATAGTGTAACATGTGTAAGAGCGTAATAGGGTAATGTGTAATAGTGTCATAGTGCAACATGTGTAATAGGGTAATATGTGGAATAGTGTCATAGTGTAACATGTGTAATAGCGTAATATGTGGAATAGTGTCATAGTGTAACATGTGTAATAAGGTAATGGGTTAATATGTATTAGTAATAGTATAATATATGTGCAATAGTGTAATAGGGCAATTACACTATACAGCTATTTTGTATACCACACTCTTACCTTAATGCACATATATTACACTATTACACATATTAACCCATTACCCTGTTACACTATGACACTATTACACATATTGCCCTATTACACATGTTGCACTATGACACTATTGCACATATTACCCTATTACGCTCTTACACATGTTACACTATGGTACTATTACATATATTACCCTATTACACTATTACACATGTTACATTAAGACACTATTACACATATTACCCTATTACACTATTACACATGTTACACCATGACACTATTACACATAGTGCCCTATTACACTATTACACGTGTTACACGTGTTACACTATGACACTATTACACGTGTTACACTATGACACTATTACACATATTATCCTATTACACATATTACACTATGACACTATTACACATATTAGCCTATTACACTATTACACATATTATCCTATTACACTATTACACATGTTACACTATGACGCTATTACATATATTACCCTATTACACTATTACACATGTTACACTATGACACTATTACCCTATTACACTATTACACATGTTACACTATGACACTATTACACATATTGGCCTATTACACTATTACACATATTACCCTAATGCACTATTACACATGTTACACTATGACACTATTACATATATTACCCTATTACAGTATACCGCTATTGCATATATTACACTATTAGCCCTATTACACTATTGCATATATTACACTATTACGCCTATTAGCATATTATACCATTATACAAGGACACATGCTGCACTTGGTGCGTCCGCTTCAGATATACACTTATTGTGAAGGGCAGATGCACAGACAGACATTTCTGGGTGGCTTATGTTCGCTAACTATACGCAGCAAATTTAGCACTGAAACAGCCCTTTACGATCGGTTTAATAATTCCTGACCCGTTTCATCAATTGAGAAACTTGAAGTGGTTTATGATAGCAGATACATGTAGGTCCATTTCCTGAAAATGATTCCTGAAAGTGATTAAGGGATCTTTGAGTTAAATAGTGAAATGTGCCAAAATGTTACACTTTTGGTGCCTCATGAATACGGATATGTTGTAACTCAAGGACCGTAGTACATAGAGACATGTACTTGGTATCAAAATGTCCGTAATGCCCAACTTTATATTATGTTCAATACATCTATGGGGCTTAAGATCTCCGTATTTCGAGTTATGAAGGAAAAACCACATTTTTGGACAGACATCTTGGATTTGGGGGCTGCCATCTTGGAATTTTGCAGGGCATGCAGTACTTTTAGAAATAGTGGGGTTTGCAGAGTGTGTGTACCAATTTTCATGTCTGTATGACCATTTGATTGACTTAAGAATCAATGTTACAAATGTCTTGCTCTCCTCAATCTGTGAAAGTACCTATATGCTGTATCTCAAGAACCGTAGGAGATACAGACACGTACTTGGTACCAAATCGTCCGTAATGGCCAACTTTGTATTAACGTTCAATACATTTATGGGGCGTAAAATCAATGCATTTCAAGTTATGAAGGAAAAACCACATTTCTGGGCAGACATCTTGGATTTTGGGGCCGCCATCTTGGAATTCAAGATACCTCCACATCCAAATATTTTTTAAATGTCTTTGGCTATGCGTGTACCAATTTTCACGCTTTTCTCAAAAAGTGCACAATCTGCCCTAATAAGAGAGCTAAACCGCTCCACTATATGCTAATAACAGAACTTCAATAATGTTTTGCTGAGTTAAAACTGAATCACTGGAGACTGAACATGATCTTGGATGCTTCTGTGGGGAAACTATTATCACCATTGGGGGGGGGGACCAGTCTCTCAGTAACAGTACAGTACCTTGACTTTCTGACTGCTCTAGGCCCACTTACTAAACTATAAACCATTTGCTTTTAGCAGTGTTATTCAAGATTTTGTATAGGGACAATGGAATCTGATCCACAAAATGTTAGTTCAAAAAAGAGCTTGTGATCTTGAACTTTGCAATTCAAATATGTTTTCTTCCCATGTATCTGCTTCATAGTCTCATAAATATAATGATTAGTTGGTTATTTCTATAATTGGCCACAACCCCAGGTTAGGTCTAATTGGGAATGGGCTACATAATAGGAAATGTCTTCACACTGGCAGTATGGTCAGTGTGATGGTCAGTACTACCTCTGAGCCACTGTTGCTTGAGTTCAATCGTATGTTTAAAAAAAATCTGGAAATCTACAGAATATGCTATTCTGAAGTGTTTTCAAATCTCTACAAATCCATTTATATTTGGTACATTGTCTACATGACTCCTTACATGGCTTAACCTTTTACACAAGTCACCAACCTTTATCTTTTCATTGATTTCAAGCCCTTTCCA
Source organism: Benthosema pterotum (assembly GCA_039105355.1). NCBI lineage: Eukaryota > Metazoa > Chordata > Actinopteri > Myctophiformes > Myctophidae > Benthosema > Benthosema pterotum. Next base: position 30,351,967 of record CM076972.1, on the reverse strand, counting down.
ACTGCTATCTGCGACCCCCCCTCCCCTCCAGCGTGTCTAGTTAAACATTTTTGGTAGAGGAAGCATGATAACCTTTGTGAGAAAACATGCCAGTGCCCCATAAATTAATGGCAGCTCTGCACTGGCTGTTTATTCTAAAACCTAGTTAAAAACAAAGATCCGCAATGCAGTTAAAGTGCTTCAAATGAAATCCTTTTATTGCGAATATTTGGTCGGAACTACGCTTAACAATACATATTAGCTCAACGGACCCTGGACCCTGAATATTCTCCACGTCACCCAGCTGCTTCCTGATTCCCTGTAAGACGTTGGCCTATTTCAGGGCAATGACAACAGTTTTAGGAAATGTATTGTTCATGCAAACGGCACAGGGAATTTCTCTTTGTTTGCTTTGTCTGAGCCCAGAAAAGAACAAAAAATATTGGACGTTGAATACAAATAAGACATTTCACATAAATAGTTAGCAAGTGACCAATAGCCTAGTACCATCTTCACCTTTGACTCACCATAAAGGAGGGAATTATCTAACCTAGATCAGAACAAATTCTCCATTCATTCCTTATGGACTGCATGTCAAACAATTACTAGTGCCATTGGGAAATAAAGTTGTTGTTTGTCTTTTACTTTACCAGGCTATGTATGTACATGCAGGAGTGCTGTAGTTGTGTGCCTGCACACTGAAACCCCATTTCAGCACCATGGACAGAGTCACATTGGGCTTGGATAATTGATAATCATGCTGTAGATGAGTGATCTATTTCTAATAATCATACTTGGCAAAGGTCACAATAATTTATTTTTTTTTGTCCACCAAGCTCTCCTTCACTCCACTGCAGTCAATCGAAGTTCCATCTCCAGTTTGTCCAACTCCCAGTGCCTAGATAGTGACATACTATAATGTATCTCACTTCTCTGTCAGTACTCCTTGATAATTCCGGAACCCACTGTATTTTCTTTTTTCTCTCTATTTAGCACCTATTCCTACCAACAGCAACTTAAAGAATGCCTACCCCTGTGAAATGAGTGTATCACAGGACACTGTCCCAATGGGCTCTACTCCAAATGTGTTCTACCCTAGATATGACTGGGACTGTACTCATTTCTCTCCTTGATCATCTTCAGTCTCGTACCCTCCACACACCCCCTAGGCACCCCCTTTTTAGCAATAGAAACCAGACCTGTCAGACAGGAGAGGAGGGTGTGGAGGGGAGGCTGAATAAATAAATTATTTGGTCCATCTATTATTGAGAGTGAACTGACTGGAATATCCTCTCTGCACAACAATTCTCTCCTTTACAGTTTAAAAGCAACCAACCAACCTCAGTATCAATATAGCCTTGTTTTAGTCTGATGACAATTTTAATCTAAGGACTGAGCCAAATGTATGCTCACATTAATGTGCTTTCCCTGATTTCTTGCTCAATTATTTGGTTACTTTGCTGCTTTTTCTTTTTTTTTATATACACAAACGCATGTGACAATTCACCTGAAATGAACTTCTCTCCAGGTGCTACAGTATATGAAGCCTAATATACACTTGAATTCTGTCATACTTGTATTTGTTTATTCAGACTAATATTGCCTTTTATTATTACATATTGTGTATGAGAGATTTGTTTATTTTCTCGCTTTCTTTTTTCCCCCCTTTTTTAAAGAGACTGTTTCCACTACAGTTGACCATCCTAAATCTTTGCTGATTTTACATGTATTTAGCTGTATGTGGTTATAGCAATAACCTGTAGGGAAATGTATAAAATAAATCGGGACATTTCTAAATAGATTTATGGTGAACCAACTTACTGTGGCGCTCTTACGCCTACACAAAGGCTTTTTTGTCGTTCAAGTGATGTTTACTGATTCCTTCCTTGGGGTTTGCTGATGTCTGCTTTGTTAGGCTGTCCGGGTCATGTGGCCAGACCACTTAGTCAAACTTGAGTGTGTTGAAATGTGCCTCATGAAGCATCATTCTGGGCCATCTCAGAATTCCCACACTGAATTCACAAATTGTTTCACATTGGTTCGCATTGTGGAAAACTTTTGAAATGATGACTTGAAAGTGGTTACATTGGCACAATAATCTTATAAGTTATATGAAAAATATTTATTATAGATTTCACTAGTCTGGCATAGATTTCACTTATCTGACATTTAGTGGTATATGTACTTTCACCAATCTGCTTTCATACCAGTAGCCACTTAGATCAATATTTTTTTTTAGAAAGAGATGATTTATTGAGCCAGGGCCTATTGCTGCCTTCACCCAGTAGAGACAATTTACTTGTTGAATTTAGACAAGAATAAAGATGAATTCTGCTAAGAAGATTCTGCATCTCAACAGCCTTAATTCTACTTTTCGTGCACTCTACTCATTACACGCTCTTACTGAACTGTGCTTTGAAACCTATATGCTGCTTCAAGAAGAGGTTTCGAGGGGTTGTCTTTTAGAGAAGGTTGGGGTATACCTTGGTCTTCTAGTATGTTCGCAAGATGTTATGAGATGCAACTGAAAATCACTTGGCGTCAAAAGGCCTTGCAAACACTTGCATCATAAATTAATGTACAGCAGCAAGTGTTTAATTTATTTTTTCTATACTTGTAGAATTATGTGTAGATAGATACTGTATGTAAAGCGTGCAAGTGCTCAAATTTTGCTATAGCAATGACATGTCAGCAGGATTCATGAAAATGTTCATATGTGATGTATTATAGTATACAGTAGTATATTTCATGCAGTTGAAATTAAGGATGCAAGTGATGTTTTGACAGTGCATACTGTATTAAAAGTAAATAAATACTAACTTTTTCAGCTACTCTGTCAATTTATATTGGTTTTCCTTTCTACGTTATTCTAGTACACTACTTAATGGGATTAGATTTGTGTTGCAGCCAGCCCACTGACCAATGACCATTGCATAATTTGTGAATCCTGAAGACCTTGAATTCTCTTACCTACTTCAGAAATACAGAAAAAGTTTTAAATATAGTATATGAATAGCACTGTATTTTATTGATAGCATAACCATTGTCAAATCATGTAATGGCTAATTATAAGCACAGTGGTCCAAGTTATCTCAGTCACAACTAATATTGTTGTGACACAGATTGTGTGACATAATTCCAGAAAAAAAAGAAGTCAGTAGTAAATTGCAGCTAAATGTTAATGTCTCATAGTTGTGGCACAGAGGGCAGTGATTTACACTTGACTGACAGCAGACAAGTACTGGGTTCAACTCCAAATGCTGCACAGCTCCTCCCACACCTACTGTAAAGACATGCATTCTAGCTAGGTACATACTCATGCTATTGCCCTTGACCAAAGTACTTACACAATAACTAGAGTTCGTCCCCAGGGGCTGCAGTGTGGCTACTCAGTGCTCATTTAGTCTGGGTCAAATGCAGAGGACACATATCCCCAAGGGAGATAATAAAGTATACCTTTACAGCAAGGCATTCAATCCCAATTGGCTCCAGTAGAACCGTTCTATGGACTTATTGGTTGAACATTTCATGTGCTGAATTATCACTATGATGGGACACGGTATATGGCCGTGGAATAGTCCCCAAATCCAACACAACCAATCTGCTATATGTAGGGATATGGACGGTTCTCCAGGGTTTAGCCTTGCCTTGACACTCACTATGAGGTGTAATTTCACAATTAATGGTTTATTAAAAAAACAAAAAAAGGGTGTTAGACGAACATGTGAGAGTAGGGGAAGGACAATCATTTTGTGTACAATTTTATCTCCAGCTGTGGATTAACATAAGAGCAAGTTATTACCTTTGCATGTGCAAATACAGATATGGATGTCTTTAGCTATGCAATAGGAGAAATTAAGTGAGAGGGTCACATCTCTGTCTATTGAATGGATCATTAGTGGAACGTTATGTGACAACGTGTCAAGCATCAACAGTCCTTAATTTCTAATGACCTGGATGACAGTTGAGTGAACTCCGACTTACATAGAGGCGTGATCCATAGGTATTTATTTAACTTAGATCAATAATAGCCTCAGCAAAGCCAACAAATCAATGCTTTACTGACTCCCTTAAGCAGAGGAGATATAGGCTATCTATATCAAGACTATACTCACCTATTCCTCAAAACACTTGACCACTGTGCTCTATAGCCTAATTTGCTAGCTTAGTTGTAGATCTGGTGTTTTTGATTTGGTTAGCATATAGATATTAGGCCTGGATACAGGCATAATACAGGCAGACATGGCATCAGTCACACAGACATGCCTTTATAGTCACTCACTCAGACTTGTTTGTCCTTTGTCCCACGTGCAGTGCACATGTCAGGTAGAATTTCATATTGAGGCCAGCCAGACCATCTGGTAATGCTAAACCCTCCGTGTGGAACAAGTGACATAGGCAGAAAGCATGCACAAACTCAGTCAACTTGGTTAAAGCTGTGACATTTTTATCATGGCATAGGATAAGCTGTAATATAGGCCTACATTTCACAAATTGTCTTAATTAGGCCTACTACATTTAAAACTGATTGTGGCCCTACACAACTTGCCAACCAAATTTGCTTCCATGCCTGCCCACCAGTATGAGAGAAATTCACGTGAACAAAAATAACGATTTACTGTGTGAGACTAAAGAGGGCACGGGTTATATGGGTCGATGAGTGATGAGCAATAGATCTATATTAAGCACCATATTCCGCACGTGAGCGCATCTCCACTCACGCGTATATAACCACTGGCTGCAGTGCATATGGAACTCCCGCGATCTTCTCCTCAATATAGGCTACACCTGAATCTAGATCTAGGCTAGTGGTCCAAGCAAACGTGGACAGTTGCGGTTGTTGCCGTAAATTTTGCGATCTGACAGCAGAAAACAAAGAGCTCTTTCTGCCTGTATATTCGAGACATCTCCGCCAACGGATGGTGCTCCTCCTGCTCCCCATCATGCTCGTCCGCGGAGAGAGACAGAGAGCGCTGGGGAAACGACAGAAGCAGTTGCGCGTTCACGGCGCCAGGCGATGTCCTACAGTGCAGGCCCTGACATAAGATTTCACAATGGGGGTTATTTTAATTATAACCACATTGATTTGAAATGTATTTGGGTTGTTTGCATGACATCATGTCATCAGGGGCGGATGTAACATTTCCCAATTGGGGAAGGTGCAGGAGAAAATGGTATGAGGGCGGCACAAGCGCTGGAGTCGCACCCATACGATTTTTGGTTACGGACTTACAGGCATCAATAATAACATCAATAATAACATCAGTTGTTCAAGTTGCAACAGACACGCAGCATGCATAACGCTAAAGGTCTGACTCAGAGAGTTTTCTGTTTTCATTGAGGTGACACAGCTGTAGTTATAGCAGTACTGTAGTAGTGTTTCAAATCATTTTAAATATAGGCACTTTAATTTGAAACATCTTGGGTTGTTTTGCATGCCATCGTGTTTGGTGGGGCAGACTGGGCATTTAGGGGGGCACCCCCCCTCCATGCCCATGCAAACAACCCAACCCATGCCATGCCCATGCCTAGATCCGTCCCTGAGAAGCAGTTGCGCGTTCACGGCGCCAGACGATGTACAGTAGCCGCTAGAAGTGAATCAGCCGCGCGTGCACGCTGCCAGGCGGCAGATACAGTGTAGCCCTGCTGGGCACGGAGGGCGGGGTTTCCACTCCAACATGATGATTCCAGTCGAAATCAAACGGACTTCACGCAGACGGTCTCCATAGACACGGATGGATGTGGAATACTCTGAGAGAGGATGATGATGTGGAGGATGATGATGCTGATGGAAGAGCAGTGACTCGTGTACCTTGCTTGCTTCCTCTGAGGAAAAAAAGAGAAAAGAGACGTTTGATTTTTTGTTAAAGCCCTGGTGCTTTGAAGGGTGTTTTTATATTTATATCGTGTTTATTTACTGAGCAACCTATATATATATATATCTTATATTTTCTACACCTTTGTTTGCACTTCATCTGTAGCCATGTCGGATTCCGAGGATATGGTAGAGTTCGCCAAGATCGTGGAGCGGATCGAACGAGGAGAGGTGAGTGTAGTATTAAAGCCTCTACTAGTTGAGCATCAGATGAGGATGATTTATGGTCTTGACAGATAATGGACTGTTGGTGTGACGGTGCAGCAGCTGGCCTGTCGCCGAGAGTGTCGGACCTGCGCTGTCATTAGATGAAGGTGTGATAACCAACCCTGTCTGGCTATGTGCTAGAGCTACATTGAAGATACGAGCAGTTTAAATTTAAGCTACCGATATATATGCATTATATTTTCCCTACAATATTTTGTAAAAAAAAAAAAAAAAAAAAAAAAAAAAATCTATGAATATGGTCATATTGTTGCCTACCAATTATTTTGTCCTATGTTTTTTTTCAGCAATAAGCATTCTATTCTATTCTATTCTTGCCAGAATGTGAGCCAAGGCATGATGAGTATCGTCCATTTGCCAGAATGTGAACACAGGCATGTTGAGTATACACCTATAGGTTAATAAAATGTTAGAAATGTTGAGTAGTGGTTTCCACCGTGTAGAAACTGCCAGACTTGCATAATTGGGAGCACTTTATAATTGGCATATGTGAGTGTGACCATACAATTATCAACCTATAGAAGCCAAAATGCCATCATTGTGTAGCAGGCAATATGCCTGAACAACTGGTTTCATGATACTGAATCCAGTTCTGAGCATTAGTTGTGCTCAAAAAACAGTTGTGGGGCTAATAAAATTAATGCCATAGTCATCAATAATGTGCCATCACATTTGGGCGATTTCTATATGGCCTTTGCCCTTTACAGCCCAAAGACTTTTTTGTATGATCAGATATTGTGCCAATGATGAAGTAAATTGCTCAACATGAAAGTTAGCATCTGTTATTTTCTACATGCTGCGGGACCCATAGCCTACTCAACATTTCTATCCAGGTTCACAAGTCGACTATATAGCTTACTCTATGCCATTGTCCTATCATGTCAGAAAATACTTTAATAATTAGGCCTGATTTAAAACAATATTAGCACATCTGACCTAAATGCCAGAGGAGGACAGTCTCTAGGCTGCTCTCGGACTCCTGTCACGTGAAAAAGTAGACTGATTAATGTGGTGAAGTGGAAGATATCAGAGGGAGAATAAGCAGATGTGCATCCTATTTGCTTGACTACCCAATGTGTGTGTGTGTGTGCGCGTGTGTGTCTGTGTGTGTGTGAGAGAGAGAGAGAGAGAGAGAGAGAGAGAGAGAGAGAGAGAGAGAGAGAGAGAGAGAGAGGGAGAGAGAGAGAGGGAGAGAAGAGAGAGAGCGCATTATTGCTATGTAATGCCTCAAAGGCATAGCTGAGTCAAAGTTTCAGGAAGCAGATTTTGCATTACATACAAAATTATATACAATTGATCTGTTGTGGAAGACATGTATGGTTATACAGGCTGCAGTGCCATGGTATTTAACGCTGACTAAACTAAACTAAATTTCCTCAAGCAGCACCTTTGAAGTAGTTCTGTTTGGCCACCTATAACATCCTATCTTGAGAACAATCCTATCTGCAGGAGGGGGAAAAAATCCTATCTGGAGGGGAGAGAACAGGTGGCGGATGTAACAGAACCCTGTCCTACTCTCCCAGTGAGCATCAGCATTCCACAAAGAAGCATACCAGTAGCTTTTTACTATTCCCTAATTAATGTTAACGACGTGGCATCAGCATGTGAATGCAATTTGTTCTTCTTCCTGGATGACTCTGCACTCCTGGTCTCAGACAAGGACAAATTGTAGGTTGAAAAAGCTCATATCTCTGAACTCGGTAAAATGTCCACATGGCTCACTGATAACAAACTCTCATTACACCTGGTCCAAACCATATCCATTCTTTCTGGGGTCCAAAAATGATCTTTTCAGTGAAAGCAATAATGTATCCAAGAAAGACAACCAAAGAACAAGACTCAGGGTAGAGCAGTAGTGTTGTCCCCAAACATTTCAGGTCAAGACCCCACAAGAGAGATTAGGTGTTTTGCCCGGTCAGGACCCAAACTGTTCAGTTGCAGTATAGCAGATCTGCCTAGGAGGTCTTTTCATGTGCCTTACATGCTGCTCTTGTGGCGCCTTATTGGCAAAAGGACAGGGGGGTATGTATTCCCTGATGAACTGAAAATGGTTGCCCATGTTGTAAACAAGTGTCATACAGAGTAAGAGTGTTTTTGTATTGAGGCTAAATGTCTTGATTATTTGGATGGAATACATACCACAAAGGAAAAGCCCTCAAGGCTTTTCTTTCTGCTATCACTTTTCATTGTTTATTAAATCACACTAATTTTTGTATTATAGTATTCAATCAATCAACCAATCAAACAATCAATGAACCACGAGAAAAGAGGGAGCTCATTAACCAAACTCTTTGGTGCCCAATTATTACTCTTTAGGCCAAATTGCAGGATTTAAGCAGAACATAATGGTAGGTCTGGTGGTTGTATAGTAGAATTCAAAGGCTCTTTATTCTCTGTCCAGATAATTCATAATATGCCAGATTTGAGGTTAACAATTTTAGGCAATTACAAAATCTTCACTTTGCTACACATTACTAAATGCGTAGCAAAGTGAAGATTTTGTAATTTCTCCCACGGGCCAGATTTTGTAATTTCTCCCACTAAACCTTTGTGCTCTGTTCCATGGAAGATTCCTTTTCAACAGAAAAGGAATCTCAAGAAGTTTCACTGGCTGATTGTGTCATCATTATGAGCAAACAGTTAAACTGAGGTTAATGGAAGTAAAGGTTAGAGAATGGGATAAGATTATGTGTGGGATATGATCGATCAATGGTTCTCAAAACAAAACACAGGTCTCCACCAGGTCAGGCTGTGGCCCCTCATGACTCTATGGGTCAATGTCAAAAGGGCACCATTTATTATTATGCCTTTGTAAGAATGTGAAAAGCTTAACATTTTCCCATGCATGGGAAAATGTTTAAAAATATAACTGCAGGTGACCTGCATGCCATGGACCACTAGTCCGACCATCTCTTGAGGGACAGTATTAAAGGGATATTTTACTTTTAGCTGAAGCAGTCCCCTTCCATACATATCCATTAAAACTAAATAATCAAAAACAATATTTTTCTGGTGACATTGGTGATATCGTCCTCCTATAATGAGGGGTGTATGGAAAATGTAGCAGCTACACATCAATCTAGTGGGACTAAAACATTAAAAATAAATACATTAATTAAATAAATGAAAATAATAAATAGAAACCATTCACAAGAAAAAAAGATTGTTAGTTGGGTTTAAAATGGAATTTTAAACCCATTATAACTTAAAATTCCATTAAAACTAACATGACAGCTAAAATGGGGCAGGACAGCTAAAATGAACATCAATTATCTAAATACTGAATCATGTAACTTATAAACTGTCTGATTTTTTTTTTAAGTGAAATATCTCTTTAAGAACATGCTCATATCCAATCCCAGCACCCCCACGTTGGTTACAGTTGTCAGGGTGATGTCTCTACTGGATCACAATCAGCTAGCTGAAAACCCTGTCAGTAACAAATGAACGGAATTAATAGTCTAGTCATAATAATAGACAGACTGTAACGCACTGCACGGCCTATGGGAGGCGTCGGCTAGACCTGCCCGTCATCGTTGACCCGTGATTGTGTGAGGCTTAACAATTTGAATATTGCAATAATAACAATAGTAGACTTGTTGTCAGAGCTCGAGGTTCGTTGGAAATTGATGGAAGTGGAACCTGTTGGTTTTGACGTGAAACCCGATGCCCCTGAGCTGCAGTAAGCCCCGCCTCCTCATTTGAATACAACTGGCTATGACATTGTTCCCACCAGAGCCGTGGAGTGTAAACAGAGTTACGCAAACCCCGTTCACTTCATAGGGCCGGTCCAAAGGCGAATCTTCTACATAGACTTCCATTGAGAATGGAGACAACAAATAGGGACAAGTCTTGGCCCGGAAGTGGGCAGAAACGCACTGGACTCAGGCAACAGCACAGCTTTAATGATCTTAAATGGCATTACTTGAGTAATTAGAACCACTTAAAGGGGAAGTCCACCCATTTTCAACACTCTAATATGTAGTATACCCTAGAGGTGCTGGGTGGACATGATAAAAAAAAGTTCCCCCATTCTGTGTTCCCAAGAAATGGAGGTCTGAAGAAAACCACAAACATGGTGAAACATCTTGATGACATCATCAAGATGTATTTTCACCATGTTAATGGATTTCTTTAGACGCTTCTTTTTTCTGAAAAAATGTTGAAAATGTTGAAAATGTTGAAAATGGGTGGAATTCCCCTTTAAACATTAAAGAGACTTTAGTTGTTACTGTGCAATACTTTAAAACAAGTTGGCATGCTCGCTGGTTAAAATAGTTCTTATTTGCGCCGCGCTCGTTGAAAACGATGTATTTCCAACTCCTGTTTGTCCCTGTTCATGCTGCATGACCAGCGCTCGAGCTGAAGTTTCTGACCTTCAATGTCGCAAATCTTCTACTTGATGGCTCTGGTTCCCATGACCCCCCTCTGTCCCTACTCCGCCCCTCCCACTCATCCCCTACTAGGCTCTCGGTGTGAGGCTGAGTCCGGTTGCATTTATATTACATGCACTCTGTCTGCACTCAGCAGCCCCGAAGCGTCTGCTGATTCACCCGTTCTCTGCTGCTGCAACGTCACAGTTTTAATTCATTGTCGGCATCTTCTTCTCAGCTCGCGTTGAAGAAGTTGTCGGTTAAATAACAAACGCGCAGGGGAACTCTGTTAACGCTCCAGCATGGCTGCAGAGATGCGACGCAGTTCCTTTGCGGTAAGTGGTTAAGATACCCTGAATGATTAAGTTTCCCTGCTGGAAGAAGGAACAATTTGATCGGCTACCTATCGATCAAACGCGGTCGTAAAACCGACGATATTGCGGTAGACTATGCAGTCATAATCGCACACAAAACAATTGCAGATTACACTTGTAATCTGGATGATTTGGTGAATTAGAAATCTGGGTTTATATGTTTTGGGCATAGTTGCATGGCATTGGGAATCGTTTAGGGCTATCTCCCAGAACACACTGGTCGCTGGTATTGTTTAAACTTCTCATATGGCGTACGTGGTCAGTGTACTGCAGCTTCTGAAACGTTATGAGTGCTAATAATTGTTTTTTTCTCTCACAACATTTGCAGCCAGCAGCTTGTTGCCATGTGGCCAATGTCTTGTTATTGTAGACAACCTGTAATCAATCAATGATCCGTAAATCAATCAGATGATCTGCCTCGACTATGCTTGATGGGGAGGATCCCCCCCCCCCAAAAAAAGAAAACTGAGTAATATGTGGCATACAATTGTCTACAACCAACCACACTGGATGATAGTGTAGCATTGGCATTTGTCTTTACCATATAGCCTGTTTGTCTATTTTTAGACCAGACTTAATCCTGAACAGTTGCATAATAAGTATACGCTAAAGATAACCAAGCAACGTTGACAACATGCCATGGTTTTCACCAATACGTTGCTTTGGTGTAGTAGAGCATGCTCCATCTCTAATTTTGGATTCATATTATGCCTATCCTCTGGTAGTCCCCTAATCGGTCTAGCTCTGGTCCATAGCTCCTATATGCTTCTGTGATTCTGCCTTGCAGTGGAGCTCTGTGAAAGACAATGTAGAGCGGAAATATAAAGAACGTTTTACCTACTCACCATAACACGGCTTGTGTGATTAGAAAGTCTACTTTCCTTATTGGAACCACTCTGAGCTCCCCACCACACGTATAACATGGACTTTTTACCTAGCCCAGAACGCGATTGTTTTTCAGCGGAAAAACAATCGGAAAAACAACCAGGATGTGCGCCCCCTACCGAGATTGCATGGAGAAAACCTTGATAGAGAATATTTTTTCCGCCAGTTGAATTTCACTGGAGGAAAAAAAAAATCCTCCAGTGAAATTCAACTGGCCAAAAAGGTCCATTTTATCCTTGTGATGGGGGCTCAGACTCGGAAGCAGTGGAGCTAAACCAGAGCTAAACTTTGGCCGTCAACGTTCACTTATTTTGTCCTAAAATGACAGCAAAATCTAGGGATGCATCAATTGGTTCATAGCAGAGGCCAAAATATGAAGTTGCCAAATCACTCTAGGACACGATTGATTTGTTTTCCAGTGAAATTATTTACTTCATCCCAAGATACATTTTATATGCACACAGTGTTGTAAAGCGTAAAATCTGTCTCTGCCTAGATGCCAACATGCACCTTGCACCCAAGTAGGCCATGTATGCCCTAATTGTGTGCAAGCAGAGTGTGCAACCTATTGCTGACTGTCAACCGACCGTCATCCACCCCTACTGTAAAATACAATAAATAAAAACAAAAGCCATGAACAAACATTTAAAATGAAACTTACACCTAAATGTACATCATACCCACTGCTCAGCCAATGTCTGACTAAACCAGAGGCGTATTCTCTTGAAGGCTACAAAGGCTGTAGCCTACCCAAATCTCAATCTCGCCCGCCTACTCTGATGAAAGAGAAAGAAAGACCACATTTCCAACTTGGAACAATAGGGGAGAGGCTGTTGCAGACAGTTCTGACTTGAGTTCATTCACACCTTGCCCAGGCATCGGCCCATACAAATGCAAACACAATGGCTTACATTGCTATACAGTAGCGATGTGGTGCACAACCCCCCCCCCCCCACACACACACAAGTCCCCTATTGGCCGACGGAGAACACTGATATATTTCATTGCTTGCAAATACTTGAAATGATTGTGTTCTTCTCCAGGTTCCAATCAAGAACATTGAACGGGAGCTGATCTGCCCTATCTGTAAGGAGCTATTCACCCACCCCTTGATCCTGCCATGCCAACACAGTGTCTGCCACAAGTGTGTCAGGGAACTGTTGATGCTGAACCATGAGGACTCATTTGACGCTGGTTCTGAGTGCTCCTTGCCGGGAAGCCCTAGGTCCAGGGTGGGCTCGCCTTCCATGGAGAGACTGGACAGGCTAGCTCGTTCAGGTGGGTCTCGGGGTAAGGAAATGTCACAAATGATTTTCTCTCTATAGATTGTTGCCAAATACCAAGAAGAGTTCATGTACTTGTCGGATAGCATTTAACGTTTACAATGAACTTTCATCCCCACATTTCTTCTACTAGTTCTTTACCGGTATCTTTATTGACATCAAGGTTCCCAGATACAGATGGTACCAATCTATGTTTTAGACAAGAACCCTTACAATAGAGCATCTATCTAAATATGATAGTGTGTATTAAAGGGGATGAAAGTATCAGATTTATCTCTGGCTTTGCCCAGTGACGAGATACTGAGTTCCGGTATCATAGTTATTGTCAATTTCCTGTTATATTATCTGCCTGCCAATTCGCCTATCTTCAATTTTACTCTTGCTATCAACTCAGTGGTTGACAAATATGGATTGCTGAAACCCATTATCTAAATGCAGAAAGCAAGGAGGCCACCATCAGAACAAGACCTTACAAAAGGGAACGGAGAGGAAGTACGTATTTACGGCATTCATCATACCAATTGAATTCTCCATTCCAAATAAGCTAAGATTATTTCCATTATTAGAAAGGAGCTTTCATGACTGGTATGAATACTGAAACAATTCTAATCCAGCTCTGCTCAGACATTGTCAGTCAACACTTGCTCTTCACACACCCGGCTTGCCTTTTCTGACATGAAGTATACAAAATAGGGCGATGGAAAATGACAAGCACTAAATTATATCTTAACAAGAGAAAAGAGGCATTTCTCTCAGGTCCTTTATGTGTTCACTGTCTGTCTGCCATAGCCCCAAGACATGAGCTTCCACATCCCCTTCAATAATGCTAGGGATTATTCAGCTTAGAATGTTTTGAGTAAACGTGTAGAGTGGAAAAATGGCTATAATTTTCCTCCAATGTAGGATGGGCATCAGCTTGCCTTGTACTTCATGTTTAACGCAACAAAGCAAGTTATTATTGCCTTCTTGAGAAATTTACAACTCGTAGAAAATACCCCTGAGCTGGCCGTAAAGACATGGAGGAGTGGGATGTATAGTAGGGGCTATTAACTGGTCACAGTGTGTTTTTCTTAATTTCGCCTGCATAACATATGGCATTGCCGAGGCAACGCCTGAGCAGGTCAATGTCTAAGCTCAGTAAACAGGGTGGTAGTGGGACAAGGCTTCCTTTCTGCTGGCCAAGAGTGCTGGGCTGTATGCCATTTCCATTAAGTTGTTCACTCATTTATACCCTCATCCACTTCTCTTGACACCGTTAGGAGATTAATGGTTTAATAACCTCATTAAGAATTTTAAATGTTTTCAGTTAAATTAGGTGAAGTTCGGTGAACATTGTACAGCTCTTTTCAACTACAGATGAATGAATACCACACCATCACAATTAACAATAACATATGGTGGGTGTTAAATTGACCTCGATCAGTACATCTAGTATAAGAAAACTGTTGAATGCAGAAACACATCTGAGAATTTCTCAAACCTATGGAAATGAGCATATTCTTTAGAACTGTATTCAGCTGTGGTCCAAAAACCACTGGAATTGGTCTCCAGAACACAGCACTCCGTTCAGGCTTACTTCAGCCTGAATGAGTTCATTCATTATGGCAGGAATACATTTGTTGACAGAGGAAATTTAAAATGCTACTTTTGAGAAAAAAAAAACAAGTGGTAGCCTATATTAGGACTCCAGCAACCTGTTGAGCAAAAGTATCATTCTGGCGTCTAGGAAGAATTTATTGCAAGTGTAGGTCAGTTTGAAAACAGGAGGAGTTGAGGCATGCTGTTACACTCATAGATCACGCTTTCCTTTAATGCTTGCCTGTGACACTGTTGTGTTTGCCTGTAAAACATAATCTACTAATGTCAGAATTTGTCAGATTAACACACAAGTGTTATTACCCGAGTTGTCTTTACAAAGTGCTAGTGTGTTTATGTTTGTCAGTCAGCATACCGATCCATTAGTATTCCACCACCACACAGATGGCTGTCCCTCATGTTGTGTGGGCATGTGACCCGTTTACTTTGTGTGTTGAACACCCGCAAATCTACCGCTATAAAGCAGATACGGAACTTGATGTTAGGATGCGGAACTGGACGTTCATCTGCCTAAGCTATTCGTGCAAATGACCGGCCATAGTAGTCGGGCAGTCTGATACAGTGCAATACTTAGTTCTGATTGGCTCAGAATGAAAAAATAAAGAAATGGGAAAGTAAATAATAGCCTAGCCTATGGTTGGCTCGCACCCTTTAGGTGTCTTATTTGTTACACAGTATTGTTTGACTGAAAGAGTCACAAAATTGCACAGTAGGTCATGGACTAATGCTGTGGCATCCGCAATAGAATGTTAGTTCATTCCATTATGAATGCTACATTATTCATGCATGACCCTTGAATATGAACAGTCAAGGGTCATGTATAAGTGAAATTCCATTTGGGATTATTCGGTAGTTTCTTTGCATTACATCAGCATATTAACAAACATGTTTATCCGCACCTTTAAGTAGATCTTTTCTGTAAGTATATTCAGGAAATCTTTAGGTACATTATGATCATATTAGCTTCCAACAGAATCACTAATTCCCACTGTTTGCATTAGACACCAAAAGGATAAATCCGATTGCCTGATCAGATCATTGGCAGCCATGGTGATGTAACCGGCCTGTGGTGGGTAATGAATGAGGGATTAGGCCTAGGTGAATAGAGAGGGAGGGTGAGGAAAGACTCCAGGCTATATTTATCATTCAGTCCAATAAATAACACAGAAACATCATCAATATTTTCTTTGCTCTGCATATTATGTTGCTGCCAGGGCTTTAAACCAAGCGAGCACACAACTGTTTTTTATGTTGCACTCAAACCCAGCACTATTGCATTTTTTGTGTTAACAGCTGACTCTTGACAAGTGCACCTTTTAAAATTATGAACAAAACACAGGCTGGTAGTAGTTATTTCACTTAATCCCTGTGTATTATGTATTGCTGAATTGTAATGGCTGTTGAGTTGACCAGCAGATCCCTACTGCACATTTGCTGTTTACTAAAATGATTGTCTCATTGCTGATCAAATTACTGACTTTAACTTCTGTTTATTTAATGGTTTACACATATCGTGACAAGACGGAAGCAATGCACAAAACAAGCATCAGCTGTGATTTTAAATCATTTCATTCAGTATGCATACTTAATGGTAACTGCATTTTGTAAATTATTACATAATCATATTTTCTTTTAGCACAATTAACCTTTCACCAATTATGTTTTTTAAACTGTTTTCCTTTTCTTCTAACTGTCATGATTGAACTGTCATACGGGTTTGTCCTATTTCATTTTCATCATGATGACACAATGCCTATTTGTTTTTGATTTTCTATCACTGCTCACCTCATTTCTCTGTCCATTGCTTGCAGCCTCAGTACGAAGGTCATTTGGAAGTCGAGGTAGACGTGGGGTCCATGTATTGAGTAGCTATAGTAGTGAGTACGGTGTTATTAGAACCCCCTATGATCCCTTGTTGGATTCTGCTCCTACTCTATTGAGACTCTTCTTTTAGTTGTAGCAAGGCTACCATTACAAACTCACACCAATGACGGGGTATCATTTGAAAGGTTGTTGGAAAGGTTACTGCATTTATTTTTACACAACAACACATGCATACATAAAATACCATGTAAGTGCTATTCCTTTGCAGTCCTTTCTTACTCACTCCAAAATGACTTCATACAACTAACCTCCCCACTGCCGCATGTCTGTACATTGTTGGTCGTGTCAGAGACAGAATGATGTATGGCTTTTTTGCCCTTTTCCAGAAGTCCACTGATCAGGAACGGTTAAAATATTCTAAAAATGCAGCTTTCTGAAAGCAGAATGGTCATTGCCATTTACAGTTACAGTACACAAGTCTACGTAATTCACATACAGAGTGGCTCTAATGTTTTTTCTTCCAAAAAGTGGCATTAAGTATGCAGTTTCTGTTGGCTTCAGAAGAGCACCACATAAAACTGAATGAACAGTCATAGCTGTGAAGGAGTGGTGAGTCAGCAAAAGAGAGGGCAAGATGGGATCAACCGAGGAGCAATGTATGGTACAAACGTAAACGAGAAGAAAGAAAGAGAGCATGGAGAAATTCTTAAAATTTAGGGAGACATCAGTGATTGAAATTGGGAATATTTTGGTAGGGGGTGGTGGGTGGGAGGAGAGGGGGAGAGAGAGAGAGACATTTAGTATTAGATACAGGAGAGGTGCCTAGGGAGCAAGTGCAAAAGAGGAATTGAAAAGAGCTGAGCCAAGAGTTGGCAAGGAAGGGAAGGGGTAAAGATGTTGCCTAGGCGTTAGAAAAGAAATGGAATTTGTGTTTGTTCCTTGCTTTCATTTAGAATTCTATGCAGGCGCTTTCTTCAGAGAGGAGGAAGTGTAGGAGCTAATTCTTATGTAAACACACACACACACACACACACACACACACACACACACACCAACAGCACGGGGAATACCTACAATATGTTTGGGCTTGTTAAAACTTTTAAATCCGTTTGTCTGTGCCTTTAGGCAGAGATATTAGTCTAGTTTGTTTATGCTTCATCTGTAATTGAAACTGCTAAAGTTTTAAGACGTAGCTCTGCCTCATGCCAAATGGAAGTCGGATCTTGTTCAGACAAATGAGACATTTTGTGCTAGCTGAAGTTGGAACCATAACCGGCCAAATACAACAAAAGAATAAATAATGCATTTGCAAGATTAAGGCATCCATCACCCATCATCATTACTCACTCCATTGATATTTAAGAAGAAATCCTAGTCCTGCAACTCTAAAATACAAATATTCACTAAATTGGGAAAGCACAGATTCACATTTTATTATTTGTATATATATATATATATATATATATATATATATATATATATATATATATATATATATATATATATATATACACACACACACACACACACACACACACACACACACACACACACCAACAGCACGGGGAACTTACTTGACTGTACTTAACTGACTACCATGGCAGTCAGTTAAGTACAAAAAAGCAACACTTTATTACAGATTCCCATCATCTGTAATAAAGTGTGGGTCTAATGCAAGTTCACCTATATACATCGCTCCAAAATGCAATTTTCTGCTATATATTGTCTCCCCACCATGTCAGTAGTGTGTTAAAACTCACACTTTCACTTTTGGTTCAGCAGTGGTTCAGCCATAAACAATGTGCCACGCCCCCACCTTTTGAGACAGCTGAATCACTGCTGTGCCAAAAGTGAAAGTGTGAGTGTTAACACACTACTGACATGGTGGGAGACAATATATAGCAGAAAATTGCATTTTGGAGCGATGTATATAGGTGACCTTGCATTTGACCCATTAGCCCCATTATAAGCCTATTTTGGGATAGGGGAAACAGCCATTAAGGAGTGTTTTCACAAAACAACACCTGGACCACTTTTTTCTAAAGAAATAACTGCAAATAGAGATAAAAAAAACTTGGGGTGAAATTCTCCTTTAAGGAGATCTGTCAAAGAAACTGCAAAAAAAAAAAAAATCCTTGCACTATATTCTACCGTTCATAACTGCGGTCAATGAATATTCTAAATTAGTGGTACGATAGTACTATATTCTTCCTTTCGTAAACTGAGGGAAAGGAATATTCTAAATTAGTGGTGATACTGTTTTCACTTGCTCAGAATGTCATGTCTAAAGATATTGTTTCTGAAATTCTGATGGATCACAGTCTGTTTGGTCGCTTTGTTTATATCCAGCTGTCATAGGGTTGGCTTTTTGATGATTCAGATATTCTATTCTGACTGATGCGGTTCTGTAGTCTGGCCAGAAGGTGCTCTGCAATGACTCGTCAGTTTCTGTCCCCGGCACGCCCGACCTCTGCAGGTCCACAGATCACCACAAACACTGCGGCAGAAAATCTGTCTTCCTAACGCAGGCACTTGGACGCACGCACACACACACACACACCCACACCCACACACACACACGCACATAATGGCTAGTTTACTGCAGGCATCCCATGCCTCTGTTGATCTTCCACCTCATGTGCACTGACCTGCCCCAACGAGAATAAAAGCCCATGCCGTGTACCTTCATTACAGACTGTGCACGTGCGCACACACACACACACACACACACAGCTTTCCCCGCCCTTCAAGTCCATTTTTGTCCTCCTGAATCTTCAATAGGTTTCAGTGTTTGAACTCTCCTTTCATCTGGTGACATCAAGCGTGTTCACTAGACTACGTCATCTTCATCACCATCTATCTGATCGTCGCCACATCACTGCCATAGAGTTTTGGCAATACAAGGGGACCTGATTCAGTTATTCACTGGTGTAGCCTTAAATATGAAAATTACAATGGAAACGCCTTCTAGCACTAGACATTCCACATGTTCACAGCATGTTAGTAAGTTTCCACATGCTTGACTTGCTGCCACCGCTTTTCCCTTCAGCTAGTACTTACTTTAATTTTCTTTTCAAATACTTGATGTGCCTGAGAAGTGCTTGATTTTACATTTTTCGGTGGGGGCTCTTGAAACTAATTTACCCGCATTCATGCTGGCATCCATATCTCTCCAAAATACTTACAAATACCAATAATGCTACAAGTTGCTTTGAATGTGGGAGATCTGCACGGTCTTACTGTGCCATTAAGTGGTTGAATAAATCCAGCACTGCTCACTGTTTACCTGTTATTCTGTCTCAAGTCTGGCTTGCATAATGTATATATATTTTGCTTTTAGAAAGCTGCCATTGCTTTTCATCTTTTTCACTTTTCACTGTTCTTTTTTAAGTACTTGTGCTTGTAGTGGTTTGTGTCTGTGATGTGATAAGTTTCCATGTCTTGTTACTATGCAGCTGCATTAGTAACAAGGACAGAATTACTCTGAGACTCTTAAAGCAAGAGTTGCTTTTATTATGCTCCTTTTTTGTGTAAATAAGTGTTGATGCGCTGACCTGGACAATAATAATAATAGTAATAAACAATGCTTTGAATTGAAATGGATTCATTTTTCTTTCTCAGAGTTTAATCTGAGTTTCATTACCTGTGTTAAGTTAACCATACAGTTACCGACACATGATTTTCATTTTGATCATTTGTATCTCTGTCCAGGTCATTGTACTAACAACTATATTTAAACTGGTGAATTTAAAATGTCTTCCCATAAAGGAATATTTTGTTTAATTTCCCCTTCCCAGATCTTTCCCTGATACTCTGATACTACTTCCCACATCTTTCCCTGATACTGGATGATTCTCCTTTCCTGAATGACAATGGACCAAATCTTTAGACGGTAGTTTGTGTAGTAAAAATAGCCATATGGTTTTACATAAATGGTCATTAAGGAAAGAAGGGAAGGAAGCAAAACGGGTGCATTTTCATCCTCTGGGCTAAGAGTCTGGCGTGTCCACGCTTTGCTCAACTGCCAGTGATCATCCTGATTCCGTAAATTCTCTTGGCACAGAGATCCTAGTTAAATGTCAAGTCAATGAGACAGAGATGGTCCTGGTTTTACATTTTAGATCACACATTTGGGAAATCTATCCCAGGAGCTGTTGAGCACAGTGCAAAAGTGGCCACGTCCTACCTGTGAAAATGACACCCAAGATGAGTTCTGGCAAAGCTCAGACAGAAATCGGAACGCGTCTTTTGTGAACTAATTTCTGTTATCTATGCCTCTCCAACAGGCTCCATCTCGTCTCCGGGTTGGCGACGGGGTTCTGTGACGCCACGCGTCACCGCCATCCCGTGCCCTGGGTGCCAGCATGACATTGACCTTGGCGAGCGGGGCATCAGCATGCTGTTCCGCAACGTTACTTTGGAGAGCATTGTGGAGCGCTACCGCCAGGCAGCACGTGCGGCCGTCGCCATCATGTGTAACATCTGCAAGCCTCCCCAGGTGCAAGAAGCCACCAAGAGCTGCATGGATTGCAAGGCTAGCTACTGCAATGAGTGTTTCAAACTGCATCACCCCTGGGGAACCCCCAAAGCTCAGCATGAGTATGTTGGCCCCACCACCAACTTCAGGCCCAAGGTAAGCAACGTTATGGTTTTTGGGACTGATTATTCTTGTTTACTACAAAGTGCAGAACTTTCGTCCAATTGTAGTCTTAGTTGAGTGGCACTGTCACAGAGAAATGCTAAAATCTGAGCTTGCTTTGCATTGTGATTTTGTAGGTGTATTTTTTGCATGCAGCTCTGGCGTGCAACTAAGAACAGAGCATTACTTTCCCCAAACTCTTAATACAACTTCTATTTCTGTGTGTGATGTTAGGTGCTCATGTGTCCAGAGCATGAAATGGAAAAGGTCAACATGTACTGTGAGGTGTGCAGGCGTCCAGTTTGTCATCTTTGCAAGCTGGGTGGATCCCACGCCAACCACAAAGTCACCTCCATGAGCAGTGCCTACAAGATCCTCAAGGTACTGTGTCACTACCTCTGGGTTGTTGGGGGGGGGGGGGGGGGGGGGGGCAACTTGGGATATTTGGACTTGACTCTTCTGAAACACTACTATGTCATGACATTGGGGCAAAAATGTGAAAATGATCTTGCTGCACATCTGATAGATACTTTTTCACTGGTTTAAGCCATCATTCTCACATTACATTTTTGAAACTAATGAGATGTAATTGATCATGCTATGTTCGAACAAAACAGTTGTCACAGAGGCACTGTAAATGATGTTTATTTTTTACTGACCTTTCCTTCATTCGCTCATCTCCTGTTGTAATATTCATGACTGTCCTGTGGCTTTGCTGCTTGGCTCAGGTCCACATGTATCAGATTCCCTTTGTTTGGACATCGAAAACCAGTCTAGTAAACTAGACAACTGTCAGGGGCAACTGTGGTTCAGGAGGTACAGCAGGTCGTCCAATGATCAGTGGGTTGGAGGTTCGAATCCCGGCTCATCCTGTGTCCTTGGGCAAGACACTTAACCCCAAATTGCTTCCAATGTGCTGGTTAATGCCCTGAATGGCTTATGCTGCAATCGGTGTGGGAATGCGTGTGTGTCATTGGGTGAATGTAAAGGCCTTGGATAAAGGCGTTATATACACTAAATTGCCCTTTACCTGCATGCATGTCGTTGACACTCAAGGACTTAAATAGGAGTTGTATAATGTGTTAGACATGATCAATCGATGACAGGAAACAGTCCAACTCTCCACTTCCTTTGGATAATTAGGTGCTGGAGCAAAACAAGTCAAATAATCTGATCTGGTGTTCATGAACATGATAACCTAGTGACGGTAGGGTCACTCATCCAATCAGAACAAGGCGCATGGACTGATTGTTCACTCTGTGAAATCTGATAAGCTAGTCCTTCTCAACACAGGCACTGGGCTTATCAATAATTAATGTGATCATTTGTACTCAATATATTATCTCTGTGTGCCTGGTATTCTCAGACTGCTATTGGCCATATTAGATTCCCACACAACCATGAAATCTTTCATCAGTCTCTCATTAACTGTATTGCACATAATTGTATTGTGAGATCTCTTTTCAGCAATGTGCATTATTAGACTAGATTGTCCCTGGCCTGTCATTGTTACTAGTCTTGTGTGTGTTGTGTTGTTAGAAATGATGAAACTCACATTCTGAACCTTCTGATATATTTTGTTCTCCAGGAGAAGCTGGCCAAGAGTATCCATTTCCTCATCAGCAAAGAGGACCAGGTCAGGACTCAGATTACTGATCTGGAGTCTCTCATCCATCAGACTGAGGTAATAAATCGGTGGTTCGCACGCTGCTGCCTGTAAACCCCCCACAAATCTGTTCACACCTCAACCAAATGGACCCTTACGTACAGGACCATTTGTTGGTTGGTCCATTTGCTATCCATTACATCCATTAAAGTAACGTTTTTACTCTCTGTTCTATTCTTTCACTTGAACATTTTACGACGAGATTTTTGTGGTACCTCTACACTGGCGCAATTCTTATTGCACTCGTCTCAAATCTCACTATATATAGAAATAACTATCTATCCAATACCATGCTGTCAGTTTTCATATGGGTAACATTTGACTCGTTCAACTGGTTTCTATAAATATACTGTATAAAGTGGATTCTAGCGACCTGCTTGGTTCTACTTCTGGATATTTCAGTCATTGTAGTTAAAGCATATTTTAAAGGAAGTATCCCTCCACTGCAAGAGGAACATAACTTTTATTCTACATTCACCAGTGTTTTATATACTGTGCTCTACTGCTCTCAACCAGTAGGTCATTGTCTCTGTTGCTATAGGGAAGATAATTTAAACAAACACCATGCAAAACACACAACCATGGAAATATACAGTTTTGCATCCCCTAATGGGGCTTTGTGTCAAGTCCCTGCTCCTGTCTGGATTACTTGCTTGTTGTGTTGTGCCTAAAGGGTTCTTATATTATATTAAAATGCAGCACACGGCCTGCTCAGTCTGGGAGAAATGGCTTTTCAGTGTTGGCTTTTTAGTACTGTAGATCAAAGTTGCCTAACGTAACCTCACTGACTATGAAGGTAACATCTATTCTCTATCTTTATTACAATAGCCAGCTTTTATTAGCACCTGCTGATGAATATATGTAACTTGCCAGCATTTTAACCATGGTGATGTCCTTTAATTAATCACTGGCTTGGTGTATTTTACAGGAGAATGGGCAGCTAGCAGAACGTCAAGCCAATGAGCATTTTGAACGTCTGTTCGAGACCTTGCAGGAGAGGAAGACGGAGATGTTGAGGTCCATCGAGCAGTCTCGCAACCGACGCCTGGATCAACTCAGGGGACAGGTATGACTATAAAACCCAATTTATCAAACCTTAATGGTTTCTAAGAGTGCTTGTGATTTGAGATCAATTATTGAAATTAAATCCATATCTTTCTTTTCTTTTCCTCAGGTAGACGAGTACCAGGGCATGCTGGAGAACAGTGGTCTGGTGGGATACGCTCAGGAGGTCCTCAAAGAGACTGACCAGTCGTGTTTTGTACAGACTGCAAAGCAGCTGCACATCAGGTAGAATTTACAAATTTCTACCCTAACCAGAAAATGTTAAGGGACGTTTAAATGCATTCTTCTTTCTGCCTTGTTAACTACACATGCCTCACAACAATGACCTGGCCAGGCGGCTGCATTCAGACAGAACCGATAATTGCAGACAGGAAAGGATGCAAACTGTTGGTATTTGTCTGGCCTTCTATGAGTTTGTGTTGGTATTCACCTGTGCTCTGTGTTTAAAGGATGTTTATGATATCCAGCACAACAGAAGCATTAATGGCAGGAGGAGAGTGGCATTACTGAGGACCGGCTGGAAGAGCCAATATTGACAGATGGCTAATATTAGCTAACATAAGGGGATACCGTGTGCAAATAACACGTTGTTTTGCAAGTTGAATACAGCCATGAAAATACCTGCCGGATAGATGTAGTGTATTGTATGTGTATTGGGCTGGGCAGAGTATCATCACAGCCATTGAAATAGAGTTACTACTTCCAATGGCCAATCCAATGGCGGCTCTTCTACCTAGACTTCTATAGGCAAAGTCCTAGACTGGTCCTGGACCGCAACCGCTCACCTTTAATGATCTTACATGGCTTTATTTTAGACTGTTTTTAGTAATTGTATAACATAAGATACTTGAGTTGTCATTGTGCAATACTTTAAAACAGTATCATCACCTTGCTAACTAAAGCCTCTGAGGAAAGTGAATCCAGATGGGCAGTGGTAGAATGAAAAATCATTACCAATGTGAAGTTAGTTTGATAGTTTGATTGCATCTAAATATTCACATCACTCAATCTCTCAATGTTCCAACAAGCTCTAAGCATGAAAGGAACAAGGCCCAATCAACTTAAGGCTCCAGTAGGTGTAAACATCTTAAGGCCTCCACAACCACACAAGCAATTTGACTAGTAGGAGTAGGGGTGAAAAGGGAATGCGTCAAGCATAATGCCATGTAAACTCAAGACAAAACACGGTGTCTGCATTGGGAACCAAAGGCACCTAACAAAGCACAAAATATGACAAGTTGCAGTGAGAATTTACTAGGTGTATTGACTACATACCGGTACAATACATTACCCTGTGTGCCCCTGGTGCAGTGTATATAATAGGGATTTGGTCTGTTATTTTAGTGCTAAAGTTGTCAATCTGATTATGTGTTTGTTTGGATGACTGGAGTGTGCAGGGCCATGTGCTTGGTTGAAGCCTTGAGGACAGGTGAGGCCATGGAACTTGAAGAGTTCTGTGGCCCTTGCTCCAAGCCTGCTAATTGATCTCCTTTTAGCAGCTTTGGACATGCAGTGTTGTTTTTCTTTCAATATATTGTTCCACAGTTCCCTCACACAATCCTAAGCCTAAGTCCTGAGTCCACAACATTTAATCATCATCAGCTGACAGTGATGAAACCATCTTAAGAAACACTGTCTATAATCTCTTTTATGTCAAATCTACAGTAGAATTGATCACCTGTACACATGTGTATATTTACATACTGTATATGTTTACATTATGTTCATAAGCTACAGAAACCCAGAATGTATAGGCTACAATGAATCATCTTATGCCTGTACCACAGTCTGGGCGATTAGGTTGCTAGTTGTAATTCTTGCCAAATGTTTATTTTATTTAATTTGTTGTTTATTTTCCTTTTTTGTGTTATATTTTTGGAAAATGACTGACTTTTCTTCTGTACAGAATCCAGAAGGCCACAGAGTCACTGAGGACCTTCCACCCTTCAGCTGACCCATGTTTTGACGAGTTTGTGCTGGACACATCCAGAGAAGAGAACCTGCTCAAGGAGATGTGCTTTGGTGGAGGTAGGAAGACCACATTCAATTCACTTCTTCTTCCTTTATACATTGATCTACAAGCTCCCAGTGTGTCATATTGTGATGCATGAATTGTAGATCTTCTGTTTTGGGGGGCATTAAAATACGCTTCAACTCCACAAATACTATTAATTAATGTGTTTAATGTTTAGACAAACTTCACTATATAGGAATATATTGCAATTTGTTTCAATGTGGATAGTTAAAATTAAAAAATTAAATTCTCTTTCCGATATCTCATTCAGTTTTATCCAGCTGGGTGTTGGGATTGCTTAATCTCGATTCTCATCCAATATTCATTACCTACAGTACCCATCACTTTCACTGGCTGGTGAACTGTGCTGTGTGTACAGTTACAGCTAAATTGGATTACAGATTACAGCCCATGATCTACTCGCAGAGGACTTGTGTTGTTGTGTGGGTGAAGCTAGAGTATCCTCTGGTTCAGTGCTTTGTATGCTCTGTAGGCCCGTTCTGCATGCCTCTGCTCAGGTAGAGGGTGCTCTTTGACACAAATCATACATGTCAGACCTACTGTTTTATTAATGCCAACCATGTGGAGTTTCAATCAGTCAGCATCCTGGCTTTTGCCGCATAGAGCTATACATTATCTGGAGGAAAGACTCCTCTATGCTCGAAAATATACAGTAATTGAACTATACTTTTTTTATTTTTTAATTCTATCAAAGTCACCAAAATAATACGCAAATCATACCAGCCATAAAATAATCATTCAAGCTTTATTTTTATGATGGAAGTAAACACAGAAACTGATCGTTTCTTCATTCTAAACCTTGTACATTATGCGTAGTATTTGACAACCTGCCAGGCAGGTTTAGCCAATCTTGAAAACCATGGCCAGAGAGCTGTCCTTTTAGAGGCTTTTAGAGTTAATAACATTTAGCTAGTGAGGTTGCCTATGTTTAGACTTCAGGGAGATTAAGATGGCCACATTGGGGGTATGCCAACCCAGTCTAATCAGCATGAGACCTTTTGGATGGCATTATTTTTACTTGGAAATGGTTATGTCAGTCATGATTGAATCTTAAGAACCCATCCCCTACTAATCAATATTCTTTATATTGCAAAATACATCTTAGAAATGGTGCAATGTGTGCTATACTGGGTGTCCTTTTCTGAACAGTTCTGTAAGCACTTGATGCCTCTGGTTACTGTAAGGTCATGATTGCTCTCAACTGAGGGAAACTGTATGGGCATCTACACACTGCAGTAATTTAATCAGTTCTTTGGCAGATGATGGAGCTGTGTGTCTTTACAGTAGAATGGCTTTAAGGATTTTCTGGTTAGGGTAGAAAGGAAGGATAAGAATTTGCCTTTAGGCACATGTGTTTGTGCTAAAAACAAGGCAACTCAAACGGACTGTAAAGCCTGAACTATACTTTATTGCACCGCACGCAGGTGCTGAAAAAAGGCAATCTACAATTTCACAGGGCTTTGCATATCTGATTTTCAGTTAGGCAGTTCTATAGATTCTATTCTGTGTCTGAAGTGAATAATGAAGGCATTTATATGGTTTATCCCAGAACAGCATGTTTTGAGCCATGTTCAAGTGTCACTGACAAACACCATTTAGATCAGTCATTTTCCATTGTCCACTGCCCTATGAGATCACACAGCCTCACCACTACATAATGCTGTATGTGTTGGATTTATTCCCACTGGGCTTAGCCTGGCCATGTTTTGGAGGCATCTTTTCCTCTCAAACATAAGGGTGCGTTTGTGTTCTGCCCCAGTGCCAACCCTGGCTTACCCTTGCCGTGGGGTTTCACCCAATGCTTTGCTGCTGAAGAGGCTGCAGTAGCATGTGTTGTTTCATTTAACTGCCAAAGTGTTCCATTTCAACCCACGATTCTCATGTGTATGAGAAGACTTTGAACAATGGGCACTTTGACAAAGTCCGCTTGACAACAGTACTTCTCTCTCTTGAGTCTGTTCTGTTTCCATGGAAAGTCAACTTTGAACCATCACAGCATTTACTTCCCTTCACAATGCACTCTCGTGTTCTTAGAAACTTTCCTTCATAATAAAATGAGAACAAAGTGGAGACACCATGGAGAGAAATGATAAGGACTAAAAGGCATTGTGAAGGGGATAAGGATGTGAGAAACAAAGCCACTCCCTGTAGTGTAACGTATCCATAGCTCTTTATATCTAGCAGCCTGTATGTAATCAATAGAGCTATTTTACTCAAAATAGCCAAGCTCCTGGGATGCCTGACGTCTGTGGTGACTGACTGGTGTTCTTTTTCATGTTTATTGCACCCTCAAGAGGTACCACAACTCCAGTGCACTCTGTAATCCAACTGGAAAATACTGTAAACTATGCGTATATGAAAAGGTGTTGTACAACATGTGGGTTGACCAAAAATGTGATGGCTTTTATTCAGTGTACCAGTGTATTCTCAGAGAAAAGTGCATTGTATAAAAAAAGAATCCCTGATGCTTTGTGAACACACTTGGCAATTTTAACTGTGCTAGCATGTTTCCAGAAATCTGGCTACAGGTAGAGAAAACAGTGGTGATGAATGACGATAGCAGGGAGATCACTTCATTTACAACGTGGCCTCTCTTGTCATCTGTTTCTGCTCAGTGTTCATCTCTTATATACTTAGGAGACTAATAACACCTGTCACTTGTCAGTAGGGCTAAGATTAGGATGGAGATGTTGAAAGGAAAAGAAAATGTCCCGATGATTAAACATCAAAGGGAATGGAAAATATAGAAGGAAAGTACTTTCCATAATGATCCTAGACATTACAAAATGAGGTCAATGACCTCCATGGTTGTGGCAATGAGATTCTCTGTCTCAGGTGGGAAGGGGCTGAGAACAGGGGAGGAGAGAATAACAGATGATTAGATATGATGGGAGTGTTGTTGTGGAGTACAAAAAGAGAACAGAGGATAGATGGCAGTATTTATTTGATCCAAAACCAAACTGGAGCCAGAGAGTTTGTCAAAAGAATGAGGACAGGATGGAGATGAAAGCGTATGGATTGATACAATGGAGGATGGGTTGAATGAGTGAATGAGAAGTATAGGATGAATCGAGAGAGGGTGAATGGGGACAAACGAAGGCGGGGCAGAAGTAATGGAAGGGATTTGCAAAGTGCATTTCCTGGCAGTAGATCAGTATGGGAACCTCTTAGCAGGCTCCATTTAGGCAAGACCATCTTGTACATTGTCCTAAGTGGATGGTCCTGACCCAGGCCAATCTAATCTCAGAAATGCTTACATAATGCAAAGGTGTTAAAATGAAACCTAACTTTTTGGCGTAATGGGCTCAATCAATCTACATTTAAAGTAGTTGCATCCCTTGCATGTGTTTTTTGGCTTCATGAACATCATGTTTTCAGTCATGCCATGCTGTTAGTTTCTTGCAGTTTGTATCCTGAAATAGAGTAAAGTCATGCTTGTATCTGAATAATAACCACTTTAATGAATTCCGTCTAGATTATTTACAGTGGAAAACTATGCCCAATGTATGGTTGGGATTGAGCATAGGTTTAAGAAAGCATACACCAAACCACCACCAACAAAACGTTTACGCACAAAAACATGTCAAATATGTTACTGGTGGGTCTCTGAGAGGCCTCCCCCTACTATATGTACAGTAGAACAGTATCAAGGTTATTGCAATAATTGTTTAGGAAACAGAGTATTGGTGTGCCAGATTCCGTTCACACTGTTTCACAAGTGTATTTTTCTTGAATCCATAGCTTTGACACTGAAGGAAATGTAAAGTTTATTCAGATGGAGCTTATATGATCTCTGCCTGCAGTAATTATTTCCTCTGTTTTCTTTCTGCCCCTTCATCCAGTCCCAGACCCACCTCTGATTGACCTGTCCCGTAGCAGAGTTTACAATGAAGGTACCATCTGCTGGAGGCTGTCTGAAGACCATCTACCCACAGATCATCATGTCTTAGAGTATCGCCGGTAGGTTAACAGAGTTCTTTATTAAATTAAATCACTGAATTCACAGCTGCTGAATTCACTTACACATTCTGAGAAAGCATTGAGGTTCAATGCCTTAACTATGAAAAGGAGCCGGTAGCGACACGGTTGACTGAAGACTGAACCATGGCACGGCAGATGGCTGAACAGAAAAGACAACTGATATAATAACTGAAAATAACTAATCTGCCCCTGTGTATCAACCATTACAGAAAGGCACTGTGCTGTGGATTAAGCATGGAAGGGATGTACACAGAAATTAACTGATGTATTTCAACATATTTTATTTTCCAGAAGAGATAACTTTACAAAGATAGAAGTCATACAGAAATAGTGTTTCACTGGGCTGTGTGATGGCGAAAATGATTGTGCTGTCTTTGCCTTCTTTTTCATTCTCTCGCCATATACATTCACCCAGGCTTTTGTCTTTTTTAGAAACAAAGCGACTAAATGCATGAGCTTATTGGAAATTACCAGGTTCTGAACAGTACAGATTTTGTTGTGTTGACATCTTGGTTATTTAACTCATTTGTGAAGTGCGGTCGTTGTGCGCGTCGTGCTCTGTCCCGTTTGCCGGTAACGACGAAGGCGCAGATAACAACGAAATGTAGATTCCATTCTTTAATCCTACTATTAGTCCGAGCGCATCGTCTGATGAAGATCCCGTTGTTCGCAATTCTGTTCACTTGGAACAGAATTGCGGCGACAACTTTTTTTTTGTTTGTCCCATTTACACCCATTCAATCCAATGCATTCAAACGCCTCTCCTCCGGTTTTCCCCCTGAATGTCGTGAGCGCATGGGTAAATCAACTAGGGCTAGACGGCACTTCCTGACTTGTGACCCGGAAGTTTTTGCTGAGATCGTCAGAAGACCGGTTAGTCAAGACACCAGAAACAGCATGACGTCATCGCACATCCTTTTTAGGAGATCTGAGCTTCAAAATAAGGGTTTTTTACCGAATTTAATGGCTTGAGCCGCGGCACTACAGTAGAAATTGACGAACACGCGCGGCAGTTGGTGTGTAGTTAATAATGTGCTCACATACAAAGGACCAACCCCCTTGCTGGTGGAGTGTGAATTATCCAAATGAACCAATTCATATTATTTTCTCCTTTTCTCTATTCACAGACTTGAGAGCCCTAGCCAATCGCCTTCACAGGAAGATGGTGAGGACAGTGGAATCTGGAGGACCATAGAGAGAGTTTACGGCACAAGCGCTGTAGTCAGTGATCTTGATCCCGACAGCCTGTATGCTTTCAGGGTCCGAACCTGTCGTAACTCCATGTTCAGTCCTTACAGCCCTGAGGTCACCTTCCACACACCACCTGCTACCGGTAAGCTCAAGTAACATGCCTTAAACGCAGGGAACCAACAGACTTTAAAAAGTAGTTGTGTTTGTGTGTGCTACAACTTTTTACCCACCCTGTATGAGCTTACAAACCCATCAATTCCGCCTGCACTGGATGTTGCGTCCATATTTAAAGCATTTTTTTCTCACTATAGGCAATGAATTGACACAATTCTTTCAATTTGTTACTGCAATCAACATTTACACATGGTTTGTTTAGTTATGAATAGAATAAGGACTAGGCAAGGGGAGGAGGAATTAACGCAGCAGGTAACCGTGATTACAGCCAGCGTCACAGGCAAGCATTAGAGGCAAGAGAACAGAGCCACCGTCACAGAAGCATTAGAGGCAAGAGAATCGCATGACACAACTACTGCACATTTTCATAGTAAATGCAACCTGGCTAATTATTTCATTTCAAGCCAAAATAATTTCCTGAAATTATTTACAGGAGATGGTAATTGCATTTATAAGCGCAGATGAAGTGTTATTTTGAGCACCGGGCTGCTGTATATTAATTGAACTAGCCCCTTATCAGGCCTCTTTTTGTCAAAGCTGTGGCTTAACGGTATTTAGAACTGTGCCAGATTTGAAGAAGATTATCAAGTGAGACAGATGCTATACTGGTGGAAATTTCAACTGTGTTGTAGAATGCATGGCAGTTGGTGAAGCACAACCTCCAGGCTTTCTTTTTTCCCCACTTCATCACCATGGTAACCCCTTTTTTGTATCTCAGGCAGTTGAAACTACTATAGTAGTTGAATGGATCTTAGGGATTTATTTGTCTATTGCGACAGCTTGGAGAGGAACCCTGGAGTTGTGCAGTTTATTCTTCATCTGCTGTTGAATTTCCAAAGCTTGCCAGAAAAAAAAACTCTTGGTGGATACCATTCAAAGCTCCTCTAAAATATCATGTCCACCAACCATCTGTTGAGCTTTAGTTTATTGTTCTTCTCCCAGTAAGGGGCTATAAAATGTAAAAACGTGTGGGCATGTTCTCACAACTGATGAAGTCAAGTGACATTTAATTAATTCAATCTCATCGACTGCCTGCTAGGCCAGCCTCTTTATTTTTCTAGCATTCAATAGCCATTTAAGACATTTTGGAGTTATAGTTATCCATAGCATTCTGACATTTGTTGACATGACATGCCTCCCTCTGATATGTTGGGTTGTACTACTATGATGTATACTCTGAACAAGGCTTGTTGTTAGTGTTATGTTTGGAGGTTCACATTCCTGTGTTCTCTGGTTCGTGTAAGAGGGAACGGATGGATTCACTGTGCGTCAGTAATGAGGTGGAATTTTGGGCCAGGACAAAGGACAACAACACACACAGCAGGAGGGACGCGACACACGCAGTCACGCTTGTGCACACACGCAGACACGCACATGCACGCACACCTTCTTTTCACATGACAGGATTAAAAAGATTGATTCTTACAGTTATTGTATGAACAACTCTTGACAGGTTATATACACTTTCATTGTATTGGCTGCACAGCAGTGTCATGCTACAATAATTACGCTATTAGCCATTGAAATAAATTGGTCCATATGGTACATAGAGCCACCTCTTGAAATAACCTGACATGTCTATTGTTTTCAATTAGTCTATACTATTTTGATTAATGATCAAATAATCGAACCCCACGTTTTTGTTCATTTTTCTACTTTCTTTAGATATGAACTAATTAAAAAGCCTTTTTAATCAACCAAACCAGTGTGGTGTAGAGCAGCGTTGTAGAGTAATGGAGTCTATCCAATATACAAGCTTATTTGAATTTGCTGCAGTCAAGGACTGTTAATGATCATTGAGATTTGTATTAAATGCAATGGGAAAAGAAAGATGCATCTTCATTAAAACAAATATCACAGCACCAGTATAACGATATATTCAATTATAATTTTTCTTGCCCCAAAACAGTGCTTTTCAGGAAATGCATTTATTATTTAGTTACAAGGTCCTGTGAATGCTTTTCAGCGGTTAAATATTTATAAAACCCCCAGACAGGCCTAACCACTTTTAACCTTGGTGACCCAATTTTGGGTATTATGGGTGAAAACTGTCATTTAAAAGAAAAGATTGAATACTTCAGTACAGCACAATTACAAAAAGTATTAATTGGGGCATTAATGTGAAAAAAATTACCCATGCTCTATGCTCTACTACAGTGATATTATATAGCTTATGATAGGTTGAGTAGTATTGTGTTCTGTATGTTTTAATACCATGCCCTAGTTGTTATGAGAATTCTCCTGGACAGATGCTAATGAATTGGGCTTCCCCAATGTAAGATGCATGAGATGGTTGAGTGAACACTGAACAGCCATAATTATGTCAGAATTTATGTAGACTATATTATGCTAATGATGGCCTTTGGCCAATTAACTATTTATAGAGTTCTACATTTAATCATAGACCAATGAGGCCTATAATTACCAGGTTTGGTGTGAGAAATAAGGGCTGCACTGTATCAGAGGGGGCTGTTCTACATACTGCTAGATTACAAATTGCTCTTTGACTTACCAGTAGGTGTTTGAACAGCTGTGGTGTAGCACCCTCTTGTGTCTGCAGCATGTAACTCCCTATATTTACATGTCTTGCCTGCCACAAGCTTGTGACATCTTTTTACCAATTACTCTGTTGTCATTCTTTGTCTGATTTTGTAGCCTTTAATTTCCTCTTCAACGACAAATGTGGGTTCTGTACGGAGCGCCTGCTACTGACTAAGCGGCGTGACAGTGTGGAGAGCATAGCAGGCATGGCCTTCCTCTTGGCTGCAGAGCGAGTGCAGACTGGCAGCTACATCTGCTTGGACTACATCATCGGGGACACGGGCATCTCTCAGGGCAGGTAAGCCTTTGAACCACAGTAGGTGGAAGTTTAATGAGCTGTCTCACATGAGGCTAAGCTTTATCGGACACTGGTTTGGCTGGTTTATTCATATGTACTGTAGGTGTGCCTTTTGCCATAAAGTGAAAAACGCACATCCTCTTTTTTGCAGGCACTTCTGGGCCTTTAGTGTGGACCCTCAGTCCTACATGGCCAAAGTGGGTGTGGTGTCGGACTCTAAACTGATTGAATGGTTCCACAATCCCAGAGATACAAGCAGTCCTCGGTAAGTTGAAGTGTAGATAATGGTACTGTCAATGTAATCACCGGTGCTGCTTACTTGACCTTTTTAATTGAACCGTGTAAAACATTTTCAATGCCCTCATTTAAATTACTTAAATACTACATAGGCACAAACGTATAACAAACAGTAAACCCACACATGCACACGTAAAGGTATGCATATGCTCTGTCTCGCTGCATGTAGCCTAATCCTGTGATGTAATAGAACTGGTGTTAACTTGTAAACAGCTTAGTCATTGACAAAGCCTGCCATTCTCACTGGATCAGTGCATGTTAAGGGCCGTGAAGGAATGCATTTCTGCAAAAATAACTGTTTATACTATCATAATGATGCAATGTAAATCATGGCAAGTGACAGACTCTCATATTCCGGATTTCATTAACTGACACTGATTGGCAAACTGTGTGGAATTATTTCAGTCTCAAAGAGACAACTAAATTGCCATTTGCAGTTATTCCTCAGTTTCAGATACTGAAAGGAAGGAGCAAGACAAAAATGGTTACTAACAAACTGAAGATCTCAATCCTAAATATTCTTTAAATAAATACTATTTCACACATCCATATTGTAAATGTGTGGAGGTGTGTATGAGGGGTGCTATAATTTGCAGAGTATGATCAAAGGTTTTATTAAATGTAAATTTCAGGGAGTATAACAGTTAAAGTATAATTGTATGGCAACCCCTACTGGCGAGACGCTTATATTGCAGTCTTTGTGCCAGTACTGGTCCATTTGTAACCATGGACCATAATTGGTAATCGGCCCAAATTTCTTTATATTGCATTCCTATATTCATAGCTTTGTTTACTGTTAGAGAGGAATTAAAGATCCATTCCCTATCACAACGCCTTGGTTTTGTCTTCCATCTCCAGCTATGATCACGACAGTGGACATGACAGTGGCAGTGAGGACACGTGCTATGAGGTCTCCCAGCCCTTTACCCTTCTCACAGTTGGCATGGGAAAAATCTTCATCCCCAAGGCTTCTTCCTCATCCTCCGTTTCCACAGCAACTGCCTCTTCCATTGACCCTGGCAGCCGCGTGCTGCCCATGCCACAGCGCATCGGCGTGTGTCTGGATTACGACGCCGGCCAGGTTTCATTTTTCGATGCAGACACCATGAGGTGCCTTTACAAGAGGCAGGTGGATTGCTCTGGAATCATGTATCCTGCCTTTGGCCTCATGGGTGGTGGCAAGATCCAACTGGAAGACTTCATCACCACCAAAAGACTGACCTTCTAGGCAGTTATATTGGGATGGAAATAATCAATGTGTAGGGGACCCCTTGTGTCTGGCATTATCCAGAATGTGTAACAATGATCTATAATCTACTCTTGTGAGTGTCTTGTACTAAATGGGATTTGGGGGTTCTCTGAGAGGGTAACAGGGTATGATCCAAGAGATGGATCGGTTGCTTCTTGTTAAAGGCTATAGTTCCTAAATGGTGGCTTTCTCTAAGAGTCTGGTTTAGTATGAGCCTGCTTGTGTGTGCATAATGTATAATCTGCACATGGGAAGAGTGTCACTAAATGTTAGTTTTGGGATTTATCCCAGATACAAAGACAATCGGTGTAGATGGGATTGGACTTCTCTACATACCAAAGTCTCTGTATCTTATAAGCATACTGTACTTGACCAGGTTCTAATCAACAAGATATAGAGCGATGGCCAGCTGTTGGTTGGCTGTAAAGCTAATCTGCTGTCAACTAAAGTCAATCTTAATTTTTTATTCTTGAAATGCCTTCTAGTTCACTGTTAAAATGTTCCTTTGCCAGGTTTATTCTGTACATTTTAAATAATTCAGGTTCACATTTTATTTAGGTTGATATTCATCACATTTGTGGGTAATTGGAATTCACCTTGTTTTGACTGATATTCACCACCATGGTTCTTTCTATTGTCATTTCTCTAAGTAGCCTATTTGTCTCTATGTACTGTAGCAGCACAGGTCCAGTTGTAATCTTAGTTTGACCCAGAGAGCTGCATTAAAGCTAGCACCTTGATGCCTTTTCTGTTTTATTTGGGATGTTAGTCACTTAGTTAACTAGCTGTAGCAAGCACATGTGGTGTGTCTGTACACATGCATAATAGCCTAGGCTTATCACCATAAATAAGTACATGTTTGGAATTTTACTGTAGGCCTATGCTGATTATGTAATCTCACTATTTTAGTTTACATTATTCCCTTTTGGATTGCTAATAGACTTAATGCCACACCTTTAACACATTGTTTATTTAGCTATTTTTGCACACAAGAAGAACACTTGCACATGTTAAACTAGTTGAATTGTGTAAACCTAATAAGCACATTGATGTCTCACTGCTACAATCACACACTTAAACAAAATATGCTGTGACTGGCTGTCAATAAAGGTGTCAAGGAATATTACCCAATAATACCCAGTTGTAGGCACCTGGTCCACAGCATTGAATGTTGTCTTAAACAAAGTAACATGCAAAGTAACTCGTTTACCACAATATTAGCATTGTGTCTACAGTTCTTTTCTTGGACACAAGCTGTCAATTCTGTGATTCAGGTACAATGATTGTGTTTGACTTAAGCATCATGATTTTGTTTGCTAGCAAGTCAAAAAACAAACGGTTGTGGATGATCATGTTCTCACAATGCAAGTGCTATCCTACAAATCAAATTTCAAGATATTATTGCTTGCATTGCAGATAGACATGGCATTGGGATCTCCTGGGCCAGTTGTGAGTTTGGCCATTAGAGATGGACATATATGTAAGGTTTTATTGGCTTTGGTTAAATCCATTCAGATGTTTCAGTCCAATGTAGCAGACAAGATAAACTGTTGAACTGGGTAACTCTTCTGGATATTTGTATTAGGTCAGCATGTGTGCCTGCTTGTCGGTACCTGGGTATTGTGGAGTACCATCCTATGGGAGCTATTCCGATTTTAGGTAATTTTACTGCAGCATGTTTGGCACATGGCATTTCTGTCATTGTGTCGGCCTTTTTAGATTTCATCACGATTCCTTTTGGACATCAGAGGCTCTTCCTGTTCACTCCCTCATTCAGGCTCTTTGTCAGTCTTGTGTGTGTGTTTTTTTTGTTTTTTTTATTTGTCTTTTTTAGATTACACATGGAGGATCAACCCTGAAGCTCAATTTATACATTGTTGTATGGCTACATAATTTGCTAAAAATCCATTATTTTCATCACGCTATGTGGTCGTACAACAAAGTTTAAATTGACCGTGATTCTACACAGTGGCTCCTTGAGTACTTTCATTGATATTTTCTTATTCCGGGAGGTTTAGGCTAATGTTTTGTGTGTTTTCTCAGGTTTCTGGCCACAGTTGGGCCAAACGCTACCTACCTCTATCAGACCTGGAAAACCTTAACTACTATACCTTTCCTCTCAGAAATGAGGTTGGTTTGTTGTTCTTTTTTCAGCTTTGTTAGTGTCCTTTTCTCATGTTTGATAATAGGTTAAATTTAAACATCTCATTTTCAACTTCATGTACATATTTATCTAGATTTTTATTTGGAGTGAAATTAAACGGCTATAAGTAAAGCTGCAAATATTATGTTCATAATATTCTGTTCATATTTGTTGTGAGTTTGTTCCCTAAAGTAAGTTTAACAAAAATGTGTCGCTATTGGTGAAAGTTTATTGTAGCAAGTAGATGTGTCCCTGTTATCTTAAAGGGCATTTTCAAATGGCAGTAACATCTCTTCCTCATTTGTGGTGTTGGTTTGTCAAACAATTTAATATACATTTTAAACTAAACGTTTTCCTTGTTTTGGTGAAAAACATAAATTACATTATTTAATATTTTAAGAACTTATTTACAGTCTTATATGTTACACTATTATATGTTTATAGTATGTGAATCTTTTACATACTAATTTATGTTTCTGTATTATTCAGTTTGAACTGCTAACTTTAACTCAAGTTAGAAATCTTAAGTTACAGGCCTGAACATCCGTGTTTTTAAAGACTGTTTCTTCAACACCTCAGTCTATGCAGTTACAACATGGCAGGTTCAGGGCTTTCTTTTCATCACAGAATGTATTCTGGTAATTTACAGAACAAACTGAATGTCTGTTTTTTGTAGATGTTTTTTTTTCTGCTCTAATTTTTCACAGGGGATCACAGCAACATTACAACTAGATGTAGAAAGTTAGCCTACTTAAAAGACTTGTAATCTTTGCAACACGACTGACAAGGAAAACGATGCCTCAGACATGCTAATGCATTTAAAACCAAATATGCAGACTTGCTCCCAATCTAATTTCAAGCTAGCACTTTAAGGTCTGTGGCATGTCGGCAAAAGGTTTGGCTCTGCAGGTGTGTATGTGAAATCGTTAATTGTGCAATATTAGCTAGGCTGTGGAACAGAGCAGGAAAAAATGTGTAGTTTGATTTGGGGCAATTTTCACTGTGAGTAGGTTTAGAGTTTGTTATACTGTAGCTCTTGCATTTAATTGATCAGAATATGAGCGACACCTTTTAAATGTGGGTACATTTTATGTTTGCATAAAATGTAACTTGTTTAAACTCTAAAATAGTGACAGTGTAATTCTCCAAAGGTTTGGGATGTTGTGTGTACAACCGTATGGTGGCTTTCTGTAAGTGTAGTTATGCTTTAAATGGATCTAAAGTTATGACAATTTCTGTCTTATCTTGATTCCTATAAAAAAGCTGTGCTTTTTAAATATGCTGTTTGAGGATTTTATCAATAAAAACTGTAGTGTTTTTAACCAGCATTGTTGCCCATTTATTTCAGACGATTAATGCATTTTAAACAATGTGCCCTTTCCTCCACCTGACCTATCATTGTCTGGAACTACACAATGTTGTGTGTGATTCTGCAGCTGAGGCAGACGTCCCTAGCTGATGAGTTCTGACCGCTTGTGACCTTTTTTCACCTGCCCCGAAAAGGATTTTTGAGGATTTTCGTAACATGTGGGAAAAAAACCGCAAGGCTATAGCCTTACCGTTTTTCATCGTTTTGAGGATTTATTCTAAAAATGATGAAACCTGGCAAAAATGCAAGGCTATAGCCTTACGGTCTTTCACAGCATGCCGTTTTTCATCGTTTTGAGGATTTTTGAAAAATGTTGAAATTTCGAAAAAACGCACGGCCTTACTGTGTTTCATCGTTTTGAGTTTTTTTTTTAGGATTTCCGGAAAATGTCGAAAAAATGTGACCGATGGGATCCCTGTCACGACTGATGGGATGTCTGCCGTGACCGATGTTAAAATGGTCGCTGAACGATAACCATCGGTCGTGACTGGCATAATTATGCCGCAGTCGAAAAATGATTTCGCTACATGGGAAAACATGCCTTGTACTCAAGGCTATTCTTTTCATCAAAAGCATTCCAAAAAAAAAACTCCAATGTTGAATAATCCACATGTTTACAAATTCAAAGTCAGATTATGTTTGAGAATGGTTTAGCATGCATGTCTTTGTTTGGAGATGCAAAAAATAAAATAAAATAAATAATAATAATCCCATTCCCAAAGTGTGTTAAATTGGTGATTTGGAAATAGCTGATCTACAAGCTCACAATTAAAAACTTGAGGGGGAATTTCACCCAGTTTCGACCCAACAAAGAGGAACTAGCATTACTAAACTACTGTGATCAGTTCGTGGTCATGGGTAGATTGCTTTTTAAAAACATCGATCGGCAGGTTGATGTCAAATTAAATAGAAATGTAATGTCATGAATATGCTATTATCTCCTGGAAGTGTTGAGGGGGGGGGGGGTACTTGCCCTCTGCTTGCTCCCTCTGCTCGAGCACAAGTAGGCCATGGGCTACTTGGCCTCCTTTTCCAGGAAATGCAAACTGGGATAAGTTTTTTTTTTTTTTTTTTTTTTTTAATATATATTATTTTCACAAAACAACTCTTAATGTCGGTTATATGAAATGGTGGGAAAAATCCCCTTTGATACATTGAGGAAAGAAATCATTTGAACATGAGTGCCCAAAATGCAGGATAAATTTGGGTATCCCTAACATTAAGACTTGAATTGAGAACGACTGGGCATCTTAAACAGCATTAGCCTACATTCTGCAAAGCCTGCGTTTCGCGTGATGTTTTTGCACAACACAAGTGGGGAATGCCAAGAAACCACCTGCCTAAAAAAGGATGCTTGGCTAGCTGGAGGAGGGGAGGAGAGAGAGAGAGGAGGGGGAGGAGGTGAACAGACGTCACAGTCGCCCATTCTCGTGGCCTGTTCGCTGCACGCGGAAGAGACGAGTACGACGGAGGGAAAGACACTCCACGTCACTGAGGTGTTGTACGTCGCTGCCTGGCGTCAGTGAGTGAGTGCGGCACAACAAGGTGCTATTTCCCAACGTCTTTCTTTTTTTGTTTTGACACTGCTGCTTGTACATTTCGGATTTAATGGACCCTGAATTTACGTGCTCGTAAAACGCACGTAGTATATTACTCTATCTCGAGCCATTTTCCGTACGCAGTTGCCTTGTTGAAGACGTTGGACTTGAAAGGTAGGTGTGTGTCAGTCAGTCAGTGTGCAGTGCGTTTACTGTACGTCTCGCTCCTCGCTAGCCGACACACCGGGTCGGTGCATTGCTATCATTCTGAGCACCGGTGACCTCTGAGTACAAACACACAGAGGCAGCGCGACGTGTTGTTATGTTGCTCGTGTTGTTTGCAGCAGTCCTCCTCATCTAAAGCGAGATTATTGCAGCAGGCTAAAGCCGCCTCGCTCTCTCTCTCGCCATGATTCCATATCACTGCACTGCTCTCTGCTCAGCGAGCCTGGAGGAGCTTTAATTCCTCCTCACTGGACGTTGTTGACGTTTCTGTTTGACAGCTCGCCGCCCCGCTGAGAAAGATAGGATAGATAATGGCTACATTCAGATCTGATGCAGCAAAATGCTACAAATTCAAGTCAAAGACACATTGTAACGACTAAAGCCACTGAGCATGAGCAAAGGGCAATGATTGATAGGCCTATCGCATAGCTTCATAGATTTGAAATGAATGGCAGTAGGAGTGCATCACTCACCCACTGTACAAAATGTATACATTTACAGTAGCAAGAGCAACAAGACAGGGCCCAGGCATTAAGATGTTTGCCTGCACGTTATGGTTGATCCATTCTACAGTAGGTTGCTATGAATGTAGCCTATGAAACATTTGGGACGAAATTCTAAGCCTATAGGCTCTAATTTATATTTTTGAGATTTTATTCATGCCACAATTATGTTGCTGTATAGGCTACAGCAACATAATTGCTGTAGCCTATCAACTGTATAGGCTACAGATAGACTATCTTGTAGGATGTGCTATTGTTAATGAGTATAGTTAGCCTATTTGGTGAGTTAGTTAGAATGCTTTAAAATGTTTATTGACGGAATAAATGATTAAAGGGCAGCATTGTCATTGGTTCTAATTGTGATCTTACTTAGGCTTCCTTTAGAGATTCTATACTTTTTATAGGGCTTTTTCAAGCTGGATGTGATCCATGTAGTGCCATATGCAACATGAGATTATTGCACTGTTGCATTTCACTGTGGGGTGTGTAGGCCTACTTATAATTTAGATAATAGTTTCTCAACATTTGTGTTTGTTATTAAAACAGGGCTGGGCTCATGCTGCTTTGTTGCCTTCTGAAAGTCTAGGTGCTACAGTAGGTGTGTGTGTGTGTGTGTGTGTGTGCGTGCGCATGCGCCCTTTTGGTCATTTTGTAACTGTGGTTGAAGTGCAGTAAGAGTTCCACACAGTTATTTGTTTTGTCCACATGCCTTGGCCTGTATGGAAGTAGATTTGCATGGTATTAAAAGCTGAAGTGGTCAAACTATTTTCTACACTGAGACTGTAAAACCCTTATGCTAATGATGTTTATTAATGCTAATGCTAATAATAATGCTTCATAAAATGAATATAACGCGTACAGTATAAATGATCATCTAAGACCAAGTATAATAATAATAATTCATATTTGCTGGACATTCACAAACCGTCCAGCAAATATGCCTTATTATAATTGCCTTATTATAATTGCCATAGTCGTATGACATTACAATAATATCACAATGAATTATAATGATATAAGCAGATTATACTGCACTGCATGTTTATAAAACCTTATAGACATGGGAGAGGTATTACTATGTAGACACTGCTGTACATAATAACACTTACTGGTTAGGGGTTACCTGCAGTTTGACAGCCTGGTAAGATAAAGATAACAGGCATGGTGCTGTAAGTTGTATAGAGCCATTGAACTGATCACATCTGATATCAACAAAGTGAGATTATTAGAGCCAAGATTCACAGTTAGGACCTGGATCCTGGACGCCCACCACTATACAAAACCGGTTCTGCCACCTGATTGAACTATTTAGGTTTATGGCTTTAATGACCTGCATCAGTATGCAAATACTGGTACATTTGCATGATTCCAACAGTAGAATTCCCACTTTTTTTTACTGGCACACAAACGTTATGTGTTTCGTGCATCGGAGCATATTTTTAGATTGTTGTCCATGTGTGTTGTAGCATGTTGCCAACACTCACACACACACACACACACACACACACACACACACACACACACACACACACACACACACACACACACACACACACACACACACACACACACACACACACACACACACACACACACATGCACGCGCCGGGTGGAATTGCATACATAGGAATGTAAAATTGCCCTGAGGTGTGAGAGTGGACATTATGTTGTGAAGTTATATAAGAAGTGTCGTGGCTCAGGCTGCAGGTGGTTCATATATCAGAGGAGTAAAACTTGCACCATATTTTAGAGCTCATGGTATTATAGCTGTCACAATTACACATGATCATTAATTGTTAATAATTATGATTACAAATTATGATTCCCTTTGCCTTTTAGGCTTCATAATAAAGAGGTGCTTGACATAACAAATTAATAAATTATACCAAGAAATACTACCTTTCCCCCCCTTTTTCCTCAATACATTTACCCTTATACTTTTTGTCCTACAGTATAAAATTGCCAACAGTAACAGTATTTTTGTTTTAGAAACTTTAAAATATATTAGGCTATAAAATGTTGCATGTTGAACAAAAGGCTGCTGAAAGGAAGTGTAAATGATATTCCTGTATCATGCAAATACTGTAGTGTAGATAGTGGATACTTCATGGGGGAAAGAAAACTGGAAAATGATTTAGTATTATTATTGTGTTACTAAGAAATGACTGTGTGAAGTCTTCATTTCATAAAGAAAGGTGGCCATTTGTTGCAGCCTTTAGGTTTATGCCTGCTCAGCTTTTCTCTACTGTAGCTTCTGTATATACTGTGGTGGCTGCTACAGTAACCATTCTATAGGGGTTACACCGTGTGGATATAAATAATGTCACCAATATATGTCTAAGCTGAAATGCCTGTGATCTTGCAAGCGCCTACAAAACCTTTTGAGCAGAATATTTATCTACCCAACCAAGAGTAAATTAGGTGTGTAGATGTATTCTAGTATGTCTAAATGGTGTAACTTAGAACACAGTGTTTTGTTATTCAAGACAATACCATCAACATCAGTAACTAAACACAGCATGGGGAAGTGAGAGTGAGAGAGGTGAAGTGGTAGTGTATACTTTTAGTAACACAGGTAGGGTCAGTTGTCAACCTGTCAGTAGATACTGCAGTGACAGAGCATAAGGAAGTGGTTGTCTGGTCTCCTGTCATTGTGTAGAAACAAATTAAGCTATCTGGTAACACTGCAGCATTGTTTTTCAGTCATGTATCCAAGGCCAGTGCCAAGTGTACTTAGATGTAGCAGCCTTTATAATATATTGGTGTATGTCATGAATGTCCACAAGATTTCCCTCAAGTAAGCCAAGAAAGGCAATTCTTAATTTAATCAACAGTGCGCTTTTGGGTTTGTCTCTAAGCAGCTGGGCCAGGTATATTAATATTATAAACTGGTGGCCTGTGCTGTG
Source organism: Benthosema pterotum (assembly GCA_039105355.1). Lineage (NCBI taxonomy): Eukaryota > Metazoa > Chordata > Actinopteri > Myctophiformes > Myctophidae > Benthosema > Benthosema pterotum. The sequence goes on along the minus strand of CM076972.1, from coordinate 30,307,733 downwards.
GCCCAGCAGTCCAGACACCCTGCCCGCCTGGTAGTCCAGTCTGGCAGTGTGCTGCCCACGGGTTTGACTTCAGATCCTGACGGCCTTTACTGTATGTCACCCCCTGTCTCTCTCTCTCTTCCCATTTACTGTCAGCCTACTAGCTATCCCTCTATAAAAAACAAAAGCGAAAGCCTCCAACAAACAAGCAAAAAAGGTCAATGGTCAACAGCCATCTTATGTTGCAATAAAGGCATCTATTACAGCATCGTAGCCCTTAGTGTGCGAGTGTACTTTTATATATATTTTTTCGTCCTAATTTTAAACTGGCTAATGGTCACAATGGTCATGGTTATGCTCAGGCCTCAGGGTCCTTCTAAGCGGGAAACTCATTACCGGGTATACTATCTGAGAATGTATACAGTGATATGTTGGCTGGACTGTGCTTATCTTAATGATCAGCATTACAACTAATAAAACTGTCATTTAGGACAAAACAAAACACAGACAGATAACTTCCCTTTGCTACTGCATCTTCAATGGCGTACCATACAGTGTTTACATTACATCATGTTAAAGAGGGTTTGTTTGTTTTTCATTGTCACTATTATTATTCTACAGTAGGTTCTAGTGGAACTGTATGGCTGTTGGCTTACTCACAGTAGGACCTGATCATCATTTACTTTGAAGGAGGTTAGGCACTCAGTGTGGACAGAATATTCAATTGTCTGCAAGAAAGATTATGCAGTAATTGAAAGAATTGGAATACAAATCACTCACAGTATTCATTCTTCCTTTACTGGCTGACTGACTTGATGCATGGAACTTGCATTCTGGTCTGTTCTTACAATTAGTGAGATATTGACAGATTTCCTCTCTATCTCTCTCTGTCTGTTTTTGTCTCTGTTGTTGATTACGCTCTGACATTATATCTCCCTCGTCTGGTCATTCCCTACAGCTTCTCTGCCGACTGAGAGTGAGCTGCAGTGGAATCTGGCATGTCAAAGAGGCCCTTATCTTGCTATTTAAAATAATCACTCACAGAACATTACATCCTTTGCAGTAGTTTCACATTGAGCTTTCTGGTGTCCTTACTCTGTGTGACATCATTCTTACAGCTTGTTCAACTGCATTTTTATTTTTTACTGTCTCCTATTGATTTTGAGTTTACTTAGAAGTAATGTCACTTCTGTAGGACATAGAAATGGAAAGGTAACTAACTTCTTTGTTTGTTATTGTACAACGGCCAGACCTAAACCAGTGCAAATGCAGAACACAATTTGAATATATGCAAAACAAAAATCTTTCTCTCATCCAAGGACCCATGCTCTTTAAAACAGCATATGCTTAGGATGTATGTATGGACTACAGAGAATGCCACGTCTCCACTACTGTTTACAAAGCCTATAATACATTGCTCTTTCGTCATACAATATTAAAATGGTTTTGTTAAGATATTTAAGATCTGAGGCAAATGTTTCTAAAATGTATTCTAAAACAGTGAAACGGCTGTAGTTTGTTGAGAAACTGTTGCGATCATCTGAGATTCCCCCATTATAACAATCTTAACAGTTTCCTGAAGAAAGAAGAATTTGGTCAATATGATATCTATCTCTGTGTGTGTGTTTTCCTCAGTGTGAGTCATGATTGTGGTCAACATGCAATGTAACAACACATTATGTAACCAAGTCTTTACTCAGACACATCAGACTCTCCAAGTATACTGTTGTTTGTTATTGATAAAGATATTATTACAATTCCTTCTAAGGGTTAGGTGCAATTGACATTTCAGATCTTATCTTCTCAGATCAGTTGGTGATCTATCTTCTATCTTATTAGTTTTGTGTTTTTCAGGGGATTAATGTTAATGTTTTGCCTCTGTGCTTCTGTCTCACTTCCCAGATGGGTGAATCGGGTTCTCGTCGCTCCACGCTTGTCTCCCGGCTGCCCATCTTCCGCCGCAGTAGCAGCAAGAGGCAGGACTCTCTTCCCTCCTCTCCTTCATCAGGCGGTGTGGGAAATGGCGTCCACACCTCCTCCCCCTCCAGCACCAACTCCAGCTCTGGCAGTACGGGCAAACGCCGGAGCCTCTTCCGGGCTCCGTCGCTCAGCTTCAAGCGAAACAGCGAGCCGCGTGTCCAGCCCATCAATCTCAACCTCACGCCCCCACTGTCGCAGGGCATGGACGCCAATGGGAACAGCCAACAGGCGGTGTCGACGTCGGCATCCTCCGTGACGGGATTCAGCGAGGGCCGCACCAAGATGCGGCACTCTTTCGGGTTTGGCAGCCACAGGCAAAAGAAGATCACACGCTCCCAGACGGAGGATTTTGAAAAGGCGCCCTCTTCGTCTTCTTCCACGGCCAACCGAAACATGTTTATCAATTGCATCAGCAGCTCAGGGACCAATGAGGGTGATGATTCCGGTTTCCTTGACGATTACAGTGCTGGGAGCAGCAGCAACAGCAAACGCTCTTCGCGCCACAAGAAGCAGCTGTTGCCAAAGTCTTTCTCCGCTCACCACCGCTTCTCCCGCAACTCGGATCACCACAGACCCCCAGACGTGAGTTTGGAAGCCCCTAGTTCCACAACCATCACTCCAGGAGCAGGGGGTCTCACTCCAGGGTCGTGGCCCGGGGAACTGATTGGTGCCGGGGGTGAGAGCTCCCTTCAGTCCCCCATGATATCGGAGGATCGAACCACTGCAATCACCCCTTCAGAGTTCGTCCCCAACACGGAGGACTCTGTGTCGGAGGTGGATGCCCTGCCAGTCCCTAGCCCTGGTGCAGGAGGCCTAGCTCCAGGACCTTCCCCAGCACCTACCCCTATCCCTGGGCAAACTGCCGATCGAGGTCCCTCTAACCCTCCTGCTCCAGAGAACAATAGCATGGCTGTCTCTACCTCCCAGGTAGGGTGCACTTTTTGAGCCTGTGTATTCTAAAGCGTTCTAAAGTGTTTTTGGGGAATCTTGGTAAAGCCCCTATATGTAAAACAACATAGACAAAATTAAGATATTTAGCTTGAAAGCATTCAAGCTAAATATCTTAATTTTGTCTATGTTGTTCATAATCACAACTGTCTGTCACATCATGTGCTGTTCAATAACCTAACAAAATGACATATCTTTTTATTTTTAAATTTGAATTACATGCTAATAATAATATAATCTTATTTATATTACCTTTCAAAACAAGATTACAGAAGTCCTTTTGCAGGATTTGTGGGGAGGGCGTAACAAACAAGTGAAACAACAACCCTCAAAACAAGTATAAGCGTGCAAAACATTATATACAAAGTAAGCAGATGATAACCAATGAGTTTAAAAATGCTACTGAGCTGGTTTACATACCTGAGCACCACAGGCAGTCTATTCCAGAGTCACATTTAGACATTAATCTGTACAACCAACAAAACTGCATCCGTGGATCACAGGATATGAGTCAGCACACAGCGGGCAAGATGCTCAGCCATGCAGTCTGGTGCTAGATAGTTTTAATAGTCCAATCTTTAAATCATTTCTAAATTACATGGTGAATTGCAACTATAACTGGAGTATTATGCTCACCTCTATGAGCCTGTTATACTGTAAGCCTTAAAATGCATTTTGTAACTCCTGCCTGTGTTTATACTCTTACTAGGAGTGTAATGATATAGTAACTGCATTGAAAAATCTATTTTTACTTTCGAATCGAATTGAAAACAGCAACATTGACTATGTATCGTATCATTTTGTAATGAAAATAATCATTGTCGAATTGTTTTCTTTGAAGATAATCAATTGCATTAATACTGCATCAAATTTAACAAAAAAAGAGTGTTATAATTACAATGTCAACGTATTTTAAATAGTTACTATTGATTTTAAATTATTGAATCGTATCTATCTGATCGTATCGCCAGAATGACCCAATATCATCCATGTATCGAAACATCAACCATGTATGACATGGTTGTCTGTATGTTTGACTGTTTTGTTTCCCAAATCCAGCCTGGAATTGTCATCAGCATAATAATACAAATTGACATGATCATTGACTCATTGGCATCAAATGTCTGCTTCTCAGGTGTTCGTGACACCGGCCCAGTCCAGTGCTGAGAAGCCATTCCCTGCCGACACCAGCACAGCCAACAACACTGACTATGAAACGGCTGTTTCCCTGTCGGAGCCTGAGACAGCTGTGCCCTGCCTCCCTCCACAGCAACAATCAGCGGAAGAGAGGAAGGAGAGGGAAGAGGAGAGGAAGGAAGCAAGGCAAGCGGTGTCAGAGGAGGAGAAGAAGGGTTCAGCTGGTGAGAGGACGGTGGGCTACCACACAGAGACCACCAGCGAGAGCGAGGCATGCGTGGTATGCACTGAGTCCTGTCACAATTATTACACTATCACCTAATCGCAATTCTTTGACATAATTACATTGCAATTGTTTCCATTAGTACATTACAAACATACTAATTATTCTAGTGTAGCGTTGTGATAGATTTTCTGCTGTTATTCTAAAAAATTGGAAGGTATGAAATGATTAAATGTATGACGTGTTCTGGCATAATAGCCATTGTATTTTTTCAAGGAATCTTTTTGTACATTATCTATTAAAGGACCACTTCCCACTTTTCAGTGTATCTTCATATAATAGGTCCTCACTAATGAACATGATAAAATACCATTATTTTTTCTACTCAGTCTGTGTCTCACAGGAGGGCTGTGGGCAGTTCAGAGAGTTCTTCCAATGACATCATCATTCTGCAGATATTTTTTTTAAACGATGTGTTTTTGAAAAAATATTTATATTTTTATTATCGGAAGAACGATGGCTTTTCAGGAATAGAAAACCTGCAGTTTCTATTAGCTTAGATTCCACCATTGATGATGTCATTGGAAGAAGTTTCTGAACTGCCCACAGCCCTCCTGTGAGACACAGACTGAGTAGAAAAAATAGTGGTATTTTATCATGTACATTAATGAGGACCTATAATATTAATATATGTTGAAAAATGGTGAAGTGGTCCTTTAAATTACAAATACACAAGATTTTGTTATATCTGTCCTGCATGAAGCTAAATCTATTGCTTACAAAGCCTAAATTTGAAACGGCAATGGAATTTATATGTTCCAGTGTTCAATGCCAAGAACACAGTTAAAATTGCAATTATGCGTGTGACAATAAATAATCACGAAATGTCCTGATCGTGACAATCCTAGGTACGCAGTGAGGGCTGTCACTCCAACCCAGACCATACTGACCGCAGGGTGAGACACACACTGTCCTTCCAGGAAGGAGGGAGGGGAAGCTGCTGTGGACGCCATGAACCCAGGTCCTCACACCTGAGGAAGCCACATGCTGGTAAATGGGCCTTTGTCAGCAACACACACATGCCTGTACACACAGTCACACTGAGGAAGCCACTAGTGGGGTGCATGGGGTTGGGGTAGGCAGTGGCACACACACACTGGATGATCCTGTATGACCCACAGTTGAGTCATTTTGAGCACTCTGGCACCTCCGTTTCCAAAGGAAGCATGAACCACATGATGGTAGCCTGTTTTTATAGCTCCCGAATACTGTGTGTGGGTGTGGGCGTGCACGTCGTGCAAACGTGAGTGTGCACTCGCAGCTAATCTTGCATACCATTATGCCGATCAGCCACATTTTTGGCGTGGAGCAAGGTCCAGGGTGTTTTAGGGTAGGCTTGTACAGCATTCCTGTGCTAGCTGATCTTTTTTTTATTGGCCAACAACTACAGTATATTCATGAATCCACTTTCCGCCTGGGTCTCAGTATTGAGCAATTGTTTTTTATAGGGGTTTATTGTGACTTTCCCTTTGGGAACAATGAAAAACCCCTAGTTTGACATGTCACATGCTACTTAAAGCAAAGTTTGTCAGTTTTGCCTTATACAGGATGGAGGGTCACAAGCAACACCCATAAAATGCTCAAATCTGACAGCAGGTCATGAAGTGGTTTCATTATCTATAGACAATATTTTAGGCCATTAACACTAGGCCAAATTTCCTACTCCACAACTCTGACTGCCGGGCTAGTGGGAAGGGCTGTAGGGTTGGATCATGCATTGTTGGATCATGCCTTTTAAAGTTATACAGGCAATTGTTTGATAAGGTGCAGGTAAAGATCACAACTTGTTTCTTAGAAGTAATTAGCATGTCTGGATATTTGGCAAGCACCAGAACAACAAACAACTAGGCTACTGTAAGTAATGAATGCATGGCAGTGAGGACAGTGGGTGGTAGCAACACAGTTGCACCTTGCCCTGGTCGGGAGGAGAAAAGAAAAGCTGGAAAGTATGAAAACATTCTGAGTCTGAACCCCCGTCTGGCACTTACACCGGTCATATGCTGGTCAAGCGCAAATAACATACATTCCAAAAATTACTTTTAATACTTAATATGTCCTTCAAGCTTATTTCTAATGGTTTCCTCCTCAAACACCACTCTGATATAATCAGTCTTTCTTTATGGACTTTGAAAGCAGTTTCACTGCAGTAAAACCAGGCTTGTTTCCATGCCACTCCAGCTTGGAAAACCAACAATGTTGGACATTGTATACAAATGCAAATTTGGAACTGAAAACTGAAGAAGAACTATTATATAAAGCAGGGTGCATTGATGACATCAGCAACAAGTACAAAATCAGATGAGCTGTTCCTGAGGGCAATTTCCATTAAAGCTTTTATATTATATGAAGGCCTGGTTGTCCAAAATTGGTTATTTATGAGGTGGAAAACACACATGGGAGTACCAAAAACAAAACGAAAACAAAAAAAGTTGAACTTCATGTTCTTCCCCCTTTAAGTGAGCATGCCAGAAGGCTAAGTGGGAGGGAGTTACGGTAGTCAATTCATGATGCAAACTAGGCAATTAGAACAATCATGTTCCAGTTTTTGGAATTGGAAGTAGAGATGGACTGAATATTCCAACAAAACTATTTAGCTGAATATTGACAAAAATGCCTATTCAGTTATTGATTTAGGCTGAAAATGGACATTCTCTCAAAAATATAACTGAACATTAGAGATGAAACCAAATTGTCAAAGAAGCAGGGATAGCTTACGTAACCTACTGTTTTGTTGTCATTATGTGATCAAAATGTAATCATGTCCGGCCATTATCATGCAGCTCTACAACAAAGGTACGGCCATGGCAGCAATAGTACACGTCTAACAAGTGAAGTATATACAGTATTCAGTTTCATCAAAGAATTTTCCATTCGGTACATCCCTAATTGGAACATATACAGTACATTTATAAACATGAAACAGTTCAAGCTGTCAGGGAGGAGCATGGTCACTTTTTGTTATGTTATGGTTTTTATTGCTGTTGTAAAAATATCAAATGTTAATGACCCATATACCACATAATGTCAGTCCCTGCTTAGACAATTAGAAGGAAAAAATCCACTGCTATAAAACATAGCCAGCAGTAAGGTTAAATAACCGTTTTACTGTCACACTGACTTCCTGTTCAGTTACCATGAAATATCACAGAACAGGATGTTCAGTTAAAGCTTCTCAGGTAACATAGCTTTTTCTACATTAATCTCTCGCCCCAGGGACTATGTTTTCTGCAGATGTTTCACTCCACTTCACCTGCCAAACTACACCAGACAACAACACATTTTAAATGCCCTTTTCCGGGGCATATTTTTCTGAAAGGGTCCCTGTGTCTTGACAGGTGTAAACACTGTTTGTCATCCTGTTCTGTGCATGCATGACTGAGGCCTGTCTGGCTGGGTTTAGGAACAGTCCTCAGGCAAAGGATGGATCAATTAAACTCATAAATAAAAGTGCTGTACATGGAACAACATTCCATGTACAAAAAATACATTTTACTAAAAGAAGAATTTTACTAAACAAAGACATTGATTCCTACAGTGTATGCTGGTTTCTTTCTTTTGGAGTTGTAGTACAGTACATCTATGTACAGTACTGTGAATCATGTAATTGTGACCTGGGTTTTTATTTGTTTCAACTGTAGAGTGTATCCAGCTTTAATTAGCAGCAGGGGAAGAGTACCTGCTGGTACTGTACCCACTTTTCCTCTCTGACACCTCGGTATTCTGGCCGCAGTTTGCCCAGGGAGGGACGCATATACTAACTGTTGTACCTCGCCAGCCAGGATCCGTAGGGCTCTCTGCCGCCCACGGGTGACTCATACACTGTTCTGGAGCGATGGCCGTTTTTAGCCAAAAACACCCGTACATTGGGAGCTATAAATCCTGGCTGGCATCACTTAAATATGCTAACCTCCAGGGTTGCAGCAAAGTGGTTGAGTATTGATTCACAGTTGGTAAACCAATAGCCAGAGGTTCTGCACAGGTAATGTGGTTTGATTGTTGTGTCCACAGCTGACTGAGTAATACTGATTTAATGGTCTCATCTCATCTGATAAGGACAGGGTGGCAGTAATTCCTAATTTGTAGCATTCTGTTTGTAGGCAGGTTTCTTCTTGATATGATGAGTCAGAGTAAAGTGAGAGTCTCATCTTTCCTCTCTGGTTGAAGAAGAAAAGGTTAAATCCTTGTTTGTCTGTTAGTGTTTTACTTACTTAGTGTATTCATAAGTGACTAGGCCACATGAGAGCTTTAAACCTTTGTACAGCTATTTGAAAATAGCCAATATACTGTACAAGCTCAACACATTGCATGCATAAAAATACTGGTATCTGGCAGTAAATATGGAATCCTTTTTTTACTCCAACTACACAAATCTTATAGGTGGGCCCCTGTCTCAAATTATTTTAGATGGTTCTCTGCAGACAAATGTATAATTTGGGAACTTGAGATGACTGTTTTTGAGAAGCACTGGTTTAATCATTACACAGCAAGCTTGAAATAAGTAAGCTGCAACTACCAATAAAGCTACTTTGCAAAAAATGTAATGTAATTGTCCTGTAGGTGCTTAGTTAATGAAAAGGCATTTGCCGTCACAACTGTTAGCCAACAGGGACTTCTCTGAAATGTGAAACCAATCAGTAGTCCATCTCTGTCTGTCCACCAGCCTCCATGTGCAGCAGTGTCAGTCCCTACCATGGGGTGATGCGTTTGGAGCGGCGCCTTCGCTCATCGTCAGAGGGGGCGGGGGGTCCTCGCATCCATGGAAACCACAGAGACGCCCTGCTCAGTGAGGGCTGCGGCCTGCTCAAGCACAGAAACAACTCCTCGTCGTCCAAACTAGGAAGTCTGGTAAGTGTGAAACCATACCTGTGTAATGTAAAAGATCCAATGATGTCGGGCGGTTCTCATTACTGGATCAGGGGAGGGGTGTTGTGTGCATATGCAAACTGCATATGCACGGCATATAACTGCACCAAACTGTGTGAAATGCTGCCTGCACAAGACAAAGCTTTTACTAACATCTACCTTTACTGGCGCCACCAGGAGGCCAACTTTTGGACACTACTACTTGATACTACAGATTTTGTCCAGTTATCCTGCATTACACATTATCTCATATTATCGCGTCTGTCCGATATTTCATATTCCATCCTAATTGGTTAAGATTGCCTTCCAAAGATTTCAGGACCCGTCTATTTTGAACCAAATAGCAGTACCTCAAATCATGAACACAGGGTGCAACTTCCATGAAATAACGCACACACACACACATTCTCACTAGTGATAATAACATAAACAAAGGTGTGTGTGTGTGTGTGTGTGTGTGTGTGTGTGTGTGTGTGTCCGCACGTGCTTGCATAATCACAAACTGTAATTGGTGGCTTAGGGCCCAGCCAAATAGCCAAGGGCTAGTTTAGGGCCCAGCCAATCAGATGAGGGCTAGTTTAAAGCACAGCCAATCGCTCAAGGGCCGGTTTAGGGCTCAGCCGATCAATCAAGGGCGGGTCCACCATTTGGAAGAGTGTGGGTTTTGGGCCAAGCCGTTCGGACGTTACCTGGCTACTATAGAGTTTTGAAACTAATTGTAGTGAGTGTTTCAAACATGGCATCGCTGTCTTATTGAATGACTAACAAAATGCATTTAGTCTCTGACATCATTTGAATTTTCAGTGGATTAGCTTATCTGCCCTCTTTTTCTGGAGAAAATTGTCAAATGATTCAGAAAGAACTGCACATAATGTTCATCCTTTGTATTGTCAATTAGTAACAAGCCCTATGTAGATGAAAAAAAAAACTTCAATCATCTATAATGTGCAAAAATTAAACTAATTGCTAATTTTATAGTATTGATGCTCATAAAACATAACGTAAAGATTTTCTGATCTAGTTGAGCAGAGATTAATTGTGTGGAGTGTGTATAAATAGTTCCCATTTTAATTATGGTGATAATGGATGCATAATTAGCTAATAAGCTTAGTGCAGTAGATGGCAGAGTACTGTGTGGCAGGGGAGCTTGTTAGGTTAAGACGCCTGCATATATAATGCAAATACACACGCACACAGACACACAGACACACAGACACACAGACACACACACACACACACACACACACACACACACACACACACACACACACACACACACACACACACACACACACACATGCACACTGAACCTTCACACAGTGAGCAAGCAATTTTTTAGAGGTGTTGCTTCCTGCTTTACATTATGTCTCAACACCAAATGTGAGTTCTAAAGTCTGAAGCAGTAAGCTTGACAACAAAAATAATAATTCAGGTCCACAGCGAATGAAGGTTTAACTTTTTATTTGCAAAAAGATGAGGTGTACAAACAAATCACCTTTGTGGTTACTATTTTCTTTGTGGGTCAAAAAACTGTTGCTGCTCCCACTCAGGCTTCCAGCACTGAACTAACTAATTAGAGCCTGCCACACACCTGCTGCGAGCCACACTGAGTTAGCTGAATAAGTGGCTATACACAGGGCTGCACATAACTGTTTTGGCCTGGTACTCGGAGGAGCACATGGGGATGACAGGGTGTGTTCACACTGGAAGGACTCATGAAACTAGTGGTAGCATTGGTTTCATGGGTTTCATGGCTCCGTGCAACCATCTCCCACAATGCTTTGCATGATGGCGGCAAGGCAGGGAATGAGGAAACAGAGCCACATGTTTGCCTTGTAGTTCTCTTGTTGTAAAGAAGAAGGAACATATTTTTGAGAAATTATCTGAGGGGGGGGGGGTGCTTTTGCCCCTGGTCCATAACATAGTGAATGAATAAATGAAATATGAAATTCCTACAGTAGCCTACATGTCAAATTGGCCTACACTGCAACAAAACTTGAGAATTACAGTACAATTCAAGTGACTGTTCAAAAAGTTAATTCCCTGGATGGGAATCGAACCAGGGCTGTTGCAAGATCAATGTCTTAACCACTAGACTATTGTTTACTATTGTGGGAAGTGATCAAGGATCGTCACAGGTGTCATGGCAGCACACTGGTGACCACCAAAATTTGGTGTCCCGAAGTTGCCTACAATGTTATTCCAATGGGCTCACACAGTGTAACCAAGGCACACCCTTCTATACAGCTACAGTAAAATAACACAATATACAGACATTTTCACTTTTAAATGATGCTCTAACACAACACTTACTGTTTATCGTATTTTGTGTGTGTACAGTATGCTCATGTTACTTTACTTTTTTCAGTGGGGACATAATGGATCAATTGATTCGGTCAGTGGATACGGTAAACTTGTTTTAAGTTTTTCACGGCGGATCATATTAGTGGATATGTGGCCTCAGTGTACTTGTGTGTCAGTCAGTCATGCAGGCAGACAGGTCTGTTTTTACTAAGAATAGACGCTTGATGGGCCATCTGGCTCAAACTGACAAGAACAGGAGGCCCTAAGGCTCGACTGCTGAGCGCAATAACTGGAGGCGGCACAGAAGCCCACCTCAGAAGGCACCATCTTAAAAGATAATTAAACTTAGGTAGAAGTTTTGTTGCGATTGCAAGTCGCAGTTTGTAAACCGGGACGAAACTCGTCACACTGTAATGCTATGCTGTAACCCCCACCTTGTAAGCCTAAGCTGTAACACTTACTGCCACTGTGTTGTTTCATGTTGTGTATCCACACACACACACACACACACACACACACACACGCACACACACACACACACACACGCACACAGGGTTGCCAACTTTTGAAAGTCAATGACCTGCGGTCACTTCTCACCCTTGAGGCTGCACATATATCTCAATAAATTCTCTGCAGAAGATTAAAGATGTTTATGTATGTATGTATTCAGGCAGGCATGTATAAGGGCACGAGAATAGAAAACCTTTATCTCCATACTTATTGTGACTAATATTTGACCTTTACACGAACAAGCATCACTTTATCTCTCAGATCACTGGCTTTGTGTCCGCCACATGGTCCGCCCTGAGATTTGGGTTCAATCCCCTGGCCTGGTCATACGAAAGATTATCAAAATGGGACCCAATGTCTCCCTGCTTGGCATTCAGGGTGGGTTGGGGAGACATGCCGTCATGTCCAGAGAGAGGGGATGTACTGTACAGTACATGTACACAAAGCCACCTCACACTGCAGATACGGGAGATAGACCCTGTCACGATGTGATGCATTGTGAGCTTATCCCAGATATATTTTATAAATAAACTATTCTTGCTACTTGTGCACAACACTGTCATAGTATAAAATATAAAATAGGGCATTCATTTATTTTACAAAGAGAAGAAAAAAAAAAAAAAAGGTTTCTGGCCAACATTGATAATATTCTGTTCAGTATTGATGGATATTGAATTGTTTGTTTGTTTTTTCAACTAGGGCAGGCAGGCAAAATAAGCATTTCAGCTGCAAGATTAGTTACATGACCACCACATACATTATCATGGATTACAGAAAAAAAAACTTGGTTTGAAATTGAGTGCAGCATAGTTTGAACTGTACTTCAGTCATATGTACGGTATAGGATTTTAGCTCTGTCGTATTAAAGCCATGGCTTCTTTGCTAGCCTAGGCTGTCATTTTTGATGCGTGGCGTATCTACCATGGATATCCATCCATTCTGTCTGGATTGCCAATGCTACAGTACGTCCAAGGAAGAGAGCCTGTGGGATGAAGGCTAATTTATTGGCTGTTAAAGTAGCCCACATTTACTTCTACCCCAGAGCCTAGGCTTATACTAAGAGATAAAAAGGCAAGCGTGCATGTTTATGCGCCGTGCTCAGACTGCATCAGAACCTTGACATTTACACTTCACGGAGCATAGAGTAATCTCTATCTCCGTTTCTCTCTCTCTCTCTCTCTCTGTAGGCTTGTCAATGACACTTAAGAGGTCTAAGTTGTGGAATGTTCTGTAAGCAAGTTTGAGGGGGCATTTGTTAAGTAATCCCTGCTCCTCATCACTCTTTTCTACGTCTCAGAACTTTGTTAGACAGCAGAAGGAACTTGTAGTTAATGAGACATTATGGATTGAGGCTCTCCAGGCGTTTGCATCCTTTGAATGCATAATGTATCCATTTCATGTGCTGCTGCAGTATTCTTTTGTGGGGGTAACGGTACGTTTGAGGGTACTGTTGTTAGTTCAACAGTACAAGCTAAACGTTAGTACTGTTGTCATATAATTTTTGTTGTATATTTTTCGTCTACCGTGTGTTCATATCATAGATGATTGTGGTTTTCTTATGTTCAGGCAAGAACAGAGTGAAGTGCATCAGATTTTGTCTATAAACATCATACAGTATATTGTTTCATTTCCATTGTTCTATTGATGAACACACATGCAATTATCATACTGTGAATGATGATTGTTATAACAGGTGGGTGACAGGTGTAACAGTGTTGAATTTCAGGCACTCTGTGGATGAAGGGAATTTGTGTTTTCTTGGATCACTTCTAATCTGCCTGATTGTTATTGCGATTTCCTTGTGGCCTTGGGACAGACTGCAGACTGTTTACCTAAACACCAGAGCCAGTGTTTATTTTTCAGAAAGTTCTTAATAACAGCTGAGACCAGACCACAGAATGCCAATGATGATTATGTTGAGTTCCCCCTAAAATGAAAAAGGATGTTTGCCATGTCTTACAGACAAATGAGCTTGAGCAGGAACATGGTCTTGTTATTTTATTTTTTATATGTTCATCAGTGAAAAGTGTGTACTTCAAATAATTGGATGCATTGCAGTCTGCATCAACTACGCACAGTGTACTTAATGGAGTTCCATTTGACTGGGTTGATGTTAACTGCAAAGTATCTATTTTAATCAAAATTTTATTGAAGTAATGGCAAGCAATGACGATAGAAACTCTTTAAAGTTTGTGGAACTCAATCGAACAAAAAACTTACAAGGCAAACACAAACCCACTCACCCAATCCCCGGAATTGTACAAAGACAAACAATACAATGAACAGAGTGTGCCAGCCAAGAAAGTATTAGAAGATATTATGTGATACACTTGTTGATACAACATACAGTATTATACAGATTGATTCACTTAACTCAAACCCACCTGGAGCGAGACCACCTATCCAATAGGAACCACAATATTTTCAAGAAGACACAATATATTTTGTTGATTGCATACCTAATTCTCTCCATAAATAATGCATTGCCCAAGTCTTTAAACCACTGAAACATATTTAGATTCTGACACCAAATCTGGTACAAGGTCCCCGGCACAAAATATTTTCGAATGGGCAGAGAAGTACTGTGTACCGACTGACAAATACATATTAATTTGGGGTGTTTAGAACTACTGATTTAAACTGCAAGGGAATGGAACGGCCAAAGAACCAACTCGACTTCAGGAATAAGCCCAAAAATGTAATCCGCAACTACTGTGGACTTTCTGTGAAGTGATTTCAGCAGACATGGCAGCTGTGCTGACAACCTCATTTGAAATTGGGGTTGAGTATTAGACAATTAGACTTTGTTGAAAGATGATTGTCAGTTGACACAGATCAGAGTAAACATAGATCAGACTTTATATGTGCAGATTCCTTTCAACGAATTGAACTGCTTAAGATTTGACATTCAGGTTGGATTCTTTTCACCTTCATTTTGTAATGCACCAGTATCTTCCCGTACACCATACAGAATGAAAATCTCCTTCTATTGTCATAACGCCTGGCTCCTTTGCAAAGCCAACACTTTCTCTATTGATCCTCATTCATTTACTGCCTTAGGATGCAATTATCATAATTTGCACAGTTACAGATATCTTTTTGATAGAGGGAATGTCAGTCTTGCCTCCAATTATGAATGTTTTGGATGTCAATCCACCTGGCTGTTGAGAGATGGAACTGCTCGTTTAACAAGACCTCGATCTGATAATGTGTATCTCGATATATATATATATATATATATATATATATATATATATATATATATATATATATATATATATATATATATATATATATATATATATATATATATATACACACATATATATATATATATATATATATATATATATATATATATATATATATATATATATATATATATATATATATATATATATATATATATATATGTGTGTATATATATATAGCATAAATCCTAGGAAAGGGGTGACAAAAGCATCTTAACACATTTTCTTTGGCTAGGAGGGCACATTATAATGGGTAATTTAGCTTTAAATGAAGTCAGACTATGCATTAATATGACACGGTATGAGCTGAATCTATTTTTCAGTACCTTTTCAGCTATTAGCTTTAATACCAAAATTATGTCTTCGCGGTGTTAATGGCAGCTGCATTACAAAGAAATGTGTTGCTGCTTTTTACTGTGTATTTGCACTCAATGCACATTTCTTGCTGCTTTTTACCATGTATTTGCACTCAATGCACATTTCTAAGATGTTTTTGTAGAGAATATTAATAGGGCATGGCGGTGGATCAGGGGTATAATGGCTGGTTGGCAACCACAATGTTGCCAGTTCGAACCCAGGCTCCCCCAGATAGTGTCAATGTATCCCTGAGCAAGATACTTAACCCCTAACTGCTCCTGATGTGCTGGTCGGTCCATGCACTGTTTCCCTACCATTGGTCTGTGCTATAAAGTGCTATATAATCTATATATATATTCACCGCTTAGTTATTGGGGGAAATCTTATATTACACACACACACACACACACACACACACACACACACACACACACACACACACACACACACACACACACACACACACACACACACACACACACACACACACACTGATGGAGAGGAGAATAGTCAAACAATCAAATCAGACTTGATTCTGATGGTCAGACCTACTACTGACCTGTCAGGAGCTCAATACAGTGTCAAGCTGTGATGTGAGAGTGTGATGGGAAGGATTACAGAAACTGAGCTGCTTTCATCTCAGCTCTTTTGACTGAATACTGTATGTCTAAACAACTGAGATGAAAGCAGCTTTGTTAGCTTCTGTAATCCATCCTCATCAGTCATCACACAGAGGAAGATGGAACTGCACAATTTCAATTTATTAGAAGTTATTTCTTGTTTTCATGCCCACCAATGTTTATTTTTTTGCCTTAACAGAATGAATCCCTCTTATTGACTTTTATAAAAATAAATAAATGACAAATATGTAGGATTGAGCCTCAAGGCGATTACATGAGAATATGTTATTGTTAATCCCCTGCAGAACGCAGGGTTTACTGAAACCGACATTTCCAGGTGCTGGGAAAACTGGTTGTCAAATATGTACATCACATTAAAATGCAGGAATGGGCATTCTTCAGTGATTTAAGCTATTCTTTCTGCTTTTGTTACTACAAATACACAATGTTGGTATTGACCGTACGTTCCAAAGATGACTTGTTAGCACCTTTTTCATCTTGTCCATTTTCAATGTCATTCCTAACAGCTGCCTTCTCCTTTGTACTTCCATTTTTCAAGTAGATTCTTAACTTTGGGCGTAGATTTTCTTTTGACCATAAGATGGCAGCATTGCCCTTTGAAATACAATTGTGAGCTTCAGTTGACTGCATTATTATAATCTCCTTATAGTAACTTGGATAGAGTGTTTAGTGCATTTCTTAAAGTGCATTCCTTAAATGCTTTCCAGGCAGGGGATTGTACTTGGGAATAAATAAAATCCTTGTCCACAGCAGATTTTAAGATACTGAACACTTCAACGACGTCATTCACAGTGGTCCTCTAGCTCATGTACATGATGGAGACCAGCTTTAGTACCCTTTGCAAAGTTATAATCCATCCATTGGGCTTTGGAAGAGATATCAAAACAGACATGGTGTGTAGTGAGCTTGAGGTTGTTGTTGGACTTAAAGCCGAATTCCCCCTATTTTCAGCAAGTGTACAAATGGGACCAAATGGACCATAACAGGGTTCATTTGGTCCCGTTTGTACACTATGAAAAAAGGGTCTAAAAGAAAAATCATTAACATGATGTCATCTAGATGTGCTTCACAAATGTTTTTTTCATAGCTCTATTTCTAGGTTGATCTAACACAGTCAGGACTTTTTTATCTCTAAGGTATATTAATGACAAATTAAAATGTTGAAAATGGGTGGAATTCTCTTTAACTTGCAATTGTGAGGCTATATTTTGTTATTGTAGCTTTGATCAGAAAGCTCCATACCTTTTAAATTGTGTCATCATCTTAATTAACAAATACATTGGATTGTCAAGTTAAACAGGTCAAAAGCAAGCATTATATTGGCTACAGTGAATCAGAGAGTGACAGAGGACAAATCTGCTAATACCTGGTCATTATCGAGATTTATTTTGTACACACCATCTCTTTATAGTGAAAGCTTTTCTGGCTTTGTTCCTCAGGATGTTCTCAACAACCTGGGCTCCTCAGAGCTGGACGAAGATGATCTGATGTTGGACCTGGACCTTTCTGATGATCAGCGTCATCGACATGGTAAAACCCTCACTTGTTTGGATATAAATGTTGAGTCTGTGGGACAGGTGCATGGGTGAGCAATACAGTGGTTCATAAAAGATATACACCCGCACACTTTCTTCACATATGCATTTTGTTATCACAATTAGTGCTGTCAGTTCTCCCCTATAATCTCTAGATTATTTTTTGATATTCAAAAATATTTAATTAATATATTTTAGCAAATTGTAGCCTGTAATACATACATTTATATATATATTTTTAATGTATGTATGCAAGTTCTTTTCCTAGGATAGCTGTGGAAGGGAGCTCTCACATACGAACAGACACGAAGCAGCCGGAGCGATTTCACATCAGTAGATTTGTTACTCAATACATCTAGCGAGCAGGTATAATAATATATATATATATATATATATATATATATATATATATATATATATATATATATATATATATATATATATATATATATATATATATATATATAAATATATATATAACAAAATAAAAGTGTAAAATATACAGTAATTATTTAAAATACAGGCTGAATTCGAATGGTAATTTTAGCTTTCGAATGCCCTTAATTGCTTTCATTTTCGAATTTCTTTTGTTAAATGAAACTTGTTCTGACAGCACTAATCACAACACACAGATTAATGCGAGTCAATAAAAGCTATTATTTTATTTAAAGGTTTTACTGACACAGATGCATTAAAAAGGAGATCTGGTTCATATCCAGCTCCTCCCAGAAATGCTAGTCAGCATATAGGACATGGGATGGGTTGGTAACCATGGTATAGGCTCACCTTAGGGTAGCATGTTGCATGTTGCAACATGGACTGAAAGGACAGACTGAAAGGATGTTACCAAATCAAGCGTAATGTCATATCTGATAAGGCTCTCTATTGGTACGTTCAAAGATAAGTTTACCATTCATTGCCAAAAAAGAAGCCAGCGATGTTAAGATACAAAGCAAATCCGACATTTGTGTCTCCTGCAAAAGATACAAAGCTTCAATTTGAAGCTGAGCTACAGAGCTTCAGTCTGTAAGCAATTTACCATAAAAAGGAGTGGGTTGTTGGCTGATTCACCACTGTTTCAGGGTTGTGCCATGAGACGTAGTCCAGTGGCAAACAACCCTGAAACATACACCACTCATTGTCAAGCAAATCCGACATTTCTAACTCCTGCAAAAGATACAAAGCTACAAACTGAAGCTGAACTACAGTGCTACTATACAGTATGACGCTTTTTTCCTCAATCTCTCCCGCTGGTCACAGTGCCGCCACGACCTGTATATACTGTACAAACTGTACATTCATACACATAATATGGTGTGATCTTTGCATATGCCTCATGTGAAGACCACATTTAAACAACAAAGGTCTCTAGAGAAAACATGCCGTCTAGAGATTTCACACTTCGGTATCTTTTCATAGCCAATTGGAAAGGCTTATGAAAAGCATGCCTTTAGAGATTATGTGTACTGATTTATGTGTGTTTTGGATCAAATAGAATAATAGGCCTATGTGGTGAGTTATTCAGGGAATCCAAGGAAATTGTCTTTTTATTGTATGACCTCGAGTTCAAGATTATACCAGAATGTAAAATGTCCTGTTCTACTATCACCATGAGGCTAATTTGAAAATGTCTAATACACACGCTGACAGTAGGACAAGGAACAACCTCCAGTTGTTCCTTGTCCTACAGTCAGCGTGTGTATTAGGTTTCACACCAATTGGTCAACAGTGCACTAGATTAGCCTGCAAACAGACAGACTCTCCAGCTCGTAGGGCAACAATCTAATCCCCTCCCTCAGCTGGAGGTGGGGGTGTGAGGATGATATGATTTGGTTGCCAGTGGCCAGTGGTCCCAAACGTTTTAGCTCAGGTTGATTATCCAGAAGAGAAATTTTGATGTCTCCCTTGGACCCAGACTCCACTTTCGAGCCAAACCAGAATGGAATGTGAAATTGAGCCTTGTACAGTTTCTAAAATAGGTTGGCTCTGTTGAGTCCTCTGAGAAGAAGTGCTGTGAAGACTGTTTTATGAAAATGCATTCAAAACTCACAGAAGCTCAATTTACAATCTAGAATTGTGCCAAAGTACTTGAAGCTGTGTCCAGAGGTTGATGTATAAATAGAGCTGATTTAAATCCTGATTAGTATATGTGATCAGGTATTATTTTTCTCTCAATTAAGAAGATAAACAAAACAATTAACAGCTTTAATGCTTTATCAGATCTTGCATCCTACGCAGACTGCTCCAGAGGTAATTCAGTAATCTCCAAACACTGATGCATTTGCATATTTCGATCGCTTGAAATCATCATTTGTTGTGCTAAAAAAGTCACTTTCTCAATCCGGGCCTTAGACCAGGAGCAAGCCCACCAAAATAGTTCACTTTGTATTGAAGAGAGTTTCCCAGAAGCCCTTGCAATCTAGCCTGATTATCAGAATTGAGCTCAGCTTCCTGAAGCTGGGGTCTGATATTATCCCCTGTCTGAGTGATTTCAAGGGCCAGGGGTTTGGCTCATACCAACCAAACCAGAGGTTGTTGTCAATCGTGTGGCTTTTAAAGAAACAAATTATTAGACCAAAAGACACAGTGCACTCAGACTGGAATGTGTGGATGGGTTTGGATCCAGGATACTTGCAATCAGGGCAATGCTTGGTTTCCAGTTATGTCATCATAATGCGTCAGAATCGTCACAATGTCTGCAACAAATCCGAATTTTCAAACATAATCAAACTAAAATTAAACATTATATAAAACAAATTTCGAGTTTATTGTTTTTTGCAGCGACAATTAATGGATTAAATCCACATGGATTATGCAGCATACCTGTTAAGTGCCATGTCCGTTGCTAGTTTGGAAGCTTGTCGTACGGAAGTCGGTTAATTAAATACAAAAAAATCCAACAACCCCTTCCACTGCTGTGAATTAACACCAGCAGGGAGATATACAGTATGTTGGACTGGAAGTAGATAATATCTACTCCCAGTCCATGCCGAGGCTAAAAATATTATTTTTAGCCTCGGCTTGACTTGAAGGCATGTGTGTAATATGTGATTGACTGTAGCTGAAAAATCATGTAAGGCACACACTTGGTGCAACTTATCCAAATTTTCAGCAGTCAAAGATATAAAACTGTTGTTTTTAACCGTTTTAACCTCCACTTTGATATGCCTTAAGCTACAAAGCCCCATTTGATACAAGGGTATGCTTTGCAAAATCATCACTGGTAATTTAACCTCAAGAGTGTACACATGAAACCAAATGAAGGATAAGGATTATTCCATTTGAACTCTCTGCATCAATTATTTTGCTGGAAACCAACTGGAAACTTCTCCTCAAGGATTCTTGGTGGTCCCCAGACCCCATGTTGAGAACCAGTGGCGCCAGTGCCAATCAATTAAACAGATGTAAATCTGCTTTGGCGGGGATTGAGCACACACACTCTTACACAAGGGCATGGGCTACAGATGGAGAAACCATCTTAATGCACAATACACACACATTCACTATGGTTTGCATGCTTAATTATTTGTTTATTTGGACCTAATGGCTTGCAGCAGGGGCTCTCCTGGAAGAACATTGTGTGAACTTCATGCATTTATACATAAATCTGAAGCATTGTGGGAGTAACTCAAGCAGATGCACATGCCTACATTTTGTGAACACTAAATCAAGTTATTTTCTGCCGAGTGGTGATTAACTACTGGAATTCTTTATTAATTGTTTGCTAGGAGAAGGGTGGGTGCTCCAAATTGCTCCTAAACGATAATCTGGTGAGCATAATCCCCAGACAAGAAATCAAGCTGCTCATTTTGGTCGTGTGTGGGGAAAAATAATAGCAGTTACTTATTAGTAATGGTAAACAAAAAATGTATGTGTACTGTACAGCAATGGAAACCTATATCAGGCATGCATGCACACGCACACGCGCACACACACACACACACACACACACACACACACACACACACACACACACACACACACACACACACACACACACACACACACACACACACACACACACACACACACACACCTCCACAGCACAATCTTAATCTCTCCATCACCTTTCTACGTGACATCCTGACAAATACAACACTAAACCGATGGTGTATCTAAGCACGAGTGTCCTCCAGGGGTCTGTCTGAAAGCCTCAGACAAAGTGAGGAGCTGCTGTCATGTCAGGACAGGAGGACAGGTGAGATCTCTGTTGGTTTAAGAGCTCAGGTTAAGTTAACATCTTTCGGACCCTATTGACCTTTCAGGGCTCTCTTGTATAGTCAACGTTTCCATGTCATTCTCTCTCACCACTCTATCTCTGTTGGGTAGATAGAACATTGTTCAATGCTGTTGCGCGCGCACACACACACACACACACACACACACACACACACACACACACACACACACACACACACACACACACACACACACACACACACACACACACACACACACACACACACACACACAATAAGATGGCATTTCTGTTTAACTTGAGCTACAACCACACCTCTAGAGCAGTGGTCTGTGAGTAAGTTTGGTCTCGAGCCAAGCTTTTCTAAGCCAATCGAAGCCGGAACATTAATCAAAAGCTAATCTACTGTATGTTACTGGAACTAGACTGTGACAGACTGCCGTGTAAGATGCATTTGTGGGAGATGCATAGAATGGATCAAAATAAATGAACTGACATAATAAACTTTAAATTAGCTGTTTTTTTTGGTATCCCTTTCCCTGTTAATGATACTTGTACAGACTAACCATGTAGATCCCAATTTATTCTAATAATAATCTCCCACTCCTAGACGCACGTCACACTATTTATGGATTGATTGCTTGCAAGTTGGGGGTAGCGTGCTTCAGAAGTTCACTAAACATTTAACCTGCTGCTAATTACCAAGAAAACGATGGCACTATCCAAGCCTAAAGAGGCCAGTGTTTTCAATGTCTTGGCTTTAAATAGGATGGGCAGCAATCTATGCTGCGCCCAACAGTGTTGATTTTCATATTGAGGCATCATTAATAGCACAGATCTGTTTTAGAAATAAACCAAGGTTGAAATGAATGAACTCCTCATTTTATTCTCGTCTGGAAACCAGACAAATCTACAGGGGAAAATAAATCCCTGGGGACATTGGCCTGGCACTCTTTGAATTACATTTGGCTCACCCTGGAGTTGTGTGTGACCAATCAGAGCTCACTATCCAAAGTGAAACCTTTTTTCTGTGGCGTTGGAAGCGTTTTATAACCACCATAAATGTCCATCCAGACTAATATATATATATGCAGTGGTATTAGTATTGCCATTGCAGCCTACATTTATTCCAGGAGGATCATGCATCTGATTACTAGTTACCAGCTAACGTCAGCCGTAGCCTACTATGTTACGAACTGTACTATACTATAATATTTGAGGAATACATGTTCCCGGTTCTCGACATACTGTATTCCTAGCACACAAAGACGATGTAAAGTCTCTGTGTGGCCTGGCTTCCTGCCAAAGGACAGGCACAGAGCTGCTGTGTGAGTGATGGATCAGTGTACACACATTGGGAACAAACAAACAGGGGTGAGCCAAGACAGAGACTATGAATCTGCTGTGTTCTTGTCTCCAGACTAAATACCCATGATCCCAGTATAATTGGCATAATCTTAGTTTTACTCTTTTCAGAACAATATTTGAAGAATTGTAAAAATAACCGACCCCTTCCTCTGACACCTCTCCGACAGGCCAAGAATTAAGGGGATGGGTTGGAATCATCTATGCTTGGCTTGCGTGTAGTCAAATACTGTATACAAGCAGAGAGAAGCAAGCATAAGCAATCAAAAGCGCACAAACACACAAAAATACAGGACACACGCACACATACAATGCACACAGTACACACCTCACTTTTAGCTCTCCCGAGTGGCCAGTGGATGGCTTTATTAAAAATCAGGCAGCGTTATGGCCTTCAGTCGGCATCCAATTGTTCAATTGTGACTCATGCCCTCTGGAATCAGATAAAGAGAGGTAAAGGGAGAGAGGACGAGGGGACATTTACAAAGCCACAGTGGAACTTGGCTCTGGAATGGTCTGTTCTGTTCCAAATGTGACAAAAGATAGATTAAATGTGACTGTTATGACATTGATCTAATAGGTTTCCAATAGGGTATGTCAAAGGGGGTGTGGGTGTGGGTGTGGGTGTGGGTGCGGGTGTGCTTGTGTGCGTGTGTGCACACATGTGTCTGTCTGTGTGTGTGCGTGCATGTACGTGTGCATGTATATTACTTTTGCTGTAATGGCTGAACCATGTGTGTGTACGCGCTGTGCTTAGGTGTGTTTTGATCACATCATCAAAATGGTAGGTTATGAAAGGTAACCTTGGTTCTTTGACGATTTGGGTTTTGGCTCTGATGTCGACTGAACTGAATATCGAATATGCACTTTTGCCACTATTCATCCCAATAGCTTTGGTGGCTGAGTCCTCTGGGCTGTACTCTGCCTCTGTCCCAGTGGAGGTGCTTACTACTGTACTTTACCCTGTAGAGGTGCTTACTACCATAGGCTACCTCATGGAGGTCTTACTACCATACGCTACCTTGTGGATGTGCTTACTACAGTACCCTACCTCGAGGAGGTGCTTACTTGCAGGGGTGTAGTGGTGCGGGGATGCGGGGGACGGCATCCCCCCACTTCTCACATCTAAGATATTTTTGGGGCAAAAGTAGGCCTATGTTATTGTCTTGTCATTTACTTTTATGGATACAATTATGCATTGTAAACAATCTTTCTCAATATGCTAATATATAATGAGTTTCCTTTTTTCTGAGAGTGTACACATGTGAACCAAATGGACCTAGCGGGTCCATTTGGTTCACATTTGTACACTCTCAGAAAAAAATAATTGTAAATGAGTGGAATTCCCCTTTAAGAGGCGTCCCCCCACTTCTAAAAGTCCCACTACAACACTGCTTACTTGTATCAGGCTTTTGCCTGGCAGGACTCCACCGTGTGTACAGGACCACAATTGAAACAATTTCTAGGGATTTCGTATTGTTCATTTTAGTATTGTGTAACACTGCACTAGTTGCAGACTGTTAATAAAGTATTCCACCAATGTGTGTCTGTCTCCAGTATCCAGAGAAGACTCCAGCCAGTCCCTGGCCTCCTGTTTCAACCTGCTCCCCTCCCCCTTGGATCCATCAGGAGACCGCATCCCAGGGAAAGACAGCAGTCACCGGTAAATCATACTGAACAATTCTGTTTATCATTTATCCATCACTTCACACGCGTGTAAAAGCCCTGATGGCTATAATACCCCCAAGCAAAAAATATTATTTTAATCTAACAATCAACTTTGACCTCTTTATAGCCCTGTGCTCGCTAGTATTGGGGATAAAAAGGGAACACATTATAAAAGGAACTGCGTTTAGCATTTATATTATATTTGGCAGAATACGCTAATCATTTTGCACACATGGACATTTGCAGTAATGTCCATGCTCTGTTCTTTCACGGCCAAGTCACTGTGATGTTTGTTTCATGTACGTCCCAAACGAAAAATGATTGTACACACTGGAACGTAATCAAAAACAGCAATAGCAATCTCTAGGTCATACACCACTGTGGTGGATCTGTCAAGTTAGATGAATTTGAACCCTTGACTTCTGCTCTGTGGTCTTTCTACATTAATTACCGTGTGAGTGCATCTAGGATGTGCCTGCTAGACCCACGGAATAACCTTCTAGCATGAATACAAATGGAACATGTAATGTGCAATGAAACATGCAACAGGCTAACATTGTCTAGGGGCAGTGTGGGTTAGAACTGGATTCAAACCCGCACTGTTGTAATATTGGTGTGGCTTGAAGGGCTGCATGTGAGCCAACATCATGGTCAGCATGCTACATTTGAGTTTGGTTGCCTATTCTGTGCCAACAGTAGCAGCTCTACAAGCTCACATCACGCTGCAATGCATTATGAGGCTGTATATTGAATTATCAACGCGCAACACCCAGGTGTCAAGTACAACCCAAGCTTTGTCTATGAGTAAATAAAAGCCCTTCTCATGAATATATATGCAGGACATCCTTGTGCTCCGTGCCACCTCCTAGCAGCTGAGAGTAGCATGAGAGCGCTCTACGTGTGTTCTTTTTGACCTGTTGTGTACAACCGGCCAGGTTGCTTCCACATCGATTTCAAATGGCCAGTAGAGTCTTGTTTACTTCTCACGATTAATGGCTTATTGGGCACTTGCAGTATTCCATCTGCACAGCATACATACGGAACATGCTTACACACACACACACACACACACACACACACACACACACACACACACACACACACACACACACACACACACACACACACACACACACACACACACACACACACACACACACACACACAGATCACAGATGCTCTGCTCCAGATAGGGCTTATTTGGTTATATAGAGTTAGTGGGTAATAATGGCTTGTATTTGTAGAGATATTGTCTGCTGGGGTGTCTGACAACACTGCAGATTATTATTACTTTACCTTTCAATATTCTTCTGTCTGCTGCCTGCTTTATTTTATTCCTTTCTCAACAAAAGAACAAATATAGATAATATGGCAATATTGAATCAAGTCAAATCAACCTTTATTTGTATTGCACATTTCACAAAACCAAAGATTTTAAAAAGTTTTTTAAAAGTTGTTCACAGTAGAAAAAAGTAAACATGGTAAAATGACATCAAGCAAAGAAAGAAAATAAAAACAGAGAAACATAGCATAACAAGAATCCATTAAAATCAGATAACATTGGCCCAGACAGTAGCCTCAACCGTCTGGGCACGTAGGCTGCTAAGCCAGACTGTCGGCGTGCTGCGGGTTTGACTCCCAATCTCTCCCCCCCCCTTTCATGTCCAGCTACTGTTAACTGTCAATAAAGCATTTCAGCGTAGAAGTGTAACAAGGGTCATATAATATTTATTTTATTCGAGTGTGAAGAGGATAAACCCCCTAATTACTTGATTACACATGCTCATGTATGCATCACATGCATGAATACATACATACATACATTCATTCATACATACATACATAATACAATCAATTAATTCATATTACCCCCACTGTACATCATTTGATGTTCAAATATTCAAATAGTCAAGGACTACTAGGTTCAAGTTTATTTACTGTCCCCGAAGGGCAAATTGGTTTGCAGCATAGATAGTACATCAAACAAATGAAGCAGTACAAATAGAAACACAAACACTACAAATAGCAGATACCAAAGTGAAATAAAGTTATAAATATAACAGGTATACATCAAACCAGCATCTATCTAATTACAGTGCCATAGCATCTAAACCAGTCTAGCTATATTGGCATGGCCTGGACACTTTGATTTGGGAGGATAGTTCTCCAGACTCCAGACAGACCATCAGTGAATCATACAACTAGGAAGCTATTCTTGTCAGCCCATGGAAGGTATAATTTATTTTAGCCACAGTTTATTGCTGCTTTCATTTATGGTGAAGTCCCGTACTTCTGCTCGGCTTTTTCTGAGCCCTGGAGGAAAGTGCACGCGCACACAGACACACGCACGCACACACACACACACACACACACACACACACACACACACACACACACACACACACACACACACACACACACACACACACACACACACACACACACACACACACTCACACTCACACTCACACTCTCTCTCCCTCTGACACACACACACATTTGCATCATTCTTTTCAGTATGCTGGGTGAAGACAAAAAATGTATTCCTTATGAATAGTTTTACTCTCTTGGATTGAGCTTGCCTGCATTGGAGCATGGTATAGGATAGAAATGTTAAGAGGCTTGATCCTGTATTTTATCAAGTACATTTCAAATTTCCCAAAATAGCAGATCTATATGCATGCTCACAACGCGTTGCAGCGCTCACAGCGCTTTATGTAGAGTGAAATATGAGCATATAAAATGCCGTTTTTACAGGTTTCATCAAGCATCGAAGGGTTTTAGTGGTACTGAATTTGAAGCTCAACAAAAGAAAATTCATCCTAGTGTATGACGGTGGGCAATTTCACAATACATTAAAACCTCATACAATTATTGCAAGTATTTTTTTTATCAGATTATACAATAACGATAATCGTCCCATCGCTACCCAAGTAACATAAAATGGAAGGACTCTAATAGCGCAGAGATGGTGGGTGATACCTTTTCCTTTTTAAATGAATTAAAAGCACTGCGTTCCTTTGCCGCATTGGTAAAGTTCCTACTGTTTTCCCACCACCCCGTAAGTTATGCGTTTGAATCGAGCGTTGCTGCTTGAATGCGAAATCATAGTGGAGATAAAAGGTAAAAGTAACGTATACAATGAGTTAAATCATATTTTATTTACAGAGGCTAGTTTTGAATTGCAGCCGACCATAGGTGTTCTTTGTGAGCAGTTTTG
This sequence comes from Benthosema pterotum, assembly GCA_039105355.1. Taxonomy (NCBI): domain Eukaryota; kingdom Metazoa; phylum Chordata; class Actinopteri; order Myctophiformes; family Myctophidae; genus Benthosema; species Benthosema pterotum. Next base: position 30,279,494 of record CM076972.1, on the reverse strand, counting down.
AAGGAGTAAAGGGGTTCGCCTGCCTAAACGACTGGTTAGTGGACTTGCAGATGTCTGCATTGGACAGAACACTGCCTCTATCATCTGAGCTTGGGGAGCCATGGTTTTCCATGGAAATGGATCAGCACAAGCACCGTGGGCACTATTAAGCATTTAATTATAATACGATGAAACAACAACAGAAACAAATCGAATAGTCTTGGTGGTACTAGGTATTTAAATTCCTCTTCCACAGTAGATGTCAACGATTACCATCTGGGCGTGTATTCAGTTTCTCCTCCCAGAGCTCCTTATTAGTTATTTGTGGCTATAATGGCTGTAGGTTGGTAGGATTTGCTGAGCTGTGCACCAGAAATGTCTATAATTCACTGAAATATATGGCATAATGTGTTTATCATATGTTTGGGGAATTTGTGGCCCACCTGTCTGATACTGGATTTGGATTGCCGCATATGTGTTGATGTTAAGGGAAGAATATCGTATAAACTCTATTTTTCATGGTTTCTGTAATATGTGCTTCTCTTTTATTTCCCCTGCTATCCCCCTGAATTATACAGTAGTTGTTTATGTACCAAATAAGATGGCATAGTGGATAAACAGAGCAGTTCCAGTCGTGCACTTGTCTGTTGGTTGACATTAATAACCACAATGTTTATTTTTATTTGTTTTTTATCCACCAACAGTTTTGCAAAGTATTTTCACAATGTGTGACTTAACGGTGAGCTGTGAGAGGGGAGTGATGGATGTGAGATTGAAAAAGAGCAAAATGTATTTGCCTTGGGCACTCTGTCTCGCTGTACCGGTATATGCATCCTTCTCGCTTGTTCAATCTCTGTCTGTCTCTCCATGCACCTCTCTCTCTCTCCCTCTCTCTGTCTCTCTCTCTTTTCCTCCCCCCCCCTCTCTCTCTTTCTTTTCCTCTCTCTCTCCCTATCTTTCTCTCACTAGCCAAGTTTCCATAAGCCCTATTTTGGCTCTTGCGAAGAGAATGTTGAATGGAAACACTTCGAAATGCGAATAAGTTTCCATTTTGCGCAAAAATCCTTTTTTGCTGAAAGGTGGCGACCTTATCAAAATTAACCATACGTCTCACGTTACTGGCTACCTATTGCTTGTTTCATGAACCTATTTTATTTTCTCTTAGACTCCCATGAGTCGTATTTCATCAGTTAATCGCTTTTCTTTTTTCTATTTAATTAACATACTCTTCCTATTTTCGCAACATTTTTATGGAATCGTGACTACTGTCTCTGTTTCTCTGTCTTCCGTCTCTCTTGTCTGTCTGTCTGTCCGTCTGTTGGTCTCTGGTTACCTTATCCATTCTGCTCACAAACACACTAAATGCATGTACACATACACAACACATGCACGCACGCACAGTCACACACGCGCATGAACGCGCGCGCACACACACACACACACACACACACACACACACACACACCCACACACACTCACACACACACACATGCGCGCTCACGCATGTACGTCATTTAGTCTGTCCATCTGGGGAGAGTATCAGCTTTGGGATACTGCTGCTTGTCTGGTGTGTTTCTCTCTGCACAGAACATCTGTTGTGTAGCTGTAAGCACAGCAACACACACACACACTCTCTCTCTCACACACACACACGCACATGCACATGCACATGCACATACACACGCCCACACACACTTGCACACGCACACTTTGATGTCTGACAGTTCATTGATTTTGATGGCAGACTTTTATTTCTTTGTGCTTATTATTTCTCATCATTAATACTGCAATACATTCCCGCGGGCAATACATGTTCAAACCACTTCTACTGCTTTGCTCCCATTTTATTGCATGGCAATGGACTGGGAGAATAAAAGAGAGACAACGAAACACACCTGGAGTTGCAGACTATGCCCACACCGACATGTTTATGTCTCTCAGTTGTTTTGACCATGACTTTTGACCCATTAGAACCAAAGGTTATTCTTCCCCTCAAGGCAGTCCACTTATGATTCCCAAGCCTCTCCATTCTGCCTTTTTACCTTGACCTTGTTTGTGACCTTAACCTTTGCACTTTCATATGCAAACATACTTGTACAAGGCAGTCAGAAAGAGCAACATCCAATATCGACTGTAGACAAGTTTGCAGCCAAGTCGCCTTACTAGTCACACTAGTCATGAGCAGGTCGACCTGGTCATGTTTGAACCATGTCGCATCCATCTGTCCTGGTTGGCAGCAGAACATTGTTTACTCAAACTATAGTTTTGTGGCTGTTGCTCACCTTTTTTAGATGTCTAGTAATCTAAATCTGCAAAATAACTATTGTACTAGTGAAGTAATGGCAATAGTATAATGCCTCGAGTTATAGTGCCGTAGAGGTCTTGGAAAAGTGGAAATACTCAAGTAAAGTAAAGGTGCAAGAGTGAATGTACAGTAGTTTAGACTAGAGCCCGACCGATATGACCAAAAGGCCGGATTGGATTGGATTGGTGATAAGTGTCCTCTACCCCAAGTGTTTTTTTTACAGTACGTTCCGGCAACAGTAAATTGCGCTACTTAATAATCATGACAGCAGCACCTAAGGCAGCCTCCTACTACCACTGTCACTCTACCTGTACCTTTGTACAATCCTCATCTGTTTTTATTCCACTTAAAAAACACAACATTGGTTGTACATCCGTTATCGGTGGTTGTATATCTCTATTGTATGGGTTATCGTATCGTTCCCAAGATATCATCCAGGCTCCTCTTTAGACCATCGAGGTGTCACACTGCACATGATTACAATACTTTACAGTTCTCCACACTTTTTTTCTCTGTTCCTGAGATGTGACCCATTATGTCATCCTGGAATGTGACTGTTAAAGTGAGTGAGAGAGAGAGAGAGTGAAATCCAGATGCCAATTAAGTGAGACTTTGCTGATGCAGTGACTTTGCTGTAACTTTCTGTATACATAATGAAAAACAATTGTTGTGATGAGAATACCAACTGAGCAATTGTATTTGTTGTGTCTCTAGTGATAGCGCTTACAGCCGTAGGGATGTTCAGAGATGTTTTGTAATTTGTAAATTGCAGACCAGTGATTCACAACTTTTTAGGACATCCAGCTTGGGGTCCCCTAACAATGTTCTCATTGTTTCATATACACTTGGCTGTCATTTGCTCCATAATTCCTAACCCACCTCTACCCTGTTAAAAAAAACACTTACCGGTATGTAGACAACAGTCTGTATGGTTTCCATGGTTTTGTTCACCAGAGATGAAGATTAGAGCATTTACAGTACCACAGTACTGCAGTCCAATTGCTTTGGTAGGGAAATAACAACAATCAGGCTTGAAGTGTAATTAATATTATTAGTTTTCTGTGATGACACCGGCCTCTGCCTCTGGTGTCTTATATAGAATAACACACTAAATCCAATAAAATAAAGATTTGTCAGTCGAGATGTAGTTTGCCTGTTGCTATGGCGATGGCAGTTTGCCTGTGCGGTGTCCCCCTCCTCCCTTTTTGCCTTCTTTCATGGGTGTTGATTACTATGCAGAAGACATGCAGCCCGAGGGGACGGCATGCACACCCTCCTAGTGTCCTAGTCGGTCAGTATGCAGTGGACCTTCAGCAATAAGGACAGGGCTTTGTCTCCATCTCTTTCTCTCTCTGTCATAATCTTGCTTGCATTCAGTTTTTTGCCTTTTACACACACATTTATTTCTGATCAGTCTGAAGTATTCTGCTGCCCTGTAGTGCATTTGGTAGATGGTAGAATAAATGGGGAATCATAAATCAAATGAGATGTGCAGGCAAGATGAAAACAACTAAAGATAAGACGATGTCGTCCGCCTCTCTTTTTTTTGTCTCTCGTTAGCTTTCCAAATGAAATGCACACAGGGCCATTGCTGTATTATTCTCTGCTCTGTGTTCTTACTGCAGTTGTCATGTGCGTGTTCAGTTTTTCGGCTTGTGAACAAGAGTGGGAGAAAAGGGTAAGTGAGAGAGAGAAATGAAAAAAATATATATTTTAGAAGAGAATCCTGTAAAATTGAATAACCCAGCAGCAGGCGGATGGCAGAGAGAGAGAGAGATTAACCTCCCCACTCGCTCTCATCTTGTATTTCATTTGAGGCCCTTCGTTATCGCTTGGTCATGCATGAATCAGTAGGGTATTTAGAAACCCTGCTTTCCTCTTGAAAATGAGCCCAGCTATCATATAGGACCAGATACTGCACAAAGCGGTACTCAGCCAGTTGAAACCCTAGTGTCTTGGGGGGGGGGATACAGTCCAGTGATGGTATTCATAAATGTGGACATACATGGAGAGGAAGGGACATAATTCATATATCAGTCATTTTATCAAGCCACTTTCTAATCTCCACTGACAGCCAGGAATTTACCTAAGTAGATTAGGCCACCGCTTAATATGGCCATCAACAGTAACCACTTTGACATTGCCTCTTAAATCATGTTGACACACACACATAATCTCTCATTTGAATAATCAAGCGTGAAGAGTTCAACATTCGACTGAGCTTTGGACTGAGCTCATCATCTACACGCATGCATACACGTCACGCACGCACGCGCGCACGCGCGCGCACGCGCGCGCACACACACACACACACACATACATCTCTTTCCATGCGCCATGATGGATTAATCACACCAACCGGTGATCAAATTAAAATATGCAATCAGTGGCTGTATATTGGCCTACTACCAGGACAACCAGTTGCTGGGAAATGATGGTGAGTTAAGGACTGATATCCTTTATGCCATAGCAAGAAGACATAGATTTATGGAAAATAAAATATAAACAAATGTAGTCAGGTATACATCACCTGGAGCATTGACTGTCACCAACATTCACCCAGCAGTAACATTATCTCAACTTTCAGAAGGATTCAGCTCTCTCCTAGCCTGGCTAATAAGCCAGAACAAATCAGTCGTTGATTAAAAAAATGCCAGCAGATACAGTAGGTCTGGAATAGCTCAATTGTATGCCCACTTCATACTCCAACTGGTGTGGCCAATCAGGACACAGTATGCAAATATGGGCAACAAATTGCATCAAAGAGCCATTGTTTGAACACTCCCCCTGGGAACAACATGGACCCACAGCTATTCCAGAGTCACACAACACATCAGTATCATTATGAGTTTGGCTTATTAGCCATGCTGGCTCACTTGCTACTACTGTACGTACATGTCCACAGTCTAGGGGTAACTTGTATGTTGATTACAAGGTGCAAGGCTCCCCATTTTTCCCTCTCCAAACAATGGACATATGCACAGTACAAAGCCAGTTTCTTAATAGCAGTTTATTATCTGAGCTGAGCCATGCACAACAATACGTCCATTAATCATTCCTTGAATTTCCCTAACAGATAATTCAAAGTGTAAACTAAAGTCAAGTCTCTTAACTAAATTAAAGTAAAAGTTCTATTGCAAACACAACAATCACTTCCTGCTAAGCAAGTCTAGAATAATCAATGAAGTTTCAAGAAAAAGTTAATTTACTCTCAAAACAAAGGACTAATTGCTATCCCTTGTTGGAAGTGGTAGATGTAAAGAGAGGGCCAAATAGCTGAAGATTCATTATGAAGTACGTTTTTGGTCTTGTACACCTTCCTACAGTGGACCGTGGGAAGCTGTAAGCTAAATCTGACTGTATTTTACAGTGGTGTAATAGTTTCTCATCGACTTTGTTCGGGCTCTCTCAAGGTTGAACCAACTAATGTTAAGTGTCAGGTGTCAATCGATACACAGTCTAATCTCTTTAGACCAAACTTCGCCTAAATCAGTTGCATGGAAAACCTGCATGCATCCTTTTTGTTAACAAGTATCACCCTGTCTGGCTTTGGTTTCCCATCCCCAAGTCAGACCTCAAAGCAAAATAGCCAACTGAATAATGGTCTGTTGTGTCTATTCTGTCCTTCTTTTTATCCTATAATATAACTGCACAATTCTCTATCTGATGTGTCTATTCTGAGCATGTCACCATTATGGGCGTGAATTTCGAGAAAGTTACAGATCTAAAAATGTGTTGCAATATACTGTAGTCATTAACACAAGGAGACAAAAGGGTAATTTGTATGTCTCATGTCAGTCAAGTGGTTTGGATCCACTAACTCTGATTCGTCACATGCTTTTGGCTGGCAAATAATGAGTTTGGGGCCTGCTTTCCTTGACTGTTTTCTTTTCCTGTGATTTCTGTTTCAGTTGCGATGAAAGGAAATCTTACAATTCACACATTTTCTTTTTTGTGGATAACGTCTTTTTGATATGACTGTGGGCATGTATTATCTTTGGCAACACATATGGTTTATACAGCAACAACAAAGACAAAAAGGTTTGTCTTTTGTGCTTTGTTCTTGGGTTTACTCATCAGCCTTCTACACTCTCTCTTTATCATCTTCTCTTAATGCACTGATCACAACCGTGTGTTTTTCCCATGTCACGCAGGCTTTTAAACATGGCGATCAAAATACGTTTCAGTGTCTTTTTCTCTCTCTGTGTGAATCACTTAGCATGCACTTTCTATATGCGTATTTTTCCACAAGCATTAGTAGGAGTAAACTATTCGAAACATTCAAAAGAGGGCTAGAAAAACAAGGCTTGGGCTACTAATGTTGTGGCTCCCGTGTGGATTTTGTGTGGCCAGCATATGCTGTTATAGGAGCTCAGTGCTGATAGCGATAGTGCCTGCCCCCCACCACGGAACAGTCCATGGACACCTCATGGTCGATGGCAAGTGCTGGTGGTGGCTCAGGGGTAGAGTCACAGAATGGTAACCGCAAGATTACCGGTTCGAACCAACTTACCGCTGAATTGTCCTTTGGCAAGACAGTGAACCCCGAATTGCTCCTGAAGTGCTGGTTGTGCCTTGCATGAGTGTAATGATGTGTGTGTGTGTGCGTGTGCGTGTGTGTGTAAATGTGATGCACAATCTATGTAAAGCACCTTGTATGAGGGCGCTATATAAATGCACCATTTACCGCTTTATCCAACACAGTCGTCTGCCAGGTCTTCCTAGTCCGTCCTCTGGGTCTTGTCCCCTCAAAGTCGATCAACATTACTTTGTGTCTCCTCATCACATCCACTACGGCCTCCAGTCCAATCTTCTGTCTCAGCTCTTCACCGCCCTTTCTGTCCCTCAGAGACACGCCATGCATCCACCTGATCATCCTCATCTCTGCTCTGTTCAGCTCCTCTTCATGCCCCACCCTCAGGGCCTGCGTCTCACTCCTACACGCCATGCCACTTCTGGTGCTGGCTGAGTATACTTGCCCTTTAATCTTCAGGGATGCGGCCTTGGATATTAGAAAAGGAATGAGTTCACTGAACGTCTTCCATCCACTTCTCACCCTTGTGGTTACTGCTATAGGTGACGTTATTTCCTGCGGGCTGGACTGACACCTGTCAGCAGCGAGTGTTGGGTGGGAGAGCCAGTAGGATATAGCAGTTACAACACAGGAGAGGTATCATTTGGCATAACAACTATATTTAGGAGAGAATTTAGAAAGAAAGAAAGAGACTAAAAGTCAACTATATTGCTAAACTATGACTATCTGTGACTCATTCACTCTGGCACTGTTTGGTCCAGCGGTTTGTAAGATTAGCCCCCTGCGTTTGTGCATGCATGCACGCACGCGCGCGCACGCGCGCGCGCACACACACGCACACACACACACACACACACACACACACACACACACCCACACACACACACACGTGCTAACCCATTTTCGCAGTGAAAAAAATCCCTCTGAAATTAATATGTAAATTATGTTTGAAGACTATGGTTTCATGCAGTATCTGCAGTTTGACACAGATAACAGTCTCTGTTCAGAGAGCAGTTAATTTGAGCACACTGCTTCACTTTCAGTGATTACCTAACTATGACTAATGAGAGAAACTGGTGTCAGATCAGCTTTAGTGATAATAGACTCAGAGCAGCATTAACCAACCTGTGGCCCATTAGGATATCCTAAGTGGGCCAAACAATGTTAATAACAATGTTGTAACATAGGATACTATACTGCCCATCTTAACTTTGATCATTTTTCCCTTTAATAATACCAATTGCTCTGGTGTTTTATTATATTTATTTTACATTATATAATTGTATTATGACCATGCAGGCCAGGGATTACTGCTCAGACCATTTTGTGCACGTGCGTGTCCGCGCCTGCCTGCGCGCATGATTGCATGCATGCGCGTGCTTGACTAGACTGTATTCATACTTGGAAGCAAACATAGATTTCTCTCATGGTTTCCCCTCAAAGCAAGCTGTTTGGTACATTGGCAGGGACCTTTGCTTTTAACACCTGAGATTGATTCATAATCTACCCTGTTCAATACTACCCACGATCAATGACTGGGAGGAACACGAAGTCCCTGAAACCATTTTAAAGGCTTCTTAAAGCGCCGTTCTCGAGCTGCTCGTGGACATCCCGTGGAGACCCCCCCGCCGGTCACGCGGACGGCTCGTATCACGACGAGATGTAGATTTCATTCTTTAATCCAACTATTAGTCCGAGCGCATCGTCTGATGATCATCCCGTTGCTGACTTTCATTTGGGACAGAATTGGGGACAACTTTTTTTTTTCCCTTCCCATTGACATGCATTCAGCCCAATGCATTCAAACGGCTCTCCTCCGGTTTGCCCCCTCAATGTCGCTGGCGCATGGGTTAAGCAGCCAGGGCTACACAGCTCTTCCTGACTTATGACCCGGATGTTTTTGGGTACATCGCCAGATGATCGATTAGGCAAGACAACAGACACAGCATAACAGAAACAGCACATCCTGTTTAGGAGATCTGAGCTTCAAAATAAGGGCTTTTTTACCGATCGAACTGGTTTGAGCCGCGGCAGTGGAAAGAAAACAAAGAAAATCCGATCGCGCTGAAACTATTTTAAAGGCTGCCGATAAACCCCAGTGTGATGAAGCACAAGATATGGCACACTCAAAGAGTGTCAGACAACAGCCATTCTAGCACAAGCTCAGGAGAAATGCATTATCATAACCTATTAAAGTTTTCATGGTGATAATGTTCTGTGTTTTGAGTAAAATCTCAAGGCACAGCTTGGGCTTTATTCCTTGTCTTTAGGGCCTAAAGTAATGAATAGATCAACATTCATTTGTCTTTAGAAACCACACTATCTCTCCACTTGCGGGTAAAAATTTGCATTACAATAGCACAGGTTACAATTTTGAGTTCATAAACAATCTCGCAAAAGTTCTAGTGATACATTTTCATAAATATTCTTGCTAGTGAAAGAGATGATGAATAACACAACACTACACACACGCACACCATTCTGTTGTTTTGTAGGGTTACTGTAATGCACTAATGATAGAATGCAGCATTTAGCAGACTACATGGCAGTGGTCAGCAGGGGCAGTCATCCTTAGTGTTTTGTGTTACGTTTCAGTAGACCAGGGGTTTTCAACCTTTTTCATCCCAGGGCCCACCATTTATTCAACATTTGAGCCACGGACCACCATTTGAGGACATTTTAACTTCACAGACCCCAAAACTTGCTTTTGTCCACAATTCCAGGCTGGATTTGGGAAACAAAACTGGCAAATTAACATACAGATAAAAATGAGAATTAATCTTCTAGTTGTGTAGACTTGGGCTAATTAAGAGGATTAATTTTAACTCTTGAGAGTGTAAAAATGAAACAGGTCCATTTGGTTTTATTTTTACGTTCTCAAGAGTTACATCTGGTTAACCAACTTAGCTGGGGACCACCTGGAATCCTCTCAAGGACCACAGGTGGCCCCCGGACCACCTGTTGAAAACCCCTGCAGTAGACAATCACTTGTCTATTGTCTTACAGATGCTAGTGAAAATGCAACATGACAAAAGATTAAAAAAGAGTCAGACAATGTTGCTACAATATGCAATTGGTTCAAATATGTTCAGATAACTTCTAAGGTAATGTCAATGTTGTTTCACCACTTTGTCTAGTTGCCTTGAAAGTTGCCTCTTGAAACTCCACTGCTGTAGAATTTGATCAACGCAATTTTCAGACAGATGATGGAGGAGTTGCCTCGGGGTGAGAGTAATGAATTGAGACAGACAGACAGACAGACAGACACACAGACAGACACACAGACAGACAGACAGAGTTTGACAGAGCGGACAGACAAGTTCATGGCTGCATAGGGAAGCTGAAAGGACAATTAGGTTAATCACAAAGTTAGCCTTGCCATATTACATTAGTTTTGTATTTTCTCGCTTCCTCGCTCTTAGGCTGACTACTTGAATTAACCGTTAAAATTCACTGCCTGGAGCTTGGTTGTATACTCGCTCTTTTGTTCACAGATGTACTTTATGTTGGAGATGTTGGAGATGGGCTTAATGGCAGCATTAAACACAGCCTCCGGTGGTGAATACAGATGAGTGCGGTGGATGTGTCAGGTGAAGAAGAGTGACAAATGACCACAGTCATGCATGGCACAATAATTAAGGCTACGTAATGGCTACCTTATGCAGCATCCAAGTGCACCCTCACAATTATGCTGTGTATAATGTGTGAGCACATGCATGCGTGTAATTGTGGCCATGTAGAGGCATTCCTGTAAACGTCAGTACAGCAGCATAAAAATGGGTAGCCCCCCCCCCCCCACACACACACACACACACACGCACACCAATAAGGCACCCTGATGGCAACAAGCGAATGTCATGTGCACATATCCACCTATGTAACAGCAGACTGCTGGTGCTTTGGAATGGGGGGTCAGATCAACATATGGAATGAATGCTGCACTGTCCATAATAGACCTGCGCAGTGACGTCACCAACCCTGTTCCACTAGTAGATTCCTCATTCATTTTCCTCATAGACTTTTCGAAAATGGTTAATAAAAACACGATTGCGCCACGGCCAAAGCCATCTCTGGTCGTGACAAATCATGACAACAAACACAATATCGTGATATAATATCTAATTAGCAAGAAGTAGAAAACGGCATGATACAAGACTTTTTGTTTCGTTTTTCATCTTAGAAATTATTTGATTGCCCCAAAAGTTTGTGTGTGCCATCATGATTCGTCACGACCCGAGTTGGCTTTGTCTGCTACGTAATCGTCTTTATATAAATTATTTTCAAAGTCTATGAGAAAAATGAATGGGGAATCCGTTTCTGGAACAGGGGCAATGACGTCACTGCGCAGGTCTATAGAGTGTGTGACTTTGGTGTGGTTTGAAGAGGTCAGGTCAACATAATGAATATATAGAGATATAATATATAGAGATCTAAGGGTGGCAGCGGGGGCAGTGTCTTTATTGTACAGCTGTTTGATGAGGTCATATATGGAGTGTATCTTGAGTGTACAGGTTTTGATGAGGTGAGATCAACATATGGAAGTCTGCTCCATATATGGAGATGTAAGGGTGGCGGCGGGGGCAGTCGAAGAGAAGGACCGGCTGGGGAAGGATTAACATATGGAATGACAGAAGAGGTCAGCTATACATACTGTATATGGAGATGGCTTTGTGATGTCACAATGTGCGACCATTCGTGGAGGTGTGGCATCCTGTGACATACAGAAATAGCAGCTCTATTTACACCCATAACTAAATCATTTGATACCTTTTACAGTCACTGAATGAATTAAATAAAAAGCAATTTTGTGAATCCAACACATGCATTTGCACAGCTTTGTATGAGTGTGTGGACGACTGTGAGTGTGCATTCCTGTGTGTGTGTGTGTGCGTGTGTGTGCGTGTGTGTGCAGTCCCTGCAAGCCAACAGGCCAGTAATAATGTGCAGTGTGAGGAGTAAAATAATGAAAGCCATAAAAAGGCAGATAATTGGCTTTTTCAAGTTGGTGAAATGGATCACTTTTAATGCTGCTGTTGAGAAATGGCTTCTGAGATGAGCGTGTGGAGAAAGTGGTGGGGTGACGTGGTGGTGGTGGTGGTGGGGGGCTCTGGGAGAGTGGAGTGAAGCAAGGGCGGAGCATTGTGTGGAGAGAGGATTTGGATGAAGCCCAGGGGTGGTGGAATGGGGTAGGGCTGGCCGATATGACTTAGACTGTTAAAAAAACAATTTCATGATTATTCCAAACCGGTGATGCACCGAAAGTGAAATGATTGGCCGAAACCAAACACCGAATACAGGAAATAGTTGGCCCGAAAAAACTGAATGCCGAATAGCTGAATATGATTAATATTATATAGCTTTTTTCATAATATTGCTGTCATGGCTGCACCGTAAAGCTACCTGATTATAGCAAAAGACATGATTGTAGCAAAACCTAACTTAAGTAATAGTCACTAATACTATTATAGGTCCATAAAACATTCATTCAACACTTGCATGCATTGATTGCATACACTATTTGGTGGTACATTTTCTGCAAAGTTGGGGTGAAAACGAATGGGCTGAAAAGGCATTTTTAGCCATTTTTCAATATTTTCTGCAGCCGAATATTCAGTACATCACTATTCTAAACATTTGCCTCGATTGTGATTAATGAACGATTAAAATGCCAGAACTACAAGCCCACAGGGCTTAGGGATCGGCTCTTTGAAAGGAAATTAAGAGGAAACAAGGAATAGTGATAGTAAGCTGGGCCCTCCACCACCGGCAAGGCGGTGGCGACCGATTGTGGTGACAAATGACTGTACTGCACCCGACTTGAAGGTCCATATAACCAACACGATTAACAAATACTTATTTTTATGGAACACAGTAAAATACAATACAAGTCTGTGCAAAAGCTGTTCCCTTTGAGTAGTGTGTGTGTGTGTGTGTGTGTGTGTGTGTGTGCGTGTGTGCGTGCGTGTGTGTGCACGCGTACAGCATGTGTGTGTCTTCTATTGCCATCTTCATCCTCATCATTATCAACATATTTTCTCTTTGGTTAATGGCCTCTAGAAGGACTTCTCTGTAGGTTAATTGACTGCCGATGGCGCTTGATGGCACGTGGCTAACCTGCAGGTCATCGTTGGTTTCGGGTGGTCCCGGGACACCACATAACACGTCTATCAAAGAAAACAACAAATAGAGATGCTTTCCCAAGGCTATAGGACCCGGCAAAAAAAAGAAATCAGCACATCCGACTGCATGCATGCCACTCTGCAGCGGAGCTGGCAGCTTTGAAACGGATTGTCGCGTTTGGACCTGGATTATTTTTCGATTCTAGCCCACCCGTGCGTGTCATTTGAGGGCTTTTTCTGAGGGGAAATATCACAACGCTCTATGATTTGTTCAAAGTTTGGTCAAAAGTGCTGAATGCTGGCAGTCAGGTCCGTTGTGGGGGACACGTAGTATTAGAGTTTCTCAAGATCCGGTTCCTGTGCCCACAACGGGCCAAATGGAACAAATCTGTGAGTCTTTGCAGTAATATTTTTGCAACCACACACTACACTATTAATTTAACTCTGAGAGTGTACAATTCAAACCAAAAAGACACTTGTGGTTTGTACGCTATCAGAGATACAGTGGCATGGTTCATTTGGACCTTTTTATGGGACTAAAATGGGATAGTCTGATCCATGGACATTTGAAAGGAAAGTAAGTGAAGAGAGGAAAGGTGATGGATGAAAAGAGTTGGAGAGCACTGCTATACTAGTGAGAATAGAGAATGCGATCTACTGTACATTAAAGTCATTACTTTTTTTTTTTTTAAATCCTAATCTTTTTTTATCTGTTCTTAGCGTCTGTCTCCTTTAAACTAACCTTTGACTGGAATAGAAGACAAAACTAGATGAAGTGCTCCTGGTGCTTTCACTTTATTGTTGGATATTGTGGAAATTGACGAATCAGATGTGTCTTGATAACATGAAATAATGGGTGGTATGCCCATTTACATGGTGTTTGGACACAATCTGTAGGAGTAATGTCAACAAAGGTCTTTTAGTAAACATCTGCCTCCTGGTGGCACTACAAAAGGTTGATGTGGAAAAATCACCTTCACACTGATTGGCCTATATACAGTAGATACTGTAATATAGTATAGCGATTTGGCATCACCATAAGGCAGATTTGAAAAATGTAGGCCCTAGGGAGACCAGCAAACAGGGTCCAGGTCCTGACCCGGTTTGCTAATAACGTATCCATTGTGGCCAGATCAGCACTCGGTAGAGTGCAAAACTTGCACACTATATCACATTACGTCATCACCTAAACTGGCCAGTCGTAGTACCCCGAGGGACCGACTTACTTGCACCCGCTCCACTCATGCAAGTAAGGATCATCCCCATATGGGCTGGGACCTAGCTTAGACCCGAACATCACCGTCACTGGAGGACGTCATCGGTAACCTTATCATGACGTCATGTGGCTTTCAGGGTGTCATTGGCCCTAGTGGTAAAGTGAGTGCAAATGTTGACGCTGTGTACATGATTTGAGGAATTTTGTTCCAAACGGACCACCCCTGCAAACTTCGTAAGCTAATCAGGATGGAATATGAAGAATCTGATGGACAGGCGGGACAATGACAGGATTGATTATTTCCTTTTCCAACTGTGTCATGTTTCTTCAATGTAACTATAGGCACCGGCATTAACAAGGCCTTTTCAGCTGTGCCTCTCTGATGTGCCAAGGTCCGCTGCATGCCCTCTGTACCAGTGATTGACAGGCTGTACTGCGCCGTGTCAAAAGTCAGAACAGAAGCCGCAAACTTCATGTTGGAAAAATTCATGAGACACTCTTGGTGAAGGTCCAGAGGGACCGAAGCGTCTTATCAATTTGAACACAAACTGATGCTGCGGAGCATGAGCCGTGTGCAGGACTTTTCTCATGAAATACTTGTTTCACGATTGCTTCAGTCGTCACTGTCCAACGCATGTCCATCTGAACGACGCGGAGGATGTGTGAATTTTCACTTTGCATGGGTAAAATCACCCACATCATTCTCATCAGGCCTATCATTCTACAGTGTTGCCCTGTTGCCATGGATTCTATTAGCCTGGAAACCAGCCCAAACTATCACAGGACAAAAAAGTGAAAAAAAAAAAAAAAATCTTGACCAATCAGAGTGCAATTCATTTTTCACTGTTTGTTTGGAACTGCCCCTCGGAAATAAAACCTCAACACAGAAGTTCCAGTCAGGCTAATATTTACACCAGGGATGTAAAATAGATAGCGGGCCAAAACTGGTACAAGCCGAGGGCCGGACTGTATTTCAACACACCGGCACAGGTTACGAGGATGTTCCAGGCAAACAGCAAAAAAGATAATTTTCCTTTAAAAAAAATCAATGTACCTTCATAGCAGCATAAATGTAAACATTAAACTGCATGCATTAAAAACTGGAAATGCACTATTAAAGCTCAATTTCCTGTTCTATGAACTTCACCAAGCACTTCTTTTATATTAAAATGAGAAAATAAACCATAGAATTTGCCTTAGTTTCTTATCATGAGTTGGCCCCCGGGCCTTGAGTTTGACATGTATGATCTATGCAATGATATTAGGCTGATCCAAGGCCACACTATGAATCTTTAAGTTAAGGGAGAAATGATCAGGTAAATTTAATTTTTGGTTTATCTACTTTCATATATGAAAAGATGGTATTCCGTGTCCAGTTGACAAAGTAACAGTCCATATACACATTTTAGCCACCAGGTGGTGGAATGTTACATGGCATCCTACAAGATGAAATGGCAACTTTGTCCTCTAGTCGCCTTACTACTCACAGGCTAAACATATCCTACTCTCATATACCTGGGCTTTAATGGTACTCGTGTGTGTGTGTGTGTGTGTGTGTGGGGGGGGGGGGGGGGGGGGGGGGGGGGGGGGGGTGTGTGTGTGTGTGTGTGTGTGTGTGTGTGTGTGTGTGTGTGTGTGTGTGTGTGTGTGTGTGTGTGTGTGTGTGTGTGTGTGTGTGTGTGCGAGTGATAAAAAGAGAGAGAGAAGGAGAATGTAAAGGTACTATGGTTTTATGAATGTGGAAAGACAGATGACCCTGAGCAGTGGAATGACCACTGTTGCCTGTATACCATCTATCACTGCTGAACAGACTTGTCTTCAACCAACCCGTGCACACCACCAGGGAGAGGGAGGGAGAGAGAGACCATGCCACGCTCACATAGTGTGTGTGTGGTAATTATGTGCCGAGTATACTAGTCATCATATACGCACAGACACATCGGGTTCTCCAGAGAAACAGGTATATCATTCATTTTAACAATTCCATTCCAGTTCTTCCCTGGGAGTTTGAGTTTTAACCTTTTATATTACATTTCTCTCACTTACCAACCACGGCTGACAACTATGGCACCTGTGCTTTGAAACAAATCACCAGTGGCGTTGGCCTTTTGCTGATAGCGAAACATTATTTTAGGTTAGACTGACAAAACCTTCGAGGAAAATGCATTACCACCGGCACTGGTGGTCAATGCGTGATAATAACTGATTGTCAAGAGTAGTTGCACATTATTCACACGTACTGTAACCTGTCCAGTGCAATGACAAGTCTTTAACAGTTGGCCAGGTCCCCTGGCCTAATGGTGCCTCGCTCATAGGTAACCCTGTGATTCTGCAAT
Organism: Benthosema pterotum; assembly: GCA_039105355.1. Lineage (NCBI taxonomy): Eukaryota > Metazoa > Chordata > Actinopteri > Myctophiformes > Myctophidae > Benthosema > Benthosema pterotum. Next base: position 30,263,005 of record CM076972.1, on the reverse strand, counting down.
AGCTACTGTAAGAGGACTACTGTAAGAGAACAGGGCATTCACTGCTAATTTGACCACCAGAAACCAGCAAGTATAGCACTGAAAAACGGGTATAAGAGATACAAAAGTCTTAAGTGATTCATCAGCATGATTTATTTACAACACTGTTGATCCTGCCAAAGATGGAGAGAGGTGAGAGAGAATGACATGGAAAAGTTATACAGACAAGATAGTCCTGGTAGGTAGATGTTAACTGAGCTCTTAAATCGACAGAGATCTCACCTGTCCTCCTGTCTACACACAACAGCAGCTCCTCACTTTGTCTGAGGCTTTCAGACAGAAACCCAGAGGACCCTCATGCTTGTTGTATTTGTCAGGATGTCACAAAGAAATGCCATGATGGAGAGATTAAGATTGTGCTGAGGAGATGTGTGTTTGTGTGCGACGTGCTCGTGTTTGTACCGTACACACGTGTTTACAGTAGGTGAGCAAGAGGCAAAGGGTGACTGAGCAAAGGATAGAGAGTGTTGGACCGAGAAACAAAGAATGGAAAGAGGTGGGGTGAGATGGATCTGTAATATGATTTGGTTTCTCCCTGAAGATAACTTGCTGTCTAAATTCATTTGGCTAGGGTGTGCTCACCCGGATGGTTAATGTGTAAGAAATAGAAAAGACATGCATGTGTTTTCCTAATTTCCCCCTTGTGGACGATCATTTATAATCAAGTAAACTGATCATTGAATCCTCAGGCGATATTCAGTAAAATATAATACATTTTAGAAAAATGTGGTTCTAAACTCTCTGCCTTTATAGCGATGGTCTGTGACTGTCTTGGCTGTTCTAAAATCACAGAATATCCACATTCTATTGTTGCTTATTGCATTTTACTAAATGCAGTTACTAAAGTGTTGGATAAAATGGAAGAGCAGCATATTGCGCAGATATTAAATCTTTCTTCATATACCAATTAAAATCAGCGTTTTAATTTCAAATTCACTATTCATTAGAGCAAATAGTCTTTGCACTAATATGATGCAAATGCATGGAAAGCCAATGTCTCACAGTAGATTATTTTTCAGCAAGACCTCAGCGGGACTAGAACTCAAATCATGTTTAGAATCATAATTCTACGGATTATATACTGAACACCCTCATCTTTGCTATTGTCACACAGTACTTGGCTTGGTATTTTTTTGATCAAAGTTGAAAAATGTGATTAGGATAACAGGGCCAAGCACCCTACCACTGTCCTTATGTCACAGCAGCAGCCTGCATTTCAGTTAGAAGAACTGAGGTAAAGTTTAACACGACTGAAATGGTTAGTCGCCTACAGTAGTGTTGAAATGTGGCACTTTATTTTAAATCCAGTGAGGTGATCCACAGTTTTATTAAAGAGATTTACCTTACACGCACACTGTTACTGACTGATTTTAGTCAGTGAATAAGTTCACACTAAGTCAACTTCATGACTTTTGGTTCTCTGAATGTGCAAATCAGCTAATGTCTGATTGAGATCTGTCACTTGTCACTAATGATGGTCATTAACTTCATATCCATTTAGAATTTGATGCAGGGTGACATATCCTTTTTGAAGAGACTGAGGGCAACTTGTTGTCAACTTATATTTAGGTCATGAATTCATCTTTTTGCTAGCGTGGGCTGGCCAGGATGGGCAACAGTGCAAGTTGATACTTGAACATGCTGACAAGCACAAGTTACAATACACTCCAAAATCCATAGATTACTTTTGACAGTTTTATGGACGTAACCTACTGTGCTGTACATAATGTACACCATAATCAGAGTAAGCATGCCAGTTGGTTTCCCAGGGTCCATTTATTGATTTTGTTATTATTTAGAGCTGTTATTTGTAGTTTGCATTCACCCCCTGGCATCATTCGTGCATTTACATTGGATATATACATTTTGATGCAACTCTTTTGCAAGAAGTCTGCAATATGTCATATGAATTATGAAGGATTGCAGCTGTGAAGGAGTTTGGATTGTCAAAGACTAGCAGATCTATAAGCTCCAAAAGTGTATTGATAAAGCATACTTCACTGCATTAAGCAATACATTGGAGATATTAATGATATAGATATATACTGTAGAGAGAGATAATTTTACAATGGGTAAAGCTGCATTTTTTGTTTTTCTGTTTTTATTGCTGTGTGCAAAAAGTACATAAAAATGTTGTCCTTGACTCCTTGTGAGTGTGTTAGTCTTGGAACTGCAAAATCAATGGCCTTTCCCTATGATTCCGTTTTGTGACATTTGCGAGTCACTTGTGGCAAAACAACCTTCGTCTAGGCCTACATGTGCTCATTCCTAGTGATTTATCGAAGCTGCTAGTTGCTTTTTAATTAATTTCCAGGGAGGAAGAAAACATATTCTCAAGCTGTATTTATTTGCAGTACATCAGAAAGGCTGTTTATTTATCTGCCCCATTTGTTGTTTAGATCTCTTGTTTATACACTGTAGTACCAGTGTTTAATCCAGGATTAAGTGCATTCCCAAACCTTAAACCCAACCTGAAAATGTACACTGGCCTGCTCAGACGTGGATTAAGCCTTTTGATGTGGACTCAGTGGGACAGTGCTAACATGCTGCATCTGGAACTGCTCCTATTCCTGGGCTAAGTGTCAAGTAGAAAAGGGTTAAATTAATTAACCATTGGGAAAGCACTTTTAAGAATTGATCCTTTGCCATGATTTACCTATTGGGATAAGTGGGCACAGACGCGCGCACACACACACACACACACACACACACACACACACACACACACACACACACACACACACAACACACACACACACACACACACACACACACACACACACACACACACACACACACACACACACACACACACACACACACACACACACACACACACCCTCAGGAGCTTGTTTAGGGAGAATGTTTAGTCAAAAATGCAAAGTGATTTTATACTATAGACCAGGGATGCCCACACTTTTTTGAATTGAGAGCTACTTTAAAAATGCCACGAGATCTATAGTAGTAGTGAAGTAGTGGTGTTGATGGTGTTACATTATAATAACCTGACCAATAAGCCAGGGTTATTAGTCAGGTTGTTATAATGTCTCACCCATAGGCGCAGTTTTTCACTGACAAGCCTTTTTGTGTCAACCAATCAAGTTACCTTATTTCAAGTGTGATATATTTAGGGACATGTCATGTGATCTACCTGCACAGTCTTGGTGTTCTATTGGTAGATCACAATCTACCTTTTGGGCAGCCCTGCTATAAACTATACTATATCTGATTGACTTTTTACTGTACTGAAAATCCATCCATCCATCCTTCCATCCATCCATCTTCATCTGCTTATGGCTGATTATGGTCGTCTGAGGTCAGGGCACGGGGGCAACAGCTCCATCAGAGCTGACCATCAGAGTCCACGCTTCCATTATAAACCTCCTCCTGGCGGATCCCGAGACGCAGGTCAAGGTCAGAGAGTCGATGTAATCCCTCCATCTGGTCCTTGGTCTGCCAAGGGTACGAACCTCCATTCCGAAACCCCTCCATTCAGAAACCCCTCCATTCAGAAACCCCACCATTTAGAAACACCACTATTCCGAAATAGAATTTTCGGAAAGGGGATGCTTAGAAAACATCGCCATTCCGAAATTTTGGATTTGAGTGAGAAACGATCCTCTCCCTCTACTGCATGTGAGAGGGGGAAAAGTGACGCTCTGTTTAATTAACGTGAAATCGCCGACTTTGAATTCTAGTACACTTTATTATAGGCCTACTTTATATCACGTAGACACTGCAAACAGTATAGGCTACTATGATCCTAAAGTATAGACCAAACGAAGTGAGAGTTCATAGCAAATTAATATAGGCTAATTCGTACACCAGAGATTTAAGGAAGCGAAGTGAAAAGTCAACCAGAAAAAGGCGAAATATTTGCCTGGAGAATTATGCGATTACACTCTCCTCACTGCTGCGTTGTCATCGATATAGGATTTTCTTCATACCCTGAAGGACGCACACACTCCACGCAGGTGCCAAAATGCTGTTCTTTAATAAAAGTATTTGGATCATTAATCGTCACCAGACAGGGGATGCCCACGAGTTAATTAATTAATTAATACAACGGCCGAAATACAGTAGATCACCTACACAGCCAAATGCACCAATGTCTAATATTATAGCCTACAGCTGAGTTACATATCGCTACAGCTAATATAGATTCATTTAAGCGCCCGCATAGTTTCAGCAACAATCAACAACAAATGCGTATTTCAAGAGAAAGGGCACAACCACAACGCATAGCCTACTCACTCAAGTTGGCCTGTTAAAGTTCCCAACTTATCATGGTTCCATTTTAAAGACAATAGCCCATCTCCATTTAGGGGTCCGCGGCCCGTAAGACGAGAATGTCTCGGGCGTCCACGTGTGGTATTATGTTCATTAAATTACGCACGATGGCGGGTTTGGAGCGCGTTCTTCTAAGAGAAAGCTGTACTAGCCTCTCTGCACAGAACCACTAAACTGCCTACGTTATGAGACATTATGGCATAAGATTCATAATTAGATATTCCAGTTTCTCATGGGGGTCGACATGATGGTGATGGAGGTTATTGCGCAACACATGATGATATCTAATCACACAATGGCTAGATTGATTCCACCTGTAGCGTTGTGATTGCAAAGACAGCGCTAAAGATTTTTCCTAGAAATCTGCAGTGGTTAATAAGAGAAATGCAAACAGAACGATATGGTCGTGACATCTAGCCTATGTTTACATCAGCCTCACAAAGCCATGCCTGTTATTTCCAATGTGCAACATGCGTCCTTGACTCCTTTACGCATATTCCCAAAATAATAGACCTACAAGCTGTAGCCTATAATCAAATGATGCGCGATGCATCCCTACTATAGCCCACAGCCTCACAACGAGGAGTGCGTCGGACCAGTAATGAATGACTGTGAGAGGTGATTAATATAATATATCACATACCGATGGAGGAGTTTATGGATTTCTACTGTTTTAACTTGTAACCCACGGTCACTCAGCAGAGCTACACGCAGATGAGTAGGCCTATGCAGAAGAACCTGGAGTAAATCACCATGCAGCACAGCATCTCTCTTATTCATGCAGTGTGATATCGTCGTGACATCTGAATATAAGGTAGAATACTGTAGGCTACTGTAACATTATGTGGACAGTTGGTAACCAAATGGACCCTAATAGATCGCAACTCGTTGCGCTCTCAAGTCAATAGTTAGGCTAGAATTGTTATTTTGATCAATGTTTTGCCATTATTTCCTAAATTGTGGACAGTATCCACGTTTCCATAAGCCCCATTTTTGCGCAAAAACGGCTCTTGCGAAGAGAATGTTGAATGGAAACACTTCAAAATGCGAATATGGGTTTCCATTTGCGCAAAAATATTTTTATATTTTGGAGCGCATCGAAAGAGTCTAATGCGCTAATGAGGTATGGAAACAGCTTGCGAAAAGAGTAAAGACTTTCTATTTATTGGAAAGCACTGGACACGCATTATAGCGCATTTGAATAGTTCTGGTCTGCCGATGAGAGCATTGTTATTTGTTAATGTAAGTTATATTTCTTCAACCGCTCAAAACGGACGAGGGCCGTGCGTACACAGACATCCAAGCCAAGGGGACTCACATACATGGCCAAAACGTTCAGACTCCCATCGCGTTTGTTCATGAAAGTCGCAGGGCAGCTACAGGTCCTATATTTACAGTATCTGTAGCCTGTCATCATGCATGACAGGACAATGCGGACAATTCGCTCTTTTAGACTTAATTAACATTCCTATTTTCTCAAAGGTTTTATGAAAACGGAGAGAGAGAGAGAGAGAGAGAGAGAGAGAGAGAGAGAATGGGCGCTCATGCTTTCCTCCGATATTAAATCAATAATAGGCATCTGATCCTCATAAGGTGTGGATTGGATATATACATTTGAACCTTATTATAGCCAGTTTATATGTAGGAGGACTGTCATCCCAATATTAAGAAGGGGGTAAAACAATTCCAATTCTACGGCCTTGAAATGAAATGCGAACCGCTACGTGCAGCCTACCCCCCCCCCCCCCCCCCCCCACCCCGCCTCTCGTGCGCATTTCGAGAGAGAGAGAGAGATTAACCGAGCAACGGCGCGATTATTATTTGTTTATAATAACACGTCGGCTGTATTCGGAATAGCAGGGTGTTGTCAAAAAAGTTCAAACCCCGCCATTTCGAATAATGGAAGTCAATCATCGGAATAGCGATGCTTCCTTTTTCTAAATGGCGGGGTCTTTATTAATATTGAAAACCCCGCTATTCCGAATAATGAAAGTCAATCTTCGGAATGGCAGGGTTTCTGAATGGCGGGGTGTAACCGTCTGCCAAGGGGTCTCCTCCCAGTGGGACATGCATCGAGGACCTCCCTGGGGAGACGCTCGAGAGGCATCCTAACCAGATGCCCGAGCCCCACTTAAGCAGGCTCATTTCCAGGTGAAGGAGGAGCGTCTCTACTCTGAGTCTCTCCCGTGTGACCAAACTTCTCACCGTATCTCTATGAGAGATGCTAGCCAGATTAAGACATGCTGATCCTCATCCCAGCCGCTATACACTCGGCATCGAAGCGGCCCAGGGAGAGTTGTAGGTCTCGGACCGATGGAGCCAACAGGACCACATCATCCGCAAAAAGCAGCGATGCAACCCTTAGCTCCCCAAACCAAACACCCTCTCTGCCATGACTTCGCCTTGAGATCCGGTCCATGAAAATCACAAACAGGATAGGTGTCAATGCACAGCCCTGGCAGAGACCAACCACCACCAGAAACAAATCCGACTTACTCCTGTGCACACGGACACAGCTCTCGCTTTGGGTGTACAGAGATTGGAAGGCCCCCAACAAGGTCCCCCTCAGACTGCATGTAAAGCAGTTAAATTTCTAGGCATACAGTATTTCACAATTTATCTACACATCTTTCATTTTCTGTGCAAGGAAATGAATAAAAAGATCGCATTTAATTATTGCGGATTCCCCTCGCTTTGTTCAAACTTGTATCAAGCATGTATCACATATGCATCAGGCATGTACATTACCATCCAGGGAAGTGTGACACTTGTACCAGACATACATACATGACGTGTGATATTGCACAATGTAGTCTAGTGACCTTTATCAACTCTCTCTGTTCTATTTCTGGCTGTCTCCCCCTCTCAAATCTCTCTAACCTTTTATCTGTTTCTCTTGCTTTCTCTCTCATCTCTCCAATCTTCCTCTGCATTGTTCTTAACTGCAATAAATCTGACAGATAAACATGTAATACATGTATCGATTCCCTCTATATATGGGAAATCTGTTTCTCTCTATCTGTTTCTCTCTCCTTCATAATCTCTTTTTTTCCCCTCCTTATTTTCATCTTCTATTTGCAGGGACCCCAGTCGTCCGACTAGCCTGCTGCCCGCCGATTGGACCTCAGGACTGGGCTTGGGGAGAGAGGATGAGCCCCTGCCTCCAGGGCTGGAGGCGCTGCCTCTTAGACTGATGCAACAGGACTGCACTGCTGTCAAAACCCTGCTGCTCAGACTGCGGCGAGCTCTACAGGAGGTGGGGACAGATAGATATGCACACTCACGCAGCACACTCACGCACATGTGCACGTATACTGTATAAGCTACAGTATATGGCCTAAAAGATTCCACCACAATCTTTTTTTTTTTTTTCAGAATTCAAAGTTACCTAGTTTTTCCACATCATGCTCTTTCCATTTTTTCCACATTACCTTTCGTATTGTTTGTCATTCAAAAATACACAACTCCACGTTCCGCTGTGTATTTCCATAATCTGCTTACACATTTTCTTCATGCTTATGTAGATTAGAGTTTATTTACTAAGCAATTAAAGACATCACAGACTTTAATTGTGGCATTTGGCACTATAATTAAACAAATGGAGCAGCCCACATTATTGAACAGATTTCAAAGTCGGAGAACAGCTTTGGTTTGGTATTTTTTTACCCTGCAAAAAACATTCACAAATTAAAACTTTTAGAAAGAAGCTCTTTGTTTGATTTTCTCACTTAAACAACTGTCACTGACAATTTGGTCACAGACCTGTAATTTAACTTTTTAATACATTTATTCCTCTTTACTTTCAACTTGTGGCAAAGTTTACAAACAAGTACATACTCATGTTAAATTCATATATATGGGCGTACACACATATAAACAGCACGACTGCTTTCTAAAAGGCTTTGGTGTTTTACATTGGGCAATAAGACTCATTCAGAGTGAATAGTGGGAAACTGAAATTAGCTTCACTGTTTCAAATTAGCTATAATAGGTCAATTAGTTAAGCACTTTTACATTCCAAGTACTTTGGTTTCACTGTGAAAAATGTAAGTACCATATTGATGGTCACAGTGTTCAGTCATGCACTCTCTCTCACTGGCCTAGTGCTGTAGAATGGAACCTTGTGAACCAGAAGCAGTGGTGCTGTAATCGTTCTGACTGGATAATGGTATTTAAACAGTGATGTATTTTACCAGATCTTTTTACTATATGGAATGTATGGACATATAGTAACTGGCCATATATGGAGCATATCTTGAGTGAACTGGGTTTGATGACGTCTGGCTATATACTGTATATGGAGTGTGTCAACATACAGTAGGACAGGTCAGCTCATGGGGATGTAAGTGTGGCAGCCGGGGCAGTGTGTTCAGGGTTTGATGGGGCCTGAATTTATCTTTTTGAGTTGATGGCCAGGTCCATATATGCAAATCTAGGTGATGATAGGTTAGTGTTGTGTTTTTAAAATTCAAATATGGTGACGGCCATATATATTATAGTGGTGCGTCATGAGGCGTGACCATATATGTGATGTCACAAGGTGTGGCTATGTATGGAGGCATGATGTCACAACGTGTGATATATGATGGCATGGCATTCCTACTGAATTCAGGTGATTGTAAATTGTACATCGTAGTAATATAATTAAATATGCATTACTTTATAATATAAAGTAATGCACAATTATATTATAAATTATAATGTTATTATAAATGCATTACATTTATAATATAATTGTCTAATATAGGAGCTGCATAAAACCTTAGACTCAACATGTGTAGCTGAAAGGAAATCCATTAGCTTTGCCAGTCATCTACATGGATGACTAACCATCTCCAAATTCAACATTATCACACACACACACACACACACACACACACACACACACACACACACACACACACACACACACACACACACACACACACACACACACACACACACACACACACACACACACACACACACAAAACCGTGTCTAATATAAGTTAAAAGCTTGGAGTAAAGATGTGATGGAACTGCAGTCCACTCAGGGAGATGTAATGTACCATTCTCTCTCTCTCTCCTCTCTCTCTGTGTTTCTCTCTGTTTCATTCATTCATCTCTACGTTTCTCTGTTATGTGGTTCACCGCAGAATGAATCGCTATAACAAACACAGGAAATCTCTTTATGTTCTGTTTGGGTCCTCTCCTCTCCATATTTTTTGATGCTACAACAAACTTTAATTTCGGATCGTTCCGAATTGGGAATAGTATGTTTTCAGTCCATTTTTATTCAGCACATGATTTGCAAAATCCCATTTTTCCACCCAGTGTTCATTATCTAATGTAATCCTGGGCACTACACTTCCTCTGCCAACCTGGGGAGGTTGCTTATATGCTTCCATCTATGCATGAGGAGTCTAAGCTGCTGCTTTTCACCTGGCAGAGGTGAGTTTGGAGGGGAGAGCTGGAAGATACACGTTATTCCGTCCAGTTCCTTTCCCCTCCATCAGGCGCCCCGGCTGGCCAGGGGGAGGCAGTTTAGAGAGCAGGATTACTGCATGCGAGGGCAACTACCCTCGGGGACACAAGGGGAACATGTACTCTCCACTTTCAAATTCACCTGTTACAATCTGACCTGTATTTTTTTGTGATTTTTACCAAGGGCATCTCAAATTAAACGTACCTGTCACTAATTAAAGTAGTGCATTTGCATAGCTCTGTGGAGTGCATTCTGCATTTCATCTGACAACATTCACAGGATTCACAGGATCCGCTTCCTCTTTTGAGTTATGGGACTTCAGACCATCGGTTATTTTAAGCATTTCACTTACCGATTTCACTGATGTGTATGTGATTAAAGGGGTGTGTCAACCACTAAGCTCTGCTTTCCTTTGTTAGCCCATTCATCATCTTTAGACACCGGCGTGCTCCTAGGCAGTCCAAGTGATCAAACCCAGCGCTCCCAGACAGTTTTCTCCATTCTTGAATGTGAAAAGCTTTTTACTGAAACAGATCTAATTGAGGGGACAGTTGTGCACTTAGGCCATTGGGACAGGGGTGACCTTAAAGATTGAGGTGTGGGGGGCATTGCATGTGTGGCTATAGGTGCAGTGTGTTTGTGCGAGAGCAGAATGTCTGTCTCTTCTGCATGGTCAACCTCATTGATCACTGTTGACACACTGATGGCCTGATGCCATGGCACACCTTTAAGGGGTAATGTTAGGAGGCATGCTTCTTCAAAGGGCAGCCAAACCAATAAACCACCCGAGTAGATGCTGTTCAAAGGTTTAGGCTCTTGAGCTTTCTTAAAATCTACTGTACTCTGGAGTGCTATGTTAAAACTGTGCCTGAACAATCCAAATTGTTAATTACACCAGCTGTCTCCATAGGAGGTCCTCGTTGTAAGTAGTACTTGTTTCTCTCATACTTGTATACTTAATGACTAAGGAAAAAATAAACAATATTGAACTACTGTAGACATTTTGCAAATTGCAGCGGGGGCAAATAATTGCAAAAGATAAGGGGTTCAACAACTTCTAAACATTGCATCTAGTGTTTTAAGCTACATTTGATTCACAAATCGTTATTATACCCTTAAATATTTATGCACACTATGGACCATGCATTTTCGTGTTTAGCTATGTATACTATTATTATATACTGTATTATAACCAATTTTCCAATTTCCAAGTTTTCATCCATTTTAGTATGGTAACTTGCAGAGACGCTACGACAGAAGCAGATATTAGCAATATATTTTTTATACTTTACTGTATAGGAAATATCAGTAATGTACTGTATATTCTCAGTGATTATTAGTAATATACTGTATATTTTCTTGTAGTCAATGTTAGCAAAACATATCACTTTATTGATAAACTGATATTCATAATACTGTTGCTGCAGTTATACTGTAAACTAATCCAAATTGAAAAATTACAGATTTTATTTGACTACCTTCCACGGAATCATTCATCCCTACCTTTCACATAGTTTATGATGAGCTACAGGATGCATCCCTGTCTAGTACAGACCTGAGATGTACAACGTATACATTACCTTAATTATGTCCTAAATTGGAAAGAAGGCAGCAGATGGCAAGAAATAGACCAGATCAGAATAACTCCAGCTTTGGAGCTCTTATATGTCATCTCATCCATACTTGATTGATTATTGCGTTGCTCACCAAAGATAGCTGATCAACACTCTCCATTATAGGCAAAGCTCATTTGCGTCCTCATGGATTTTTCATTTTTAAATTTTCTTCATACCACTTTTTGCTCTTCTGCCTACAGATTTTGTCCAAATCTCACACTAACCAGTAGACGATCTCTGAATTGATTAAATCTTCCAAATTTTGGAATTCCCAATCCACCCCAAATTTAGTTTAATCAAGACGGCTGCAAAAGCAATTCCATTTCATTCATAGCGGCTGCCGCAAATGCAACATTTTTTAAATGTTTCTTGCAATAACATGCTTCCTGGGGGGATAGATCCCCTCCTAATTACTTAGACGTGATCACAGCAGGGATGACTTGACATTGTAATTGGCAAGCTAAATCAATGGATTGGGTCCATATTTTCCAAGGCGTTTGTGCCATCGAGCCAACCACATAATTGCAATTTCCCCAGAATTGAACCTTTCATGTTCATTCTTTTCATGTTCATCCTTTTCAAGTTCATTCATTCATTCAAGTTTTACATATGGGTTTGTTTCCTTCTTCTACAGAGCACAGAGACAAGTCCTGCCAGCAGCCTCCAGTCTCTACCCATCAGCCCTTGTAGTGAAAAGTCCCTTCCACTTAAGGTAAGCCTAACGAGAAACCACATGCCGTCTAGTGGTTACAAAAATAAGTTCCTTTCGATGTCTATGGGAAAATGACCCCGTTTCACTCTTGATGTATTACCTCAGTAACCACTGAGAGTTCATGCTCTCCCTCCCCTAGCTTAAACCCTTACGATCCAGCATACAAACCCTTATGAGCCAGGGATCATCTGCAAGGCCCTGCTTACCATAAAATCAGGCTGCAAAAAAACTATATGCCACCAGGTGCATGGTGTTTATTTAGTAAATGATCGTGTCACATAGAGACAGAGTAATAGAAGATGTACCGGCAGGGTATACTTTACGGAATAGTAAGTAGGGTATACTTAAGAGGTTTGTTTTTCAATCAGTTTTCCGGGGTCCACCCATGGTCCTCTGGGGTGTTATGTAGGTGGTCCCCAGCTGAAAGATTATGCTTAGAGTTGGTAACCAATTCTGGGCCCTTATACTGTAGGTCTTTATGTCTTGAGTGTGTATGATGAAAACAAATGGAGCCTGGATTTATGACACGCTCTCAAGGCTTAAATTATTCCTAAACTCCAGCATGCTTTACTTAATTTACAAGACGTCATCACAATTAGAGAATGTGCAAGAACAGAATCAACGTTTGCCTGTTGTCTTTCCTATGGCGACCATAAGGTTCTATTTGGACCCCTCGTGGCCCAAAAACAGACTCAGTGGAAACAGTGGCCTACTTGAAAAGCAGTGCATGTGAATGATATACTGTAGTTAGAGATATCGAATTCTGTTGTTGTAAATGTAAGATGTGAGTTTTCACCAGTAAATAATGGCCGTTAGAGTGTGATGTAAAAACAAGTATATGAAAGTGCACTGCATCACTGAATTGCAGAGGTGTACGCTACTCTTTTCTGGCATTTGAAAATGCCACTTACTTCGGCTAGCATATTCTCAAAAAAAGACTTAGATGGTGGTTAGTGTCAAGGCTGCAGTTGTTGAGATCAAAATGAATACTGCTAATGAGAATCATTTTGGTTTATATTATGGTAGTATTATACTCTGACATCATTATACAGTAGTATCATACTAGTAACAATTGAATTCATACACAATACAGAGTTAGTCTACTCTAAGCATGCAGGAGTGTACTATTGTTTGACCGACTGTAAATCACACATATTATTCCATAAATTCCACATATTATTGTAATGGGCTCAACACACAACAGCAGGTTTTTATTTCAAAATAATACTAATATTCCAGTGTTTCTTTCTAAGTATAGTAACAGTAATAACAATACAGGAGGAGAAAAATGGAGCCTGTAACCCTGTTGAAGAAACGTAGTTACTATACTATGTATTCCTGAAGAAGATGCTAGAGAGTCAATGATAAACCATTGGATTGGTTTCTTTACCAGTGTTGGGGATCCATACAGTAGGATCAGTGAATCAGAGACTATCCACACTACAGTTTACAGGCACTTTCACTGCAGCATACACTATTATTTTTTCCATTAGCTTTGTTGAGGCTTTCGATAGACACGAGTTGTATTTGTTTAAACATTTACTTGGAAAGCAGCTCATCCCTATCTACACAGAGGGGCTGATCCAGTAGAACAATGAGCCTTTGTCAGAAAGATGAAATTGGATTTTCCTTTCCTCGCTGGGTCTTCTTGCAGCTTGGCCCTCTTTGGGAACAATAAACAGCCATTTTCCCACTTCAGCCCTTTATGGGGCTGACAAGATCGAACAGCGAGTGGTGCTGCAAGGACAGGGAGAGAGAGAGAGAGAGAGGGAGAGAGATTGAGAGAAAGAGGTTGAGAGAGGCGAAGCGCCTCGCTTTCCATGACAAACTCCAGACCCCTTCTGTCTTCCCAGCCTCTGTGAGCTATGTGATCTGGGGGAGATTTATTACTCTCTGCAGGGTGTTCTGACTGTAACGGTGTGTGTGTGTGTGTGTGTGTGTGTGTGTGTGTGTGTGTGTGTGTGTGTGTGTGTGTGTGTGTGTGTGTGTGTGTGTGTGTGTGTGTGTGTGTGTGTGTGTGTGTGTGTGTGTGTGTGTGTGTGTGTGTGTGTGTGTGTGTGTGTGTGTGTGTGTGTGTGTGTGTGTGTGTGTGTGGCGGGGGATCAGTGTGTGTGAGTGTGTCTGTGCGTGTCTTTATGTGTGAAGTTCGAGTGTAACTATCAAGGGAAGGATTTTGAGAAGCCTCTCTCCAGGATGAGGATTTAGTTGGGTGGATGAGTTGTTGTTACGAGCACTAGTGCTATGCTTTTGTGTGTGGATATATCGTGTGTCATGCACATGTACAGTATGTGCACACACATCTGTGTCTGCATTTCTTGTGCCTAATGTATTACACATCATGTATGTGTTCCACTTTGTGCATAGTGTATGTGGCATGCGTACGTGCGCAAGTCCGTGCATGCAGGTGTATGGGTAAGCATGGGAGCAAGTGCGTTGTGTGTATGCATGTGTCCTCTTTATTGACCTACATGGAGCAACAGTGGCAGCTTGATGGTGTAAGGTAAAAATAAAAATCCCAGGGTGGGACATCACATGAGAGATGCTATTACCACCCGCCCAACACACACACACACACACACACACACACACACACACACACACACACACACACACACACACACACACACACACACACACACACACACACACACACACACACACACACACACACACACACACACACACACACACACGGATGGATGCACGAAGATGAGAGTGTTTCCGTTAGTCTGTCTGTCTGTCCGTCTAATGCTTAGGGGACACCCGCATGGTAGCCTGGCCTAACCTGAAATAATTTTGGCCTAGAGAGGGAGTGGTGCCGTGAGATTTCCACAGCAGATGAGCTGATCTGCTTTGATCTCACCAACGTGTCGTCATCCCCCGCCCCTCCACTGCTGTGCTACGTCACATCATTTGGAGCGACGCCCACCCTGAAAGGTTGACTCCCCCCTCTAGGCCACTGTGGGCAACAAGTTTGTCCAGGCTTTCCGTTTTCGCGCAACACGGATGAAAATGAAACCCTTTGTGTCGAAGCTACCTGCATGGTGACTATTGTCAGTTCTCGACCGTTTCGGACGGCTCGCCAAAACCAGCCTGACACCCTGGCCCACGCTCCTGTGGGTCTTGAAGTTCTGGGGACCGATTAGAGACACCCACACCGAGTTAAAAAAAAAAAAAACTTGTAAAAGTTGATTCTAATTACGGTGTTATTGTTATATAGGCCTCCACAGAAACTGATCATATAGTAAGTACAACGAAGTTAACTGGGAAAAAAATAATGGGAAATTTAACTCATGTTATGAGGTTTTTGATATTGCTGCAATATCGCTACTTCAGTCATCCAGTCAATGCTTTATGCTGAATATAGACACATTCTGTATTCAATGCCTCCCCCATTTTGTCATCCAGAATGTTTTTTTAATGCCAGAGATGTTGTACCTGAGAAATTGGCACCATCTTCCAATTAGCGTCAATGAAATGGTGACACACACTGTAACAAGAAGAGGCACTGCATGAAAAAATGGCAGCAAGATAGAGGTAGGATAAATATATATAAACAGGACGGCCTAGTTAAAATGTGATGGAACAACAGACGTGACTGGGAGCTAGTTGAAGAAGGAGTTAGTGGTAAGACAATGTAGGATTGAGAGTCAGTGACTGTGTGGCCAGAAATAGGTCAGAATAGCAGTTACTGAGAGGAGAACTTTGTTTTGGTTGACACTATGGGAGACAGAAAGAGGAGAGTGATGGAGACTGGGACACAGTGTGGAGCCCTTAAGCCTAAAATACACCGAGCCGACAGTTGGATCAAAACAGCAGGGTCCCGAGTGCTAGGGGTGGTCTGCTTGGTTTGTGTTTATTTTCGGCTGACATCACAGAAGAGGTCAGGTACCCCGATTAAAAAAAAAAGAAAAAAAAGAATCAGTCCTTTGGCATCGCCTGTAGTCGATTTACAAAGTAGAATCAATCTGCCTATACAATGGAGTAGGAGGAGGTTGTGGGTCGGTGGCATTTTCCACACGGGGAACTTGTCATCTTGGTGTTCTTGTTTTGATTGATTGTCGCGTAGGAGGCTCTCGCCGTTTTGGGCACCTTTTAAATCTCAATTTGTTTTGGCCATGATGTCATGCAAATGAGGAGGAGGCCACCGAACAGCCCGGCGAGGGCAAAATATTCTGTCTGAGGAATTTGGAATTTGTTTTTGAAGGGGACCACTGCCGACACTTGCCGCTGCGACCCCAGCTGTTGTCAGCCCAACTGTTTGCGTGGTCTAATATAGCCATTTAGTCAACAATTGACACGTTCCCAGATTCACCCTGATGTCGCCTGTGTGTGTGTGCGTGTGTGTGTGCGTGTGCGTGTGCGCGTGCATGTGCGTGTGCATGTGCATGAGCGAGGGAGGGAGCGAGAGAGATGGAGGGGGTTAGGAAACAAGGACGTACAGTAATGTTGGCCAGAAAGATAGAGGGCAAAAAGGGGGGAGTCGCTTACTGGAGCAGAGACTGAGGGGAGAGATAAGGAGGTATAGGCGGGATTGAAGGTTTGTTGGGAAGAACAGAACTTGTCCTGGCGTTCCAGAAAACGACACTGCG
>CM076972.1:30151292-30243792 GCA_039105355.1 Benthosema pterotum | reverse complement strand
CCTTGCTCTTTGCACCCCATAGCCTGAAGAGATGTGAGCTCTGATTGGTTCAGAAACTTCAGATCAGCGTTTCAGGCTCAACCTTCAAAGTAAAATTATCTCCATTTCTGGTTCACTGCACCTTCAAGTGATGGCTTGTGTACAGCATCATTCAGGTACACTGTGAGATCCATGAAACTCTTTTTGAATGGACATTTTGGTACTTTTAGAAGTGTTGGGCATATTGACATCAGGTGTGGAATCAGAGGAACACTTTAACGGATGGCAGAATGAATTCAGAAAGACAGATGGGTGTACACTCCTTTGTCCATACCTCTTTCAGTCTCTGATCCTGTCTTTTCTCTTGTTCTCTCTTTTGCATTGATGAACCTGTTCACTGAAGGGATAGTGCATTAATGTTGACAGACAGATGGACACCCAGACAGACAATCAGACAGTGCTTTAAGTCTCTGTGTGTTGTGTTTGAGGTGTTCTTTATGCGTCATGCCTCTATAATCAGTCCCCAGAGGACAGACGACAAGTAGCGGGCCTTAAACCCACCAGCTGATGCTTTTAAACAGTTCCCAGGGGTGAAGACATGATGAAATGCCTTCTCTAGAGTAGATGGAAGGAACACGCAGATATGGAAGAAACGTGTATTCCATTCAAATCCACATTCCCTGAGTATACTGTTTGGCAGTTGCCTCATATATGGCCTTCTCCATACGACCTGTCCTCATTAAACCCTGGATATTAGCCATACATAGAGAGATTGGATCATCACTGGAGCCGACCAGCAGCTCTGACCTCAAACCCTAAGATCTCCAATGGGCTGACCTCTTCTGTCGTTATTATGCTAATCCTCCCCAAAATGTCCTTTCTCTTCGATGTCTCCCTTTTGACTGATACCTGTCTATTAAAACTCTAGACTGTCCGTCTCACTTATTGAGGCTGCCATGCTTAAATCTCCATATATGGAGCTGCTCTGTGACATTTCATATGTTGACCTGACCTCTTCAAACCCTGTACTCTCAAAACAAGGTCCATAAGTACAGAATTCATTCTATATATTGGCCCCTGATGCCAAAGCACCAGTACTCCCCCTGCAGTCTGCCATCACCCAGGCTGATGTATGCACATAAAGGCTGTACTGAGGTCTTAATGGATTACTTTAATTTATTGTGGTTTAGTTTCTCTTTGAGCAGCTATGGCACTGAGACTGGAACTCTTATATAAGGCAACACCAATATAAGATTTGGGTACCTACTCGTCATATACTGTAGTAGTGTCATAATCAGTCTGCCTGTTAGTTCTCTTTCAAATGTTTATGTCAAAAGATAGTCTTGTTTTTTTTTGCTGTGGTGTAAGCCATCATAGCCATGCATATTGGTCATAACACCTGCTGTTATGCACATCATTTCTCATTGATTTCAGTAGCCTGGGGACTGTGTTAGCTGTGGTTGAGTTGGTGGTTCCTCGATCATAGCTGAAAGATCCTGGTAGTTTTCTTTGTAGAGACCGGCAGCAGTCCACGATCATGACAGGTGGTACTTAAGCTTAGTGGTGTGTGTGTGTGGGGGGGGGGGGATTCGATCTCACCAACGTGTCGTCATCCCCAGCCCCTCCTACACCCCTCCATTGCTGTGCTACATCACATCATTTGGAGCAACGCCCACCCCGAAAGGTTGACTCCCCCTTCCAGGCCACCGTGGTTAACAAATTAGTCCAGGCTTTCCGTTTTTGCGCAATGCAGGCGAAAATGAAAGCCTGGGTGTCGAGGCACTTCAGAGGGTGATCAGAGATTATTTCTCACTTAATTCTACATTCATTCAAACTCACATTCATTGATCTCTGACTGGGGAAACAGTGCTAATAATAATAATTGAGTCTCATAATCATAAATCCTGAAAGAAAATTGAAGAGAAAACAATCATTTTGATGTGGTGTCATAATTAAACACAATGTTGTTATGGAGCACTGACTATCAAGAAAATAAAGACACGGCACTTCATCTCGAAAAGGTTGCCTACACCTGGTATTGCCAACAAGTTTATCAAGTGGTTTGCCAACAAAAATAATTTTGCCTTGGACAAACTTATTTTCTTTCTAGATGTGTCTCACAAATGGAGTACAGGGTTGTGACATTGTGTGACTATTGTGTGTGTGTGATGTTTATATGTTGTGACGTGAAAACCGGGTCTGTGGATAGAGGGATGCAGGCACCTGGCAGACACATTTCATACTAGAGTGTGAAAAGACTCAACAACCTCAGTCCAGACACACAGGACACAAAGAAAACAGATTTGTATTCAGACTGATTTACTGCGTGTCGGCCTTGAATAGGCCTATAGGGGGCGAAGTACATCACAAATACACAAAAAGACTGACTAATACACTGAGGTGACGCACAACCGTAGCAAACCTCACTTGTAAGCAAACCTCACTTGGCCTACAATGCATCCGCCTTTGCTATTGTACTCATGGTGCTAATAAAACGCAATCAGTATTTAATACCTCACAGTACTCATTGTTTGTTTGATTTTATTATATTAAGAACAGATTTGTCTCGGTTGCAGCCCCTCATTGGTTTTATTTTGTTCCTGGCACCGGATGGTTCCTTTTATTAATTCTATTTTAGTGTGGTGTGTGGGTTGTTTTTCTTCTGCGTCTTTATTAAAGGGGATGAAATCTGCAGTTTATAGTTTAAAAATGCAATCAAATGGAGAGTGGAGAGGGGTAGGGCCACCTGCGCACACTGTACTGGAGGTGGTAACTATTCTAAAACGCATTACTTACAGTTGTATTAGAGTATTCATCAACAATCACCAACTTTTTTTTTATTTTTATTCCTTTAATGTTACATGCCTGGGCATTACTGAATTTGTCTCAAATTCCCGACTTGGCCATCCCCGAGGCAATTATTGAGATCCGTGCAAGACTGCTTTCATTGGGGGTAAAATGTGTCTCACTGCAATGTTCCATGCTTTATTGCCAGTTGAATATACTGTAGTCTAGTGGGAACACATAGCAGATAATGATTTATTTTTTATAAATATTACAATATTAGACTAAACCACCTTGGATTATTTTAGGTCACATTATTTACATGTGTCTTCTTCGGAAGTCCTATGATCACTCATAGGTTGCCCAAGAGTGCCGTCAGGAATGTCAGAATAGTGCAGTCGGAATGAGATGACAAATACTGGATGACTTAAGGGCCATTCAGACAAAACTACCACTACTGTATGAATAGAAACAGGAGCATTACTAGGTGGACACAGACAGCGTGACCACATGGTGTTGGTCTGCGTTGGGGCACTGTGGCGTCTAGTTACACTGCTGAATAGAAATGTAACAATACTGTATATGAGTGGCCACACTGATCAACGGTATGCTTTGTAAACAGTACAGGTACAGTAGCTAGCACCAAACACCGTCCAGCTGTGAGGGGACAAAATGAGGGGGAGAGCAGAGATCTCTGTCTTGGTGTTGCTACACATTAAATAGAATGTATGGAGGAAGAATGTTAATTATAGATTATAATTTATAATCCTGTAATACTTACATCGTACTGTACCTCTGGTATAATGCCAGCTAGCCTACCAGCTTGCATTTCCTATTCATAAGAACAGCTCAAAACTTTGTTTTGGTGAATGAGGACGATTGCTGACTTATTCATAGTTATATCGTTATAATGTATAGTTTCCTGCTTGGTGTCACTATGTGTGCTTTGGTCATTATTTTGAAGTCCTGGAGAGTGATAGTTTATGAAAGTTGGCAATTCCTCAGACTATTTAGAAGTCTCTGTCTGCCTAATGCATGCTGGTGCCTGCAGGTCTTAATGCTCCCACAGCCAGGCTATCTTGGTTGCTTGTATTTTTCGTGGAAGAAAGGTCACTGAGGGCAGTGGGCTGAATTGTAATGATTGCTGGCTTGCGATGGTGATAAATAAGCCAATATTGGACTCTGGTGGTGAGTCCATTCAGCTGAAGCTTCTGCTGAATGGGGTTATTGTGGAAATGTGCAGTATAAATATATGCTTAAATCAGAGCAACTGTGGTTTTCAACCTTTTTCATACCAGGGCCCGCTGTTAAATAGCGGGCTAATGAAGAATACATTTTATTCTTCATTATAGCCACAGACCACCATTTGATGTTGAGTTTAGTCTCTTGGACCCAAAATTAAGGATTTTCAAGTTTGTGTCCACAATTTAGTAGAGATAGTTTGCCAAACACTGGTCAAAATAACAATTCTTCTACATTTTATAATTGTGTAGATTCTGGAACATTAAGTAATTAAAATGTTTAAAATATAATTTACCTCTTGGGAGTGTAAAATGAAACCAAATGGATCCTTATGGGCCCATTTGGTTTCATTTTACAGTCTAGAGTTACAGATAAGGGTCCATTTGGTTACCAACTTCCACCATTTAGCTGGGGACCACCTGGAATCTTCTCAGGGACCACTGGTGGTCCCTGGATCACTGGTTGAAAACCTTGTTCTGCAACATGGGCCCATGCACCTACTTGAGGATGTAATGCCTAGTTTGCCTAGTTTTATTCTGAACTTTAGATATCATTAACACCTAACAAAAAAGGGGGGGGGGGGTAAAATCAAGACGGATGGTGAGGATGGTGAGCAAGCTCATAATGTTTAATGAAGGCAGAGCTGTATGGCATACGTTTTTTTAAACCTCATGTAAAGGTAAAATCTAATGAAATTTAAGTAATTAGAATCATCTCCATGTTCATCCTCATGCTCAGTGCTCACTGCTGCTGAGTAAACCCTAACAAGGGCATCCATGAAAAGTCTTGTGAAGTTGGTAGACTCCACTGGCTTTGATCCCATTTGTCCCATTTGTGGGAGCCCCATTGAGGCTCTTCTATTCATATTACAAGTTAAATACTGTCTCAGCTTTTCACAAGTAGTACATTTAACTGAAAGTTTGGTTGGAAGGGTACATTACGGTCAGTCAAGTCGAGCTCACTTAAATTGTGCACTTGTTTTGATAACCTCGTTTCTCCCCAGAAAGTGTAAATGTATGTCTCTTGTCTGCTTTTATTAGATATAACACTCTTCCTCCCATTTTAGTGGTTGTTTGGTCTTTTTGTTTACTATTGAGACTGAGCGGGGTCAGAGCACTTTTCAGTTTGCAGAGAAATGGATTAGATGTTTGTGTGAGTGTTTGCGTTAAACTGCGTGCATGTGTGCGTGTGTGTGCACGTGTGTGTGTGTGTGTGTGTGTGTGTGTGTGTGTGTGTGTGTGTGTGTGTGTGTGTGTGTGTGTGTGTGTGTGTGTGTGTGTGTGTGTGTGCGCGCGTGTGTGAGGCGCTCTGTATAAGTATGTGCGTGCCTGCATGCATTCATGCAGGCATGTGTGCACGGCATGTGTTTTTTGGCTCCTGCCCACACAAACCAATAAAATGGCATCAAAAGAAGCGATAAAAGTGTAAGGCCAGGTTGCTGTATCGCCGGTCATCACACAGAGGTCACACAAACACATAAAGACTTGGCACTGGGTGGTGCTTTGTCTAGGTGATGTGTGTTCCTTCCTCCCCTCAGAGTGACCTTTCTGTTTATCCATACCTCTTTCACACTCTGTATTCTGACTTGTCTACCATCCACATAAGCCAATACTATCTACTGAGT
This sequence comes from Benthosema pterotum, assembly GCA_039105355.1. Classification (NCBI taxonomy): domain Eukaryota; kingdom Metazoa; phylum Chordata; class Actinopteri; order Myctophiformes; family Myctophidae; genus Benthosema; species Benthosema pterotum. The sequence continues at coordinate 30,238,163 of CM076972.1, read as the reverse complement.
TTTGCTTTCACACGCACACACACACACGCCTCTCTCTCTCTCTCTCTCTCTCTCTCTCTCTCTCTCTCTCTCTCTCTCTCTCTCTCTCTCTCTGTCCTCTTCACTTTGCCTCATTTTTGTAATAAAAATGGCCCATACTAGGTCTTCATAGTTTGAAGGCCTACTATAGAGCCCTGGAGCACTCCGGTAAAGTAGAGTTGAGTGCGGAGGCGTGCATCTGTCTTCCCAGGCCAGCATTATCTTCTCCCAACAGCATATCCCCAACACCTACCATGATACCCTGTTGATACGGCCAATTAAAAATAAAATGTGTCCAAAACTTGCCAAATAGGCATTATTTACAGTTTACAGGAACTTTAGCTCGGTAGGGTCCTGGACTGGTCAGACCTAAATATGGATGGAGTGTCTTTGACATTGAAATGGGGATGTATAGCCGGGCATTTTTTAATGGGCAGATTTGACCTTCGTTCTAGAAATTGGGGAAGAGAGTTTGGATGTTCAGCACAAACAAACAATTAACTCATGTGTCTTTGTGTATTCTTGCTTGAACAGTCCTTTCCAAATGAACTGAATATAAGTGCAGAAAATAGGCCATGTGTTGTCTGAAATGTGGAGAGGAACTGCAGTGATTTTGCAGTACCTCCCCACAGCTATTTTGTCCATGTGATGATTTCATGCTTCTTCATCTTTGAGAAATAATGTCCCAGTAGGGTAGAGACTCTCTCTATTTTGGAGTATTTAGAGATCCTAAAACTGTTTATTCTTATAATGAGTATGTTTCTGGGTAACATACAAAAGACAAGGTGTAAGGGCTCCTTGGCGCCCATGTCTCCACCAGGTCAGGTAGGTTATATTGTACCAGCAATGTAGCCTATACACCGATGTAGCCAACTTACTGTTACTACGTAATACCAACCTATGACCGAACAAGCGATCAAATATCTCTAAAATTGGTACACATCTCTATAGTCATGTCATCTTGAAATTTCAAATCACTGGCACTTTACATTTTGGGCCTTACCTCTTGAACCATTGTACTATCAACATATCTTCCCCCTTAATTCCTTGGATCATAGGCCCTGTTTGTACCATACTATCTTTTCTGCTGTAGTGGTGTGTTATGAGTTTGATGCCATTCCAAATGGCTATGACGGCCTCCAGAATTTGCTGGCTCTGGGTATAGTAGAGACCTATGCTCTGAGGAGCACACTTTTCTACTCTTTTATATCAAATTTTCTGTGAAATTATACTGCCTATCTGCTACTGTGGGTGTACCCCTGGTAACATGGTGTATCTTGCACGGATCCAGCAGTCTGCACTTTTATTTCCCAATCCATTTGTCAGTGTTACAGTGCTATGCTCATTCACTCATGTGCACTGTCATTGTTCACTCTGCCCATGTCACTGTGTGCAAGTCTCCCTTTCACACATTCCGTTACCCTTGGACTTACCCAAAAATCATAATGAACCGTTTTAAATAAAATAAAAAATCCTTGACCAAATCCAAATCCTTGCCTCTCCCTATGCTGACGCTCACTTCCTACTGTATGTCCAATTTCAAATTGATAGGCCTTGTAGAAAAAAAAGCCTTGCACACACCTACAGGAACAGGTGCGTCGGAGCCAGCAAACAAAGCAAGTAATCAGAAGAATAGGGTGTCCCGCACACTGTCTTCACTCTGTCTTCATAAGTAGTTTTATTCAGGATGACAATGTTTCGGTCTAAATGACCTTCATCAGGTATACCCGATGAAGGTCATTTAGACCAAAACGTCATCCTGAATCCTGTCATCCTGTCATACATGTCATACATCCTGTCATCCTGTCATTCATTTGCACAGTGGAAAACTAGGAAGAATTACAAGTCGCATCTGACTAGTCAGTCAGATGTCTTCAAAGCATTATTTCCGTGATGTAATCGCACAGGTTTATTTATTTTTTTAGCAAAGGATTAACATGTAGGAGCTGTGTCGGGGTGGCTGTGTGGTAGAGGTCATTGAAATGACCATATAATACAGTTCCCTGTGCTGTCTCTTTAACTCTCTCCCTCTGGTTCTTTAGTTAGATGGCTCCCCATGGTCTCTGACCATCATGCTCTGCCTCAGGGTCTCTCTGTCCTCTCTGCCTCTCACTCATGTTGCTCTTCTCCAGTCTTTCCACTCCTCCCTCCCTCTCATTTGCCCCTGGTTCTCATCCCCCTCTTTTCCTTGCCTCCGCTGATGTCCTTGAAGTTGTGGTCTCTTCCCTCACTCCCTTACACTTCTCTTCCCACTCCTTTGTGGACACATTTGCGTTGCATTTGCAATGAAAGCAGGCATATGTAGTTGTGCCCCCCCTCCCCCACAGAGCTGACCAGAGCAAATGCTTCACCGAAACCAGTGCTGTCACGATTCTGCAACTTCCTTGTAAACTCCTTGACCGTCTAGGGCTCGTACTTGGTGCACTACTTGATCATGGCATGGCGTGACACGTTTGATGTCTTTGTGACAGGATTGATGTCCGTGTTGGGGCCTTCCAGCATATTTGGGATGTCAATATATGGCCATTTCTGACAACCATCAATAACTAGTCTGGTTGTTAGTTTCACTTGACACAACACATGGCTCTCCATATGTGGAGCCAACCTGCATGGATCTTAATGTATGAAGTTCAAAATAACTGACATGCTCAAACCCTGGATAGCTGGATAAGTGCCATACATGGTTTTGACCTTTCTTTTGCTAAAACAAAAGAAAGCAACAAATGAAACAAAAGTAACACTCATGTTTTACTTGCTGTAGTAACAGCATGAACCATTGTTGAAAGAAGGAAAAAACACAATATTGTCCTTTTATCTTCATTTAGCTAGGTGGAGGGAAAAGATGATGAAGAGCCGTTGTGGTCAAAACATTTGTTTTAATAAGGGCTTTTCTTTTATTCATTAGGTATTGCAAAATTACATTTTGTCATTGCTGTAAATAATTCCACTGAAAAATGATCGAAAACATTTTCACAAAACACCAACGTCCAACGGCAACTGTGCAAATGGATATTTTCCAGGTTTCTTTGCACTTCTGTTGTACTATTGTTGTGGCCTTTGACACCAGTCTTCTTTGTATCATGGAGGGAGTAACATGATTTATTTACTGTGTGTGTGTGTGCGTGTGCGTGTGCGTGCGTGTGCGCGTAGGAACCAGCCAGAGAGGAAGCATTGCTGCAACAGCTGAGGGAGAAAGACGAAATGATCCTCCGGCTTCAGACAGAACTGGTGAGAGATGAACACCCGCACACACACACACACACACACACACACACACACACACACACACACACACACACACACACACACACACACACACACACACACACAGATACTGTACATATATCTAACCATACTCAACCTCGACACAGCTGAGAATCTCCTCTACTAAGTTACCGACCATGATCTCACTACTGAAAGGCCCGGTGCACCGGAAATGGTGGGATTTTTATTATGGATCCCACCCGATTATCTGGCACAGAGGGTTTCTGAACCAATGAGAGCATGCATCCCTTCAGGCAATGGGATGGTATAGTGCGAGGGACAGATTACGCTGAACTATACACATGTGTCACTTGGAATGTTTGTTTACAATTCGTTTCTCAACTCTGCCTATTTACTGCTTTACTGCATGTCTTATTTCTGCCATAATGTGTTCAGATATATATTCTCAACGTGATGATTGAGTTTAAACCCAGTAATACAATATCTGGATGCCAGAATGGGAGTGTTTCTGACTTTAATCAAGACACCTGTGATTGTGCACAATTCAGAAATGAAATAAAAAGGTCAGCTTAACTTCTTTTGGCTTTTACTGATGTGATAATGGATATGTAGAGCATTTTCGTTTTTGGGATGTAATTAACAATTGACTTTCATGGAGTTTTTTATTTAAAAATACACAAAAGTGAAATTTTCCCCATTTTTTGCCATGTATAGTTGGGTATGGGTATATAATGACCACAGATGTGGTCTAAAAGTGTGAAAAATGTATTATTCAATTCACCCCCTTCAAAGTGTAAAGTTCAACTTTACATTATTTTTTTAAAATAATAATACCAGAAAGGATGCTGGCTTTGTCCTTCACATTGAAATGTCGACTTTTCACCAAGTTTTCAAAAATAGTTTCAAATACCGGCCGGATTAGCTACAGGTGTGCACAGTCATCATTCTCTATCACATATCACAGTTCACGGAGACATTTACTTTGCTGCTGAGAGAACACATTCATCTGATAGCATAATCTGTACGATCACATCGCTTCGCTTCCTTTCTGGGGAAAAAATGAGAACCAGTTTTCTCCTCAGGTGAGCGGGCAAAGATTCAGTGCGATACCATCTCCAATGTCATGCTTGTCTCTTTGACAATACTGTTGCTTGTTGCTGATGCAAACACTTACCGTGCATTCTGTAGATGAGCTGCAGGTTTTCTTTTTTCTCTTCCCTTTCATAAATGCGTACAGGGGGATTGGATGAAACCAAAAAAAGTACAAGTTTCAGAATGAATCCCTTAACAAGACCTACTGGTATATATTTTTGTCTTCACATGAGCGTTCGCAGTGAGCCTTTACTATGAAAGCCACACTGAACATGTCTGGTCATCTTTGGGCATCACCCAGAACTCCACCAGCTGGCATTATGAAAATGTTTTCCATTGTTAGTTTAAGAGTAAGGATATGTTTTTCAGCTAAATTTGAAACACTACTTTGTTATTGCATAAACTGGCACCAACAAACCCTTCGTTGTACTTTACAATATCTATTTTTGACCCATTCAGGCAGGGAATCCATTCTGTACAGTATGTACAGTATTCAAGAATTCAATTGTTTTGCTGCTGCTATATAAATATTTTTTTCAGTTTTTCAGAAATCTTATGCCAGGCCTAAATGGATTAAAGGTACTGTATATTCAGTGATTTCACTAAATTAACCTTTTTGGATAATCCTCCCTACTATAGAGTGTGCTGACCATATAAGGAGTTCCTCCCTGTCTCCAGTGAGCGCCTGGGGACAAAAACAACCATTTTCAGATAAAAGCCTTCATCCAATTAGGATGAGCATTGCCTTCCTCCAGCCAGGATTGAGTGGGGAGCCGCTGTTAACATGTTGCACTTCACTCCACCGTATAGTGTGCGTGTGCATGTGCACATCTTTTTACTGGGGGAGGGGGGGTGTTTCTCTTTTCAAACCCCACAAAATCAATGAATGCTCCTTTAATATAATATAAATAACTTGCTTGTCTAACGCAGCACAATACCCGAGTTATAGTGTCTGGCCTGCAGCTAAGGGAGAGGTATACATTCATAGAAATGGCTTTGGACAGGGATGGAAATCACGGTGAATCACTGAGAATATCTTGTATGGCCAAATCAGAATCATACAACAACAATGGAAAGAGTATTGGGATAAAGTTGACACCATGAATATGATTTTGGTGCAGTATTCAGGATACTTTTTGAAAGGTGTTCTTTACAGAGTCAGGTCTCATCCCCCTCTGCATTTGGGAAGGTTGTCACCTGTTCTGTCACAGCGGTGTCATGCCAGTGGTTCCATGCCAGGCCTGAGCTGAGTAATGTGCCAGAGTTATGCCAGCAGTGTGAGCATCGCCCGGCTGACCCAGTGGCTTGTGTCCTATTTGGCTCATCAGCCTGGTTCTCACTGATCATTTCTATCTCTGTTTTGTCACTGTCGCTTTGTCTGGCATCGCCTTTACTTTTACACACAGATGCACGCACGCATGCGGCACACACACACACACACACACACACACACACACACACACACACACACACACACACACACACACACACACACACACACACACACATACTGTACACACACGCTCCCTCTCTCAATCTGTTCTGTAGTTGAACAAACACAGCAACACCACACAGTGAATGTCAATTCAGTGTGTTTTGCATACACATGGTGTCAAATGAGTACAAAAAAACTTAACAAAAACACCCAATAGTACCTTGCCCAGCGTATGGCTGCATAATCATCTGATATAGTTGTATCTGTATTTTTGGAATTCAGTGTTCATTTATTGTGAGTGTGTGCACGCGTGCTTCAGTTTGTGGAAGTTTGTGAGTGTACATTTGTGGGAATGTTTTTGTCCAAGTGTACTTAAGGTGACATTTTGGCCAGCATTGCTAAGTTAAAAGTGTGGCATTTTGAGGGAAAGTGCCTCTCTGTGGCTGACACTCTATGTTCTCTTTTTCTCTGTGTAAATCTGCCAGTGGAAACCTATTAATTATCTCATAGAAGGACCTCCAAGCATTCCTTGCTTTTCACTGAGGAGTGGCCATAAAGTAAAGGCCTTTAGCTAACTTTTGTGGCACTTTTTTGCTACTCATTGTTGACCTGGATATTTCACTGGATATTTGGCTCATTATATGCTGGTTTAAGTACTGTACAAAAAAGTTTCCGGTAGCTTTACTTACTACCCAAACCCACCCCATCCTGTTCCAACTGGGTTAATCTATTTTAATCAAGGTTAATGAAATTCCCATATTTTACAATCACTCCAACATTCTGTGGTGTTCCACTTCATGAGCTAGTTAGCTTAGCACTCGTATTTCAGAATGATTAGTGGGCAGTAATAAATTTCTCCAGTTGGAGAGAGTGATACAGAAAGACCTGACGTGCGAAGTTCGAAACCTGCCTCTTAAAAAGGAATATAATCATCCTGAGGCGATGCAAATGCAGGTTAAAAGCCAAGTTGAAAGTGGCTGTATTTTGGAGGAACAGGCCAGCACTCTCTCTTGCTGCCTGCGTGTGTAAATCTGCCAGTGGAAACCTATTAATTATCTGCTATCGAAGGACCTCCTAGCTGGTTGGCCAGCACTCGCTGTCACTTTTTATGAGTTCCTGTCTCTCTGCCAGTGCCCTTTGTGCAGGGAGGGGCCATGCTTCACACGTAAAAAAATGAATATCCCCGCCTAGGTCTATTTTACAAGCTCCAGGACAGGTACCGGTGGGCGGTTAGTATTTTGTGGTACTTGCTATTTTCTAGGGACATGTTTAAGCTAGCAATGCAGGCAGAAACCGACATCGCAGTGGCATTAGTGTCAAAATCATTTGAAAGTCATTTATCCATGTTGTGTTTTTAAGGTTGCTAATAATGTTGGTTTTGAGAGATGTTTTGCATAAGGGTGCTTCTTTCTCTTGTGTGCACAGGAAAGTGCCAAATTTGCTTTGAGGAGTAAAGACTGCCAAATGACTGACCGCACAACACAGACTGAATACAGTGGACCAGAGGTGAGACACACAAATATGACTATACAGTACACGCACACACACACATGCTCTCAAACCACGAGCACAATGCTAGTAGGCATCACACCTTGGGGTGCACGTTCAGCATACCGTACTTTAAATAGGACTGTATTACACAGCGTGCAGTACAATGCCCCTTAAACCCCTTCCATCTCGTTTCACCTCTGCTTTAACAATACATCTTCACTCTAGGCAAGATCAGCCATCCACACATCACTGCTTTCTACCTCCATTCATCGTCCCATACCACCTCGCCAACTCCCTTCCGTTCCTCCCTTCTGCCCCCTTCGCTGCATCCACGTATTTACACTTCCCTCTAAAAATGTGGTGTGTCGTCGTTGCTGACATTCGCATAGTAGTTCACTCCTTCCCATCCCTCCCATTCTTCCTCCAAATCCCAGAGTGCTGAGAGTGAATGCTGCTGCTTCCTGCCTGCCCAGCAGTCTCGGCTGACATGGCCTCTTTGGCTTCGCCAGGGGCTGACAGAAAGGGAACGCAGCGGGCATAATGGATGACTGTCTAAAAATGGCCGCCCATAATAGAAACAGGAGCAAAGCTTTGAGTCTGTTTCTTTCATTTTTCTTCCCAAAAATTATTCAGTTGTTCTCATGCTGCTGCCTAAAAACAATGACTTTTTACTTTACATGGCATCTTTGCATAACTTTTGTTATGTGTGTAAGCCCTATTTCATATTAAGCAGCAGGTCCACAGGGAGAACCGATAGCGGAATAGTTATGTCTCCTCTAAATCCTGATTGCAAGTCAACAGTGAAAGGTTGAAGCAGTTGGTTCCCAACCTTTTTAAGACCCATAGACCCAGTGCCTCCCTGCCTGGGATCCAGCATCAAGTTTTGTATTAGACGTTAAAGGTGCACTGACATAACACATCACGTGGTCTGAATCAAAGCGGTTTGATGTGTGAGACAGAGCGGAGGTGTATGGAAGTCTGGAAGGGACAAAAATACCTCAAGCACTGTGCTTGTGGTATTCTTGGCCCATCCAGACTTCCATACTACAGTGCTGATGCAAGGTGTGGGGCCAACTGGCTCCGCATGATCAAGCATTAAAGTACATGATTATCATCATGAAACATCTGATGATGATCATATATGTCTTGTATTCCAGCTCGGATCAATGGTTACTATTTATTCGTATCACAATGAAATCTTAGTTTTGTGACAATTATTTGAAAGCCGACTTGCAAAATCCTCACAGCAAACCATTTAGGCAAAGATGTGGCCCAAGGCCTATTGCTGTGGAATTGTACAAGTGAGTGGCTGTGTATACAGTATGCGTACATACAAATGCACAAGAACACTCTCATGCCATTATTTAACAAAGCAAAGTCATGCATTTATCATGAAGGAACTTGGAGCATGCATCATCTTGTAAGTGGCTGCTGTGTCAAGCTTCATTCATCAGCTTATCAGTGCGTGCTGATCTGATTTCTATTACATTTTCTGCATTAGCGTGATCAATATCTTTATTCCATCCTGGTTACTGTATGTCGACTACAGCGGTTTGGTTCTGTAACGGTAGACCTGTGCAGTACAATGTGGCATTTTCTTTTGTATGCATACAGTGTGTAGGTTTGTTCAGCATACTATTTGTATTTATTTCCTGTTATGCTGTTAATGGGCAATGTTCTTTTTTTAAGGTAATGATGATAATGGGTTTGGTGATTGTTAAAATATGCTTGCCATTTTATACTTGTCCCATTTCATCTACCTATAATGACAAAAATGCTAAATAGTATATCTTGTTCATCAGGCTATCACTCTCTCTTTCTCTCTCCCTCCTCTCTCTCGCTGACACACACACACACACACACACACACACACACACACACACACACACACACACACACACACACACACACACACACACACACACACACACACACACACACACACACGCTGGTTAAGACATATTTTGTTTGTCATCTCTAGCTAATGCTTTTTCTCATAACGCAGATTGAAATGGCATCCCATAATTATGTGTTTACTTTGTTGGTCCCAGGCTAATGCAACCGAAGTTTCAGTGTGTGTGTGTCTGTGTGTGCGCGCGCACGTGTGTGTGCACGCTTGTGCCTGTGTGTGTGCTTCCACACATGCATGCAGGCGTGCACATGCATTTGCATGTACGCTTATGTATATTTTGTTACTGTGCATGTGTGTGCGTGCTTGCGTGCGCATGTGTGTGTGTGCGTGTGTCTGTGTGCGTGCGTGCGTGCAGCATGCGCGTGTGCACATCAGCCATTAATCCTGGCCTTGGGTAACGACATCAATAAAAGTGCAGTTGAAAGTGTTGGGAGTTACTGCAGTCAAATAGGTCGCATTTACAATGCAGACAGTATAATTCACCCATTATGGCTCTGTATATGCGCATGTTGTCATTCCTCAGACAGCATAATTCACACATTAATACTGGCACTGCCTTTGCATTAAGTTGAGTATTACTAGTATTAGCTGAGTTAGTCATCCGTCCATTGTTCTGAGGCGTGTGTCTGTCTATCTGCTTGCGAGAGAGAGACAGAGGGATCGTTACGACCTCCAGGTAGATTGTGAGTGTGCGCGACACACACACAAAAACAAAACTCTGTTTGATAAATGTAATGAGTCTGCTACTCCAACAAAATCCCTCATTGTGTCCCAGCTCCCTCACTGAGCTCTGATCACTTCATCCCATCCTCCTGGCCTCTGTAAGCCGGGGCCGTATGACTAACTGCCTTCCTAAATAATTTGGAATTCAAGCCATGGCATTGGTTGTCTACTGTGCTTTTCAGGATGAATGCCACAGACATGGCGATCTATCAACAACCAGGAGCTGTGATTGCGCAGCTCAAAAGGTACAAATCCATTGGACCTACCAATTTCTCTGAGTTATGGGCTAATATAAATATAGCTTCCCGGTTCAACATTCACCTTTCAGTTCAAAGAAAGGTCTGAGTTGAACTTGTTCTCACTGCCATGCAACACTAGAAAGCCTGGTTTGTTTTCTTTTTTTTCTTTTTACCTCCTGTACACTGTAAACAAATTTTAACTTTTGTGAATTATGAATGGATAAATTGGCAGTGAGGGTTTTACTACGTATACGGCATCTATTAAAGATCGGTACTTAGCTATCTCATCCTCCATATGCTCAGGTCCCTAGACTGGATCGGCTGTTAATTAGAAGAGCAGCTGGCTACACGCTAGGTAGCTAGGCTAACTGCACAGGTGATTTACTCAGCAGTAGCCTACGGCGTGAGCGGCCTGAATTTAGCACTGCTCCCTTTCCCACCATCCCCAGACCTCTCTCTCTCTCTCTCTCTCTCTCTCTCTCTCTCTCTCTCTCTCCCTCTCTCTCTGCATGTGTGAGATTCTGTAGAGTGGCAGAGGCTTATATAGGTTAGCTACCCCATCGCATTGAGGACAGCCAGCTAGCAACAGAAAGTGTGTCTACAAGTGGGGCAGCTATTTCTACTGCATCTACCAGGAGGTCGTATCTCTCTCTCTCTCTCTCTCTCTCTCTCTCTCTCTCTCTCTCTCTCTCTCTCTCTCTCTCTCTCTCTCTCTCTCTCTCTTTTCTAGACCATCATCCACCTTCCTCATTCTGTTCTCTACTTCTCCTGTTTAACTTCTGTTGCTCCTTCAAGTGTACTAATTTAGCTCTGAGCATCCATAGATCTCCTCTCCGCTCTCGCCCGTGTTTCCAGGAACACACCGGGGACTGGTCTTGCCCTGGTTTCCCCACCATCGGACATTCTGTTCTGGGCTCAGTTCCCATTATACTGCCCCCTCCGTGGAAGCTGGGCTTTGTAGGAAACTCTCCTCAAAGTCCCTGGAAGTTCTCTCTTCGTGTGGCTTTGAATTGCCATAAACACGTCAACCTCAACACGTAACCAAAATGTTTGCTAAATCATGCCCTCAATCGATCCTGCGTATTGATTTTGTGCACGGCCCAACGTGTGACTTCATAAGTTTAACTTGCAGCCAACAGAAAAGGAAAGTGACCGTTAACAACTATCATTAAAATGTCAGTTTGACAGAACTTAGTTTAGTCTTGCACTAGCGCAGTACAACACAAATCTGCCATCTGGTTTGTAGGCAGTGAATGACATGGATACGTATATGAAGTGAGAAATGTATTGATGTTGACATAATTATGTGAATGCTGTTGCAAATTGCATGCATGCACACCAAGCTCAGTGGTATGTGCACAGGAAAGAGATGCTGTGCTCATAAAGACCACATTTGCATAACACAAAACAGGTGACAACAGACCCTGACACCTATGATACGTGTGCATACATGCACTCGGAGTGCATACAGTACATGCACTCGGAGTGCATGTATGCACTCGGAGTGCATGTATGCACTCGGAGTGCATACATGCACTCGAAGTGCATGTAGTGCATGTATGCACTCGGAGTGCATACATGCACTCGGAGTGCACACCTCCGGACAAAGACACACACACAGAGAGAGGCATAGCGATGGTTTAATTTTTACTCAGCCAGTCTTGTCTTGTTGATTCATTTCAAATTTACAATGCCTATAAGTTGTCTCTGACTATGCAGTTTTCACAGCTCATAGGAACATTGACTCCAAAAAGTACCAGATACCTTTGCCCAAAACCCTGATGAAAAAGCAAAAGATCAAAAAACAAAACAAAAAAGTAGAGTCAAGATGGTTTGAAGTTGTACAATACAATGGTAAAATGCCATATTAATAACAACTTATGTCAAGTTGCAGCTCTGCAAAAGTTACTTTTGTTTTGCTTTCCTAGTTGATGAGATAGATAGAATAACAATAGAAAATACAGACTATTCATAAATTCAGTGATGTGCCTTTGTTATGAAGTTTAAGGAGTGGTATACTACAAAAATAACAAATAACATCACATAGACGATTCCATAATCACACAAACGTGTGTGCAAGTTCGTAAAGTAGGATATGTCCACTCCTTCACTCCAAGTTTAAGTAACTTAAATTTAAACCGCGTTCCAAATTATTATGCAAATCATGTTTTTGTTTGATTTTCCAACATATTTGATGCAAATGATGATCAGCATAATTTTTAAGTCATTAGCTGTCAATTTTTATTTCAAATGTTATTGAACAAACCTACTAATGAAAACAGAATTTAGATAATAAATTAAAAACTTGGAACAGTGCGTTTCGCACTGTTCCAGATTATTATGCACATCATAGTTTCAAGACATTTTCTAGTTTGTAAAGAACTGAAAATAGTAATTTATTGAATTCATAGCAATAATGAGGTCATATGTACTGGAAAAAAAAGGTATTTCAATCCATAACATCTTAACAGGTCAAGTTACATGCTAACATAGGACCCCTTGTTTGATAGCAGCTTGCGTCCATAAAACTTGTGAGTTTATGGAGAGTTTCTGCTTGAATGTCTTTGCAGGATGTCAGAACAGCCTCCCAGAGTTGCTAATTGGATGTGAACTGCCTCCCACCCTCATACTGTACATGAAGACCATTTTTCAAAACAGTCTTGTTCACTGATGAGTGCCGTGCAACCCTGGATGGTCCAGATGGATGGAGTAGTGGATGGTTGGTGCATGGCCACCATGTCCCAACAAGGCGGTGACGTCAGCAAGGAGGTGGCGGAGTCATGATTTGGGCCGGAGTCCTAGGGAAAGACCTGGTCGGCCCCTTTATATCTTTCGCTCGAGGATGCTCCAGACATTCTCAATAGGATTGAGGTCAGGGGGGGTGGGGTGGGGGCCACACCATGATTTTTTCCCCCCTTTTATGCCCATAGCAGCCAATGAAGCTGAGGTATTCCTTGCAGCATGAGATGGTGCATTGTCGTGCTTGAAGATGATTTTGTTTCAGAAAGCATGATTCTTCGCTTTTGTACAGTGGAAGAAAGTGGTCAGTCAGAAACTCAACATACTCTGCAGAAGTCATTTTCACACCTTCAGGCACCCTAAAGGGGCCGACCAGATCTTCCCTAGGATTCCGGCCAAAACATGACTCCGCCACCTACTTGCTGACGTCGCAGCCTTATTGGACGGCACTCATCAGTGAACAAGACTGTTTGAAAATTGGTCTTCATGTACAGTATGAGGGTGGGTCGGCAGTTCACATCCAAGCAGCAACTCTGGGAGGCTGTTCTGACATCCTGCAAAGACATTCAAGCAGAAACTCTCCATAAACTCACAAGTTTTATGGACGCAAGCTGCTATCAAACAAGGGGTCCCATGTTAACATGTAACTGGACCTGTTAACATGTTTTGGATTGAAATAGCTTTTTTCCCCAGTACATATGACCTCATTATTGCTATGAATTCAACAAATTACTATTTTCAGTTCTTTACAAACTAGAAAATGTCTTGAAACTATGATGTGCATAATAATTTGGAACAGAGCTTTTTAAGTTTTTAATTTATTTTCTAAATTCTGTTTTCATTAGGAGGTTTGTTCAATAACATTTGAAATAAGAATTGACAGCTAATGACTTGAAAATTATGCTGATCATCATTTGCATCAAATATGTTGGAAAATCAAACAAAAACATGATTTGCATAATAATTTGGAACGCGGTGTAAACTTAAACAATTAAAGTTATGCTGTGTGTAGTTATATGGTACACATCAGCTATTCTTGGCGTAGGACATGGTCACATCAACTAAAGCATAAATCATATTCATATCTACAGTCTCCTGCAGGGTCTATGATCCTGAGAGAGATTACCCAACATCCAGAGTTGAGTGATCGGGTGCAAGGTAGTGTGTACCGCACCGCAGGGCAAGGCACTAAATTGTCTGAACTTAAAGCTTTACTTTGTCTTTTTTTCAGTGCAGTGAAAGTGTTTGGTAGGATGAAAGAAAGGGGGAGGTAGAAAGAGAGAGCGAGAGAGAATCTATTTCATGTCTCATAGAGACTCTCTTGGAAGTACGGCAAGTTGGTCGGGTTTCTTTTTAGGTGGGATTGAATCAATTGAGATGGCTCTCTTTCATCAAGCCAATTTCATAGGCATTCTAAAAGAGGAGCGCTTTATTGCGGCCGTCGTTTCCTAAAGCCCCTCGCACTGTTAGCTTACACTCCGGCTTTCCCTTTCTCTCTTCATTTCTGCCCGCTTTCCTCCTCTCATTTCTATTATCGTTTGATTTGTGTGCGAGTTCTGCTTTTCTCCCGCCCCGTCCCATCATCCCTGTACCTCTCTCTCTCTCCTCTTCCCTCCTGCTCCACTGGCTTCTTAAAAGGATGATGGGAGCATATGAATAGCGCTGGAATTTATAGTCTGTTTGTGCGCTATTACATTTGAATAGGGAAACGCTTAAGTAGATCATACTGTTTCCTCCCTCCTTCCTCCTTCTCCTTTGTCTGTCTTCCTTTCCTTCTTTTCTTCTTCGGTTATGCTCTATCTAGATGTTGAATATTAGGTCATTTTTCTTTCTTTTAAGAGTTGTCTTGCCATTTCTCTCCATTCTCTCTCTCTCTCTCTCTCTCTCTCTCTCTCTCTCTCTCTCTCTCTCTCTCTCTCTCTCTCTCTCTCTCTTTTTCTCCCTCCCTCCCCCACTTTCTCACTATCACTAATGCCTCTTCTTCAAAAGTTTCTTTCTCCCCATTTGGGCTGAGTAGGTTATTATGTTTGAATAATGATATTTATCCACAAGACTGAGTGAATATCTGTGTGTGTGTGTGTGCGTGCGTGTGCGTGTGCGTGTGTGTGTGCGCGCGCGCGTGTGTGCGTGTGCGTGGGCATGTGACCAAGAGTGTGTTGTTTGAGTGTCTCTGAAGCCAGTGGGGAGCACTACTCACCAGTTGTCCCAATTGCTGTCACACATACACACACACTCGCCTACACATTTATGTTCATGCCGCTCGCTGAATTAGTTGTTATCCAAATAACACCCAACTGTCTCTCTTGCTGTGTGTGTGTGTGTGTGTGTGTGTGTGTGTGTGTGTGTGTGTGTGTGTGTGTGTGTGTGTGCGTGTGCGTGTGCGTGTGTGTGTGTGTGTTGACAGGACAACTGGTGAGCACTGACTATTCCTATAGGTCCCCGACTGGCATTGGCATTGGCAGCACCCTCCACACAGTGTGTGTCTGTTTGCATGCCAGCCTTGCAGCCACATTCTGATGAAAGTAAAATAAATTAGTTTGACAGTGAGTCATTTCCATGATGATGATGGTGCATCTACAAAAATAATAGCTCTCATTTGAAAGCCTGGTACATTTTGAGAATCTGTAGTCTCAGTGTGACTCAGGTGGGAACTTGGAATGAAAATGGAAAGTTAATACAAATACAAAAAAGAAAGAAAACAAACAATGTAGCTAGAGCAGTGGTTTTCAACCTTTTTCATAGCAGGGCCCATAATTTATTTCTGCATTTTAGCCAGGGACCACCATTTTCAAGTTTGTGTCCACAATGTAGTAGAGATAAGTGGCACAATGTTGGTCAAAATAACAATTCTTCTACATTTTGTAATTGCGTATAGATTCTTAAAAAGTAATTCAGATGTGTAAATATAATTTAACCCTTCCGTGTCCGTTTGGTTTCATTTTACACTCTCAAGAGTTACAGATATATGAAGGTCCCTTTGGTTACCAACTGGCCACCATTTAGCTGGGGACCACCTGGAATCCTGTCAGGGACCACTGGTGGTCCCCGGACCAGTGGTTGAAAACCTCTGAGCTAGAGGAAACCCAATTGTTCAATGTGCCAGGTTTTATAAAGATGACATGACATGGCCCTATACTGTATATTCCGGGGGTCAGCAACCTGCGGCTCAGGAGCCGCATGCGGCTCTAGAACACAGCCCTAGTGGCTCCCTGGCTGTAGAATTATTACATACACACATTGGGGTGATCCTCCAACATAATATAAACATTTCAGTCACTGGTAGCACCAACACGCCATGCGCTGTCTGACAGTTAACATAGCACTGGTTGGGCCAAGCCACAAAAGCCCAGCGCATATCAGAGATCAAGCTTTAATCTGAACCACCCATTTTCAACAATTTACTATATCATTAATATATATTTGAGATGTTGTGTGGACATGATAAAAAATGATGTTTCCTAGAAAAGGAGGTTTGAAAAAAACATCATTAACATGGTGAAACACAGCTTGATGGCGTTATCAATTTCTGTTTCACCATGTTCCGTGTTTTCTTTTAGGATTTTTTTTAGGACCTTTTTTCTGAGAGTGTACAAATGGAACCAAATGCACCCGCCAGGGTCCATTTGGTTCACATTTGTACACTCTCAGAAAAAAGAAAAAAAAAACATTGAAAATGGGTGGAATTCCCCGTTAATGGCTTATTAGGCTTAGATTTTCTGCGGCTCCAGACAGATTTTGAATTTATTTTTTGGACGAAAATGGCTCTTTCAACATCTTGGGTTGCCGACCCCACTATATTCCATGGGGTTTCAATCTGTTTTGACCCAGGGATCACCAATCTGACTAACAGTTACCTGGGGACCTCCACCATTGTGTTGGATGAGCTGACCAGGTCTGTCCCACATCTCGTGGGACTGTTCCATAATAGCACTACTGTCCCACATGCCTCAGATCTAGAATTGTATATGATTGAGGCCTAGATGGCTTTTGTTCAAGCTGTTGCAGGCTAAATTTCCCTTTTTGTCAGGGACCACCTGCAATACCTCTGGTTGAGAACCCAATCTATAAGCTGTATTTTTCTTTCTTTAAATGTTTGGCGTTAAATTAGGAATCTAATCTTAGCGTTCTGATATTAAATTGACGGCCCACTTGCAATACTCCTGTAGTCCACCAGTGGGCTCTGGTCCACAGGTTGAGAACCACTAGTCCACCTACATTCACAATTCTTTCTCACATTTAAGCAGAATAAATAAATAAATAAATAAATAAATAAATAAATAAATAAATAAATAAATAAATAAATAAATAAATAAATAAATAAATAAATAAATAAATAAATAAAAATGAAATAATAATAATAATTTTTTGGGGGGAAAAAAACGGTACAGGTTATCTACCGTAATCTTTTCAATTAAAAGGAAATGATAATTAGTTAGTAATTGGAACACTTTTGTAATCGTTATCTTCCAGTCTATTAGTTTTTTAATTTTGCGTTTTATCATTAAACAAGGTAATAACAATATTTCCAATTATGTTTGCTCTGCCTTAGCCTTGCCCTGACAAAAAATTAAAAATAATGACCACATCCGGTCTAGTGTATTCCACAATAGAAAGACTTTCTGCAAAAGCAGAAGGCCAGCAACACTCCATATTAGATGAATGTTTTCCAGGTGCAGAGCTCAATAATGTAATAGAAATTGAAAAAAAAAGAAAAAGCCATCAGACAAAGAATGACCTTTCCACGTTGTTTTTATTTACCTCTCATGTCAAACAATGGGCGCGTTTCGTCCTGATTACGCCATTCAGGTTGCATCTGAAATCAGTTGTAGTGAATATTAAATAATGCTGATACTTCCTTGCATTTTATTCACCTCAGCCTTCATAACAAAGCCAGTAGACTAAACTAGATCTATAATTTCACAGTGCTGACTTATTTAGTGAAGGAGGATTCAAGGGCAGTGCTACAAGAAAGGGAGGCTGCAACAATTCTGTCCTGTCTGACAGTTTGTCTGTCACCTTATTCAATTTCGGGGCAAAACTTTTAAAAACGGTTGAGAATTTATTTCATTTTTGTCGGATTATTCCGTCTTGGACTTTATTACATTCTTTTTTTTTTATTGCATTTTCTGACAATATTACATTTAGTGTTATTACCTTTTGTACTTCCACAGGGCCTGTGGAACTCCAGGGATCTTTGTGGAGATCCCGTGGGATTCTCAGCAGTACAAATGATTTGAAAGTTTCACTCTACTTTTTCCTTATCAAACACTGAAAAAACTAACAACCCATCTGCCAATCCATCTGCCAGTCACACTTGAAGCACTATTTTTGTAGAGTGTGTACCGCTATCACTGTTCAAAGCTGCATTGTCCCGAAGATAAGACGACCTCCTTTTTTAAAGAGTCATTTTTGGGAGAAGAACATTGAATAACAAATAGTACAGCCCCCAAATACGTATAATATAACAGCATTTTTCAACCATTGGTCCGGCGACCACCAGTGGTCCCTGAGAGGATTCCAGGTGGTCCTCAGCTAAATGACGGACAGTTGGTAACCAAATGGACCCTTATGGGTCCATTTGGTATCATTTTGCGATAATTAATTTGGTATAATTTGGTATAATTTACACATTTAGAATGTACACATTAAATGTAAAAGAATTGTTATTTTGACCAACGTTTTGCCAGTTAACTCCTAAATTGTGGACACAAACTTGAAAATCCTTAGTTTTGGGTCCGAGAGACTAAACTCAACATCAAGTGGTGGTCCGTGGCTAAAATGCAGGATAAATAGTGGGCCCTGGTATGAAAAAGATCGAAAACCACTGTAATACAACAGCATTTTTTAGGATATCTTCATTGGAGGAAAAAAAAACATCTTATATTCAATCCAATAGGGTAATTTGCTGAAAAGCAGGAGACCCATAGCATAATGCCACACTTACACCCATCACATATCCAATGGCCTTCCTTGGCCTTGGTCCTTCTTTGTCTCTGTGACGTGACCTCTGTCTCTGTGGGCAGTGCTTTCACATGCACCACAGCTACACCTCATTACATGCCTTTTCACCACACTAGGGACAAACTGCATTCACACAAAAAAAAAAACAGTGCAGAAAAGCTTATCAGGTCAGGCCTATTATCCTTCACGTGTCCATAGCTTGTGTCACTGTGATCCTGTGGTCAGGGAGAGCGTTTTAATGGATGTGTGTGAGTGAGTGATTGTTGGGTCTTTAAAGCTGCTGGCTGGGGCTGGGGAAAGCCTGCATCAATATGCATGATGACATAGATCATATGAACCACCGTCATCAGTGCTTCCCATGTGTTCCCATGTTCCCTTGCTAATTTAACCGCAGAAAGTGTGTGCGTAAGCGTGCATGTGTGTGAAACCAAATGAGGAGGAGAGTGAGAGAGAGAGAGGGAGTTGGCCTATTGCAGATATAGTGACTGCTAACTATATGTAGGTCTCCAGTTCTTTTTCCTGTAAATTGGATCATTGCATACAGCCTTAGTCCTTACTGAGTAAGAGTGCAGCTAGAGAGAGAGAAAGGCAGTTTTCTGCCCTACTTAAAGTCTCTAACTATACTCTTTTTTCCCCCCACATTCATCCTATTCACCTCTTCATGTCCTTCCTTCCTTCATCCCTTCCTTCCTTCCGTCCTTCCTTCCTTTTGTCGCGTTGTGTCATGTCCTATTATGGTTTCCTTAATCCTTCACTTTCTGACTCTTTTCTTCACATCCACGTTCTATAAATTTACCTTTTCGGCCTTTGTTCTCCCACTGTTCTTCATCCTCGTATGCCTCTCGTGTGCCATCATCATCATCATCATCATCATCATCATCATCATCCCTCCTACATGTATATCATTATGTCTTTTTATCATTACGATCCGTTTGCCCATCCCTATAGTCTCTGTTCTTTTCCCAATGGCAATTGCAATGGTGTTCAACCTCTCCAAGCTTTGACCCACTAATATATTCAGAATTTAACTCTGACCTGCTCTTGGAATGATATGAGTTGAGAATTCTAGGATTTGAGGCATGCCATTTTGTTTGCCTCGTTTCCACAGACAAATATTGTGGTTCGCTAGTAAGAGACCACAGTATTTATTGCACAAGTGAGATGTACGTGCATGAGGAAACCGAGGAGGGCGAGACTCAAGGTGGGGGCGTAGTCTCGTAAGCGTGACGACCGCCGTGCTCGGCCCAGGAGCCTTCGGTCACGATGACCGCCGTGCTCGGCCCGGGAGCCTTCGGTCACGATAACCGCCGTGCACGGCCCGGGAGCCTTCGGTCACGATAACCGCCTGCACGGCCCGGGAGCCTTCGGTCACGATGACCGCCGTGCTCGGCCCGGGAGCCTTCGGTCACGATGACCGCCGTGCACGGCCCGGGAGCCTTCGGTCGCAATAACCGCCGACAGCATTCGGGGCTCCGAGGAGAAGAAGAGAACAAACGTTATGAGGCAAGGCTGATGATGATGGGGGATAGATGGGGAAGAGGAGGGGGGGATTTGACAGCGCAAAGCAGTATCAAGCAGGATTATTTTGACAGCGTAAAGCAGTATCAAACAGGTAAGAGATGAGAGAGGAGGTGTATTTAAACTGCAGGAATGTTAACATGATTGGCTGGACGTGATCAGGAGACAGGGAACAGGAGTGTTGGCTGAACTTGGTCATGGGATAAGAGCGGGGGGTGATCAGGTTGAACAGTGGATGGTCTCCTCTGCCTCTGCAAGGCAATTGGTCTTATTTATTTGATAATTTGGCCAATCCTTGACCAGATCACTTTTGATGCTGTTTTGCAGAGATTGCCCCCTCTGCAGCTCTCCATACCTCCACTGCTTTGAGTTAATAATCAATCTTTTTACTAAAACTTTGAATGTAAAAAAAGCGAAATTGGCGATTCTACAATTTCACACCTGGTTGTGTAGTCGGTCAGCTATTTTTGTACAGTATAGGGGTTAACTTTATTCCTAGCTGTCTTCTTCACTCATTTCCCCTCCTCCCCTCTCCTCACAGTTCACACACTTGTATGAAGTGGGCGGCACTGGAAATCCCCTCCCCTCCATTTGTAAGGAGTTGTTCATCCAGCATTCTCCCCTTTTTCACGCCTTCTTGATGGGCGGGACCTATGTGACAGAAAACATGTCACAGTAGTGTAACCCTGTAGTCCTCTCCTCTATGTGTGGGCTGGTGATCGGTGAGTTTACACGTGTTTTCAGGCAGGGCACAGCTCTAAAACTTTCCACAAACGTGAGCGTGTGTGGGTGCACACATGCGTGTTTGTGCGTGTCCAAGTGACCGCTACCCCCCCCCCCCCCCCACCTTGCACTTCTGTGTATGTGTTTGCACAAGCATGTGCTGCACACGCATTTGCGCCACTGCCATAAATCACGTCGCTGCTAAGACAGGCAATTGCGGCAGGGAGATGAAGTGAATTGTCCTGTTATTAACCCTGATGTAAGATCTGTGCATGCGAGTGTGTGTGTTCGAATCACTGTGGACATTAATATTTCTGTATGACAATGTAAGTGTGCATGTTAGACAGAGAGAGAATTGGGTTCTATTAGAAAACCTGATCGTCTGTCCAGGGGAATTGGGTATTTTATTGGTAGCATCAACTTTTACTGTTCCATCTGCCTGCTAGGAGGTCTTTGTGCACGCACCCACAGTGTGTGTTTGTGTGTGTCTATTTGTGTGTGTTTGAGTGTGTCTGTGCGTGCGTGTGTGTGAAAGAGAGAGTTGTTAAAGACCCCGGAAGATGGGGACAAAGGTGAAATGGTTTTTGGAATGGCTTTGTGAGATGGCACACAATCAATTCACTCCACCTACTATTTGTTATGTAATAAAGGGGAAGTAAAGATTAATGAAAAATACATTTTCATTGTTAACCGTTCTGATACGGTTCAGTGGATAGGTTGGGTGAGATTTGAAATATGAAAGATTCAATTGTATTTTTATTTATTTTTTGGGGGGTGAAGGGGGTAGATAAGCAAAGCTAACTGAGGCTTATCATCAACCTTGTCCAGGGCAATGTTTCTGTTCACTAAAAATGACTCGGCTTTGTTCAGACAAATCCAATTTGTTTCTCAAATAATGATCTGTACAACCGACTGTCCAGACAGTAATCAGATCGCCTTTGTACATCATCAACCTATCTGCATTGCTTACTGTGATAACAATGTAACGACATGCGTGTGAGAATGTCTTTTAGACTCTTATCAGTATAAAGGGTTGTTCGCAAATAAATAGCTGATTCAGAGGCTCACAATACCTGGGTTGCTCTGTGACATATTGTGAGATGTGCTCAAATCTATCTCATTCTTATTCTAGATGGTATCACAATATGGTTCTGGAGGTGTAGAACGGAGGCACAGGCAGAGTTGTAACATTTTTGTGAACGTTTTATTACCTAGAAGACCTCACAAGGAAAACACAACACAAGGAAGACTATATAGATTACACAGAAGAGAGATGACTAGGATTATACAATAATACAGGTGAGACAAGGCAGGTATACAGAAAACAAGGCAGACGGGAAAGCACAGAGCACTGCTACAAAATTAGATATGGAACACACATGCAAGTAAAAGTTCCCAAACTAATGAACAGAGACAAAGTCCAAGGGCAGAGGAGCTGACCGTGACAGATAGGTCTACAGTATATCTCTGAACTGGGGCGCCAGTCTGAACATGAAAGTGCAGGAGTGGCGAAAGCAATCCTCGACAGTGATGGCTGTCACGACCGTTTTATAACCTTCACGGCCGCTTTGCATAACAATTGCATCTGTTTTGCATAACGGTCGCAATGGTTTGTATAAAGGTCAAGGTCAAGGGCTAGGTTTAGGCATAGGTTTTACTGAGGTTATGTTTATTGGGTGAGGGGTTAGGGTCAAGTCTAGTAGGGAAAACGGTTGACTGTTATGCAAAACAGCCGAGTGTTATGCAAAACAGCTGCGACTGTTATGCAAAATGGGCATGATTGTTATGCAAAACGGTCATGGCAGTTATAAAACCGTTGCGACGGTCATCACAGTCCAGGATTGCTTTCGCTGGCTCTCTCAAAGTGTCTCAAAGGGTTTGGATGAATATGAGTGACATAATCAGTGGTCAGCCCTGTCTGGCTCTGGCATGGCATCTAGGCTATATTGCACTCAACTTAATGGTCGTACGCATAGAAAAAAAAACTAACTATAACGTATCAATGTATCAAAGGAACATTGTGGTGGGGCAGGTAAACCATATGCTCAGCATATTAAAGGAAAACATTTCCTATTTCACCTCTCATCTAACAAAATAAAAACGTCTTTTTGTCTTCGTCCCCTCCTTCTGTTTATTGGTTACTCCCTGCGTCACCACGTGTTGTGTTTACAGGGCAACAGGGTGCAAAGGAGCGCAGCGGTGTCCTCCTCACGGAGACAGCTGAGTGAGTGTCTCTGTTATGATGTCCTCTGTCACCTAAATGTGCTGTTGTAGAGAGGTCTTTACACCCAGGCTTGGCTCATCAACACATCACTTCACAAACCTGTTGGGGGAATACTACTCCTTTTCAATGTTTTACATCATCACCGAGATGTAGTTTTTCAGACCTCCAGTTCTAGGCAACAGAGAATGGGGGGACATTAATGTCATTAATATACAATTTTGGACAATTTTCTTTGACCAAAAATGTGTTTTAGGAAACAATTTTGAGTTTTGTTCTCAGTACATTATATCGGTATATAGGGTACTGAGAGTAAAGAACACACAAAAACATACTCCTAAAATGTTATTGGATTATTTATTTGAAGTGAAATGATGGTGAATGAGTAACGTGAGCCAAGGGAGTTGATAATCAATCAATTCCTAGTGTAGAGAACCTCTGATGTACTTACTGTAGAGAATGTCACATGCACTACCTTGTACCCTATACTGTAGACCAGAATGCTGCCTACATACTGTACCTGTCCCTATTGTAGACCAGAATGCTGCCTACATATACCTGTCCCTACTGTAGACCAGAATGCTGCCTACATATACCTGTCCCTACTGTAGACCAGAATGCTGCCTACATATACCTGTCCCTACTGTAGACCAGAATGCTGCCTATACTTATACCTACCTTATCCCTAAAGTAGACCAGAATGCTGCCTATCTAGTGTATACATGGCATGAACTGTGTTAATTGAACTCTGAGAATGGACAAATGAAACCCAAAGGCCACATTTACACACTATTGAATTACAAATTACAGGACTTCGCTGTAGACAACACAACAGTGACTAAATAGTATTATTTCTGTTCCACTACACTACATTTTCTATACTGTCCATAATGGTGAAAGTAATATTAATAGTGACATCTTGGACACCCCTGCACATATTTGAGCTAATTATACATGACAAATTATATTTTCAGATAGTGAAAAAAAGTTTGTATGTGGTTTCTTCTTTTCAGTAGACTGATTCAAGTCTCTGACAAGCCAAATTAGTGCATGCCAACGGTTTAACACATCATTTAATAGTACTAAAGGATGATACTTTTACTGTGATATGCAGCCCAAATTCAGAGAACGCAAATTCTGAGAATACACTGCCATTATGTAGAAGAGAGCTGCTTCCAAGCACTTATCTTCCACACACACACGATTTAGATCTAGATTTCACAAGAGGAAAGGAATCTCGTGAGATCAGAATGCATTCATGGGATAGGTAAAAAGCAGTGCTTTGAAATGGTTTCAGATAGCCCATTGTTTATTGAGTATTAGGTTGTCATAGGTTTGGGGAATTATCTAAAGGTGATAAAAGAGTATTAGGTTGTCATGGGTTTGGGGAATTGTCCAAAGGTGATAAAACATCAAGGATAAAACACTAAAGTCAGTGATGTATTTCCATTGTGGTCATTATTCTTGGGCAAACAAAACATTAAACTTTTAGACAGATGTGCTAATTGAATTTTTCTAGGTTGGCTCCCTGCTTACCTACCTGTATATGAATAAATAATTAGTAGACAGTTATTGATCCTATGAGGGGATCTCAGTAGACTTAATATACTATAATATATCTATGGGGGATCTCAGTGGGAACAACGGATGGTCAGGACTCGAACATGCGCTGCTGCTGTACTTGCAGCTTAGGTTAGGGTTTAAGGTTGTTGGTCTAATGCTGGAACTAAAGCCTGTATTCTAAAGCACTCTAGCATGATAGAAGATTCGGATTAGGATTCAGAGCGCCATTGTCTTTGAAGAAGTGTCCTCCACTGTTTGTGGTGTGAACTTTGACCCTTACCTGTCATTGCACTATGACCTTGCAACCTGCCTGTCATGGCCTTTATTGACTCCACTGACCTGTGATCTTACACCTGACCCCTCAACCTCACCGTGTGCATTTGCATGTGCATACACACACACACACACACACACACACACGCACACACACACACGCACACACACGCACACACGCACTCACACACACACACGCACTCACACACACACACACACACACACACACACACACACACACACACACACACACACTCACACCCACACCCACACTCACACACACACACACACACACACACACACACACACACACACACACACACACACACACACACACACACACACACACACACACACACACAGTTTAAACTGTGCCAGCTGTGTTGTGTACTGTAGGTGGTCTCTTTCTGCCTTGACCTTCACAAACAACATGATCTATTGTTACCTCCCTGACAACACACACACACACACACACACACACACACACACACACACACACACACACACACACACACACACACACACACACACACACACACACACACACACACACACACACACCTAGTTCCTAGGTGAGTTGCATTCTTATAATATCTCTGCAGTGCGAAAGTGTTCATACAGTACAGTTCCTGCTCAGGTGTGTGTGTGCATGTGTGTGTGCATGTGTGGGTGCGTGTGTGTGTGTGTGTGTGTGTGTCCATCTAAGGATCAGCTTGTTGGTTTATTACTGACTCCTGATGTTAACACACTGCCTGTGGACGGGCGACTTTATCGCCAAATGTATAATACTCCTCTCCTGCCAGGTGACAACCAGGTAGCCCAGTGTGTGGTATAAATATAAATACATTTAATTAGAATGATTGAAAGACAGCACTCACTGTTCATCTCCAGCCTTTGGTTTATATCCAACTCAGATGGTGGCAGCCGTGATACATAGTGCATGTGCACATGCGTATGGGCCGATATAGCCTTTAGAAAAGCTCCTCCCTGGCTGCTTTTCTGGGCAATTCAGCACCGAGCCTGCGCTTCGTGACATCGCACATAAGGGGACGGTATATACAGACGGACCAACATCCGGTCTGACTAGACCTAGACTATTTAAGCTGAAACAACATCTGGTCGCGGTGCTGTGGAGCTTCAAAATAAGGGTATATTCAGCATGCTAGTTGGCACTGGTTCGTAAATGGGAGATCACAGCGCAGCAGCGAGAGGATTAAGGAGGCTGTGCATGTGTATGTGTGTGTGTGTGTGTGTGCGCCGCACGCACTTCTGTGTTTTATTTGTTGTTTTTCTCCAGCGCTGACAGTTATGTGATTCTATTATCAAGGCAATGGTGGTAATGCAGGACTTGGAAGGGAGGCGAGTGCAGGGCTGTAGGCCACAGTACAAATCACTGGATGCCAGTGAACTGATCACATTAAAATCCTCACTGTTTAATTCATCAACAACAATTACACTATTGTCATTTAGCTACTTGTGTAGAGCTAATAAATACTAAAAAATAATTTAGACCAGGGGTTTTCAACCAGTGGTCCGGGGACCACCAGTGGCCCTTCCAGGTGGTTCCAGGTGATGAATAGTCGGCCCTGGTATGAAAAGGGTTGATATAGATCATTTACCATTATATACATGTTGTGCCTCAAAATGGTGCATACATATAGTGCCTTTACCCAAGGTGCATTACATTCACACATTCTCACACATGTTCACACAGCCATGGCAACGGAAACCATGCAAGGCACAACCAGCACTTCCGAGGCAATTTGGGGTTAGGTGTCTTGCCCACGGACACTTCAACATGTGTACAGGAGGAGCTGGAACTCAAACCGCCAACCCACAGAGCATTGGACGACTGGCTCTACCTCCTCAGGCACAGTTGCCCCAAGACAGTATAGCAGTGTCTCCCAGACTTATTCATTTCAAGGATTCCCTACTTGACATTAATTACCCTGCGACCATTTGGCCACCTGTTGTAATGTATAGGGTGTTGAGACCTCTGTACACCTAATGCTGTGCTCTCACTGAGGTGCATTGTTCAGTCCCATGCAGGCTCCCATGGGAGGTCTGCTGGTTCTGCCCTCAGCAGCTGCTAGAGGGCATCAGTGAGCACCAATCGCATACTTATGTACTGTATTGTACTGTACAGTAAATGCAGCCAACCAATAGTTGTCAGAACCGTGTGTGTGTGTGTGTGTGTGTGAGTGTGTGTGTGTGTGTGTGTGTGTGTGTGTGTGTGTGTGTGTGTGCGCGCGTCTGTCATTCACACATAACCTGATACCAGCCTAGCCTAACCTGAAATGATTTGGGATTAGGGGAGGCGGGGTGCCGTCCGTTTTTGGACGGCATATGAGCTGATCTGATTTGATCTCACCAGCGTGTCGTCATCCCCGGCCCCTTCTTTGCCTCTCCACTGCTGTTCTAAGTCCACATCATTTGGAGCGACGCCCACCCCAAAAAGTTTACTTCTAGGCTACCGTGGCTAACAAATTAGTCCAGCCTAACACGGACAAAAATGAAAGCCTGCGTGTTGAGGCTAGTGCATGTCTATGTCTACATTACCTATGGCATGGCCGCTTCAGTGACGTGAATGAAAGATTCCTTCACCTATCCGCACACACACATTTTGAAGTGTGTGCGTGTGTGCGCATCCATGCAAATGCATGTGCGTGCATATCATTGTGTTGTTCACTAACATCGGATGTGTGTCATTCTGCCGGCGATACGTTCATAGTCCAGGCAGGCTCTAGATCTTATCCCTCTAACATCACCATCTGCACTACCTCAGGAAAGCTGCTGTATGTGGAACTGTGTGTGTGTTCGTGTGTGCGCGTGTGTTAGTATGTGTGTGGCCAACCAGCTCCAACCTTGGCTCCCAGCCATAACACTTATCTAACTGTGATCCACAACACTTCTCGCTGTGACTACTAATTATAGACAGAGGCACTCAAACACGTGCACACACGCAACGCACACACACACACACACACACACACACACACACACACACACACACACACACACACACACACACACACACACACACACACACACACACACACACACACACACACACACAGAAGCTCTACATGCATGCTCTGTTTTCTTCTATGCTCACTAATGAGTAAACCTCCCTGCGGAAGCACCTCACCACCTACGGTCTCCTGTGTTGATCATTGCTGGCCAGTAGAACTACCTCCCCTACATAAACTCCCCAGGCAGTCCTGCATGAATTCATCCAGTAACTGACTTAGTGCCAAGATCCGCCTCTGATTGGCCTTAATAGTAGCATGGTAGCAGGGGCGTTTTTGCCATTAGGCAGACTAGGCAGTTAATATGCTAGCATTATGTTCTTTAGTTTAAAAATAGTCCATATTTTTATCCCTTGGGGGGGCGCTACAGGAGATTTTTCCCTGGAGCCACCCCTTACCAAATGGACCCTTACGGGACCCGTAAGTGTCCATTTGGTAAGGGGTGACTCCAGGGAATATCTTGCCTGGGGCTCCAAATTGCTTAGAAACGCCACTGCGAATATGACACATGAGTAGAGACGAAGAGGCATCCGGTAAGGCCAATCAGTCCACTGCTGTATCTATACATGTGCCAGTCCTCCATTCACCCAGAGAGAGAGAGAGAGAGAGATGAAAATCACGGAAAATCAACTCCCAAAAAAGTAATAGTGGAGGAAGAAAAAATGGAAGCTGTAGGAGAAAGCATGATAGAACACAGCGATGAAATAACTGTAGGGTGAAGGATCAGCACTGAGGATGAGAGAGATGAGCTGAGTGCCAAGAACAAGCCAAGGAGCCAAGAGATAGGAATCTGTGTGTGTGACGTGTGTGCGTGTGTGCGTGTGTGCGTGTGTGCGTGTGTGCGTGTGTGCGTGTGTGTGTGTGTGTGTGTGTGTGTGTGTGTGTGTGACGTGTGTGACGTGTGTTGCTTATGAGAAGGAGTAAAGACCAAGGGATTTTTTGTTTACTTACTGAGTGCATTAATCTGATTCCTGGTTTCTGTCGCTCTCAGTCTGTTTTTCCTCTCTGTATCATTCCGTTCCTCTCTCCCTCTCTCTCCCCTATATGACTTTATGCTGCAGGTCTCACATCGCAGCAATTTGTGAACATGACACCCTATGAAATACTCTGAACCTAAAAACGCTTTGTTTCATTTTTACATAAAATGCGAGAGTGTTACACACCGCTGATACAAGCAATTATGTACAGTGTGCTACATCACATTAGACGCAAGTCATTGCACTTGGGGAGTGGTGGTGGTGGTGGTGGGTGGGGGGGGGGGTGGTAACAGAGGAGCTGCATGGAGCAGTTTGCAGTTGATAATATCTTCGCGAAAATCCCTTGAATCTTTCAACAGTCGAAAATCCCTTGAATCTTTCAACAGTCTCATCTAAATAAACGTTCCTGTGACAACACACACAACTGTCAGCATGTATTGGTGGCCTTATTGCACATGGAACTCAAATCAAGTTCAACACACATGAACAAAGTATGATCGCTGTGGCTGGGGGGTGGTGTCAATGTTTTTCAGGACCAGGACGTCTTAGCTGAGAGAGAGTAAAACAGAGAGAGAGAGAGAGAAAGAAACACCCACCACTACAGATTGTAGAACATTTTGTTTTTTATATATTGTGGTACATTTCTTTGTACACTTGTTTTGACAACACAACCATCAGTGTTGAATCTTTGAATCAATTACTTTTTTCCCATTATCATTTTGACTGTTGCCTCTTCACTTTTTCCGCCTCCACTAAACCTCTTTGCTGAAAAACAGCAAGTATTGTGAGCTACTGTGAGTTATTGTCAGCTAATGTTCCGGGGTTGCTTAATGCAATGTTACAAATAAAAAGGTTGTTGTATCTCTACACAAACCCAGGGGCGGATCTAGGCATGGGCATGGGGGGGCAATGCCCCCCTAAATGCCCTGACTGCCCCACCAAACATGATGGCATGCAAAACAACCCAAATTTCAAAGATATTTCAAATTAATGTGCTTACAGTATAATTAAAATGATTTGAAACACTACTACTGCTACTAACTATAAATACAATTATCTCACCACTAAACCAACAGCATTTCATCGTTGAAAACAGAAAAATCTCTGAGTCAGACCTTTAGCTTTATGCATGCTGCGTGTCTTTTGCAACTTCAACAACTGATGTTATTATTGATGCTTTACATACATAATATAAGTCCTGTAACTGAAAATGGTATGGTTGCGGCTTCATCGATGAAGCCGCCCCCATACCATTTTTCTGGTTCCCCAACCCCCTGTTGAAGACCTCTGCTGGAGCTCATCCAGGTGCAAATCTCCCCAAACATGTCGACCTTCAACAGTTCACAGAGTGACCATGCCACTAACGAGGGAGTGAACCCAAACAGCACCTGGCGTTGCTCTGAGCCGCCTCCTTCCACACACTGCCGGGAAATCCCAGCATGCCGTTTTGTTCGCCTCCGCAGTTCCCCCGTTGACAGTAACGTGAACAAAATGCAATTTTCGCACCGTGGTAGCGAGTAAATAAGGCTGTGGGTGTGTCATAAACAAATTACTGCCCGGCATTCGGCGTTGCCCGAGTTTGTCCTTTTTGCAGGCTCTGCCCTACCAGGTGATAATCTTTCTGCGACGCGGGGCATGTTGTCCCCATTCTGCATTGTTTTGCATCGAATGGGCCGAGAGGGTCGGCCACTTCTCCAAATGCCCTCTAATAACTTTATCAAGGTAACTCTACCACCCACTACCACCATCGACACCAAGCCACACCCCCCCCCTCCCTCTCTCTCGCTACGGCTCTCCCCCCACTCTTTCTCCCCAACCCATCCCTCTGTAATGCTGACAGAACAGAACAAACAGGACAGAATAGAGGAGGACAGAAGGGCCCATGGTGACTACCGCTGTGAGCTCTCCACCCCTAATAACCCCACCTAGCTCCAGGGGCACTGCAGGGGGGGAAGTATGGGAGCTGTCAGCAGAAGGTGTGTGTGTGTGTGTGTGTATGGGGGAGTGGGTGTATATATATATAGCAGGTGTACGGTGCTGTATGTGTGAGAAAAGACAACACACACACACACACTCCACTCTGTGTGGTTCTCTTTCGCTCTCCTCCCCCTGAGCGGCATGGGGCAGGGCGGGCACCTAACTGGGCACAGATGGCACCGGCAGACAGGCGCCGGGGATGGCCTCGCAAACACATCAATAGGGTTAGCAATTAGCATTATTCCAACAATGACACCGGGTACACACGGAGCAAGTACAGGGGGAATGAGTCACGGTGTGTGTGTGGGTGTGGGTAGGGGTGGTTTGTTACAATGTAGGCGGATGAGAGTTCTGATGGCAGCAGAGGGAAAGTAGGTGGGGGGTGGGAGGTTTTGGGGTGAGGGAGGAGGAATGGGAGGAGGAGGAGACACAGATACAAAAGACGGCGGACAAATCCTAAATATACAGAGACGGTCAAATGGAGGAAAGTAGGGGAGGAGGGGGTTGGGTAGGGGTGTCACAAGTTCATTTTGAAACAGAGGAGAGTAACGCAGTGGTTTTCAACCAGTGGTCCGGGGACCACCAGTGGTCCCTGAGAGGGTTCCAGGTGGTCCCCGGGTAAATGATGGAAAGTTCGTTAACCAGATGTAACTCTTGAGAGCGTAGAAAAATGAAACCAAATGTACCCTTGCGGATCCGTTTGGTTTCATTCATATTCATCATCTGAATTAGCCCAAATCTACACAACTAGAGGTCTAGGTTCGCCTGTTATGTTTCCGAAATCCAGCCTGGAATTGGTGATAAAAACTGAAGAAATCTTTTTTGGGTTTTGGGTCTGTGGGTCTGAAATGTCATCAAATGGTGGTCCGTGGCTCAAATGCTGAATAAATAGTGGTCCCTGGTATGAAAAAGGTTGAAATTCCCTGACGTAGAGGATGAGCGGGAGAGAAGCGTGAAGTAGTGTTAGGCGTGTGTGTGTGCGTGCGTGCGTGTGTATGTCTGTGTGCTTGTGCACATGCCCACGTGTCTGTGTGCTTCACTGCTCTTATCAGAAGCGGTTTGGTGCAGGCAGGTCCTCTCTGCCTCTTGGCACCCTCTCACCTCTCTGGCTCTCTGCTGCCTTCATCCACTTTGACCCTCACTCTATCATGTTGTTTATCTCCTCATGGCTTCCCCTTGCTTGTTTTTTTCTTCCTTCCTCCTTATTGGCTAATGGTTACAGTACAGTATCTCCCTCTCATTCCCTCCAGTGCTGAATACCATATCAGTTGGTTGGTTTCATATGAATTCCTTCTCTCGCTTGCTGCAGGTTTACATAATTATTATGTCTTCAATTTGACAGCACCAGACATTTGCGTGTGTGTGCGTGTGTGTGCGTGTGTGTGTGCGTGCGTGCGCACGCTGTGTGCTGTGTGTGGGCGTGCGTGTGTGTGTGTGTGTGTGTAGATGCCGGTTAGTATTTAAAGGGCGAGGTAGAAATTAACATTTTAACGCCAGCATCAAGAGACCTCTCTCGCTTGCTTTCCATATCTTGCAGCCTCTCCCTTGCACTCTCTGCTCACCAGCTTTCCGATAATGCCCAGTAGTTTACTTATCAAGCCAATCTTACTGAGATACTGCATTTGGTCTGGGAATGGACTGGCTTGATTGGCATTGATAAAAGGAAAATCAGGCAATCCACCATCAGCATAATGATTGTCCGCCTTGTCTTAACACTCTCAGTGCCAGCACTTTTTCATATTTTTTTAGGTAGCCTCGACACCCAGGCTTTCATTTTCGTTCGCGTTGCGCGAAAACGGAAAGCCTGGACTAACTTGTTACACAAAGTGGCCTTGAGGGGGGAGTCAAACTTCCGGGGTGGGCGTCGCTCTAAATGATGTGACGTATCACAGCAGTGGACGGCCGTGGGAGGGGCCGGGGATGACAGATCAGCTCGATCTGCCGTGTGGATCCCACGGCACCCCGCCCCCCCCAAGGCCAACATCATTGCGGGTTAGGCCAGGCTAGGTAGCTAGTGCCAGCGATTTTCATTTAAAAGTCATATTTCATATTTCGGTCCATGTTTCCCATCGGACAAGTTAGTTGGCGACACATCTCCGGTCCCTGTTTGGTCCGTCCCTTATTTTGGTCCGTTCTGAATGGAATATGCGATCGCTGCTCGCTGCTGTTATCATTGGGATCGTATCAAACCAGCGACGGTATGCAACGTAGAGTGACGTAGATCATCCTAAGCGGCATTGGTCATAACTATTATTTGATAATGATAAGCCTGATGTAGCTCTACTTCAAGGGCACGAAAACTATTAAGCACAGCTGTGTCCACACTGGGTAACAGGAAGGCTCGGACCATCAAGTTGTGTTTCACCATGTTAATGATATTTCTTTTAGGACCTTTTTTTCTGAGAATGTACAAATGGCACCAAATGGCCCTCCTGGGAGCTCAGTTTTCTGAACAACATTTAGGCTGGTCCGAGTATTATTTGGCCCAAGCCTTCATGTATTCCCACACTGCAACATGCTCACGGACGGTGAGGGGTAGAGGAGGCTTGTTGTTTTAGAAGATATTGAACAAAATGACAGGATTAAAGTTGGCGAATATGCGTTATTTAAAATGGATCGCACCGCAACGTGCTCACGGTGCAGTCAGGGGTAGGGCTGAGGATGCTTAGCAACTCAGTCGGCTTGCAGCATGTGACGAGGAGAAGAAGTGTCAAGACGGGCATTATAAGGTTGATATTGGTAGAATCGGCTACTATCTCCTGCTCTCCTTCTCTCCTGCTCTGGCTCTCTTTCCCACTCCTTGTCTCTCTTCCTCCCTCCTTCTCTTTCCCTCTCTCCATCTGTCTCTACCGTCCGCCTTTATCGTATCCAATAGATTCATCAAAATGCACATACCAGTAAACCCGATCCGAAACAAAGTGACAAAGATGGCAAATCAGGGAACAAAGTCACATTACAATTACAATTAAAATCTGACAGGCATGAGCTGCAGATGAAATGAAATGTACATTATGTGGACCCGAGTGGATCCTTGCAATTCTGCAGAAGCAGAGAGTGCAAGGGCGTTTTCCACTCCTTTATTCTCCTCCTCGTACCTCGACAGCATACACTCTATGGCCACACACAGTCATTTCGGCTGTGTGCTGTATAACTTGATCGTCTGTCATAATATTTCTCTCGGCGTTCCTGTGCAACCTTCCTTCCTTCGCGTTCACCTTCAACGATGTATTCATAATTACTGCACACCCACCCACCCCCCGGTGGGCAACTCAGCACTTCTAAAAGACGAGGAGGGGCAACAGCTGAATGGGCAGACTCTGCTGTAGTTATCTTAGACCCATATCCCATATGGCTCTGTTATGGACCGTTTTGAACACATAAAGTAGGGCTCTGTTTACTCCTTTACAAAACATTTCGCTTTTTTCTGGGCCCATAACAAGGAGGTACTTTGAGACAAAATAGATGCGTCATGTTGCACACAATAAGCATCAATCTTTCCTATATCATTATGCATGTTATATTAATGTCTTTACCTGGAAATATCCATTCACAGCAATACACTGGCCGCAGGATGAGTCATTGAGTTCACCTTGTAATATCCTAAACTTATCTCTCTCCATGCACCTCTCACTGTACCTTTCCCTACCCCCCCCTCTCTACATGTATCACAGATCAACACAGATCTATACACACTACAAGCACATGTATTACGTAAGTTGGTGTTTGTTGTAGCGGAAAGTCACTGGAAATGCAGACAATACAGGAGTAAACTCAAACATGGACACAACAGACAAGCACACTCAAACACGGCTACCAGCACACAAAGCAATTTGAGATGTCAACAGTTAAACCGTTTTTTTTAAATACCTGTTGTTATCAGCCCTTGCAGGTAGTGTTTACCTCTGCTGTATTTTTGTGATTTCACTGTTGTTTTGGTGGACAGGGATGATTGAAACACCTTGAATACTGCTTCTTCAATGACTGGTGTCCTGCTGGAGTCTGGCACTCCTTTTCTCTGCGCCAAAAATACTGGAAACAAACTGTTCTTTTTCACCCAACATTAATCCCAGTATTGAGACATTAGGGTTCACATGGTTAATCATAGACGTTGCACGTGCACCTTCCATGTCACCTGAAATATACACATTCTCAAAAACACAACTAACGGCACTTAATTGCAACATGAATCAAGTTGAAATTGGGTCTGTGAGTGGCTGCTCTGTGACAGAGAGATTTTAACCTAATATAGCCAAAAGACATTGGGCAGAGTTTGCAAATACTCTTCTGAAGAGAACAATAGACTGCTGTATTTGTAAAAATAATAATAGCTACTTAGGCTCTATATCAGTGGTCTTCAAAATGGCAAATTGACATTCGCTGCACAGTGGTCTGACAGTGCACCGTGCGGTTGTGTGTGTGTGTGTGTGTGTGTGTGGGGGGGGGGGGGGGGGTGTTGTGTGTTGGTTGACAGTTCACAGTGCTGAGCTTTTTGAAGTACTTTTAGTTTTGCCCACAGAAGGCAACAGTAGAAGTCTGGTTATCAAACTTGAATGAAAATCATGCGCTCAAAGTTCGTCAGCATCAGAATGGTGGGCACTGAAAATCGGCATTTCAAAGAGGACCGGGCTGAAGAATATGCATTCATCCTCACTTCAACGTGCACCAGACCTGTCAGCCCAATATGCCAAGTGACAGTATCTCTGATGAAGAGAGGCAGCGACCATGTTTGAAGTCAAACAGAAAGAGGAAATTACTTCAGATTCCACAGCAACCAGTAGAACTGAATTACTGGCTGGTGATTTGATTAAACACCTGTGTGATGGAATAAAACAATGGATAGTGCAGCAGTGCCATTAGCTGTGAGAGTAGACTTTTAGGCGGTCTTGTGTGGTGCAGGTTTGAGAATGACTGAGAATAACATCGCAAAAGCATACAGTACAGCATAATTAAAAATAAAAATAGCAAATAAAAAGATAATAAGGTGCCTACCCTTGCACACTTTGGACGTCAGTCATAGCCACATGGAGTGGGATCTGAGAAATCATCAATTGATTCAGTCTAACCATGAGGCAGGAATAAACATATCTCCACCAGCCTTAAAAATTACCAGAGGATCTCAAGCAAGGGGAGTGCACCCCCCATCCCCACCCACCCGCCGTTTCAGGTACACACGCTATCTCTGAACATTCTCTTCTAAGGAACACAGCACCCTATAGGGCTCAGGTGTCAAACTCGCAGCCCGTGGGCCGATTTATCATGCTCAGTTTGAACCGTGTCTGTGATTGTAAATGTAAGTGAGCGTGGAGGTGTTGCTACTTTGTAGATATGGGAATCGTGTTTTTGTGTGTCTGTGCATTCACACGGTGTTCATATTTTGATTTATTTTCAAACTGTGTGTGTGTGTGTGTGTGTGTGTGTGTGTGTGTGTGTGTGTGTGTGTGTGCTGTGTGTGTGTGTGTGTGTGTGTGCTGTGTGTGTGTGTGTTTGATCATATACCGATGTACAGTCTAAATCTTTCTAGCAGAATACTACTGTACATCAGAACAAACACGATTATCTTCACCAACAAAAACAAATTTCTTCCCATATGCAGCCTTGACTCATTTCCACCTCAAAAGGCCTATGCTGTTAGTTGAAAAGCGTCGCAAAAGGAAACGCATATTGTTCACTGCTGTTAGTTGAAAAGCAAAGCATGCTATAGTTTCAAAGTCTGCTCAATGAAATTCAAAATAGAGGCATTATTTCCTCCCGTTTTCCTGCGTGCTGCGAATGCCTCAGCATCCATTTATCCATGTGTAACCAGGGCCAAACACTCGTCATTTTATTATTGTGTGTGCATACAGACACAGATGTCCTTCCTCCATTCTGTTCCACATATGTCTTGGGTAGCCAAGTCGACCAGATTATTCACATGGCGGCCATCTTGCGCATTAAGCTAATGAAATGTCACCCCATTGCTTTTTCAATACAAAGTCCCAAGATGGCATTTCATTTCGTGTAATTTATCAGCAGTCCTCTGTGCATTTGTGTCCATCTGTGTGTACAGTATAGCGTGGCGCACACTATTCCCTCCATGCTCATCTCACCACTGCATCTGTTTGTCTTTTGTTTTTGTCTTTCCATCCATCCATCCATCCATCCATCCATCCATCCATCCATCCATCCATCCATCCATCCATCCATCCATCCATCCATCCATCCATCCATCCATCCATCCATGTATGGCTCTGTCGGTCTGGAAGCAGTAGGCCGCTGCAATGTATGACGGAGCTGTTACACAGGTAGGGGTTACAAACATGGGTCTGTATTAAAATGGAAGATAATTAACTCACTTTACATATGATAACACCTTTGGCTGGTGTTATGATGTTTTTATTTATTTTTTCAAAGCAGTTTGCAATCAATACTCATAATCCTGTGATGGATTATCTTTTGTTAGTGTCTTATTGATGGAAGCTCCTTAGACAGATGAAAGCATAATTTCCTCAGCACAGACCACCCAGGTTTGCACGTGTCACTGCATCATCCATCATTCAGCCATGCATGGTCAATGCCATGCTGTCTGTCGAACCATCAGCTACTTCTGGCACTTTGATTTTCCCATTGAATATCTACTAATGCGTGTGTTTTGATACATTCTTTCCATGCATTACACAGCTGTAAAGTCACCTCTCCTCCTAACGTAATGCTCCTAATTTAATCTCCCGTAAATGGAAAGTGGGTAATGAAATACAGCGTGACACGGCCATACATATTTCAGTAGATGATGGTAAGCAAAGCTACCAGTCAGCCATTTTAAGGTTTCTGCCAGACGGCAACAATATGTTGTCGGTAGAGCCCGATTGATGTGTGTGTATGTACGTGGTTGTGCACCTGGGTGACTGCGTCTTTTTTTGTTTTGTTTTGTTTTTTGTTTTTGCTTTTTTGTCTCATGTTCTTCTCTCCTGACCTAAGTCCCCCCAATGTGTTGCCACATATATAGTTAAAAATTCGCCAGTCTGAATGTGTCTAGGGATAGGCAATAATAAGCCATTGGCTTCAGCCTAAACCCTTTTGGTCAAAATTATCCGTTGTATGACTGTCAGATGCATGATGCCATGTAATGTAACTGTATGACCAAATAAAACTGAACATACCATACCATATATAATTCGTACCGATATTATAGATACTAATGGTCGTACCGGCCATTATATGTGCCAATATATCGACATTGGTATAGGTGATATCCATACCGATACGGTATATGCCTGGAACAGAAAAAGAAAGACAGAAAAACAACGTGTGGAATTATTTCTCAAAAGTAAGCGATGAAGTCACGTTATTTAAATGTTATCAATGTTGTATTCTATTGTTAACTTAAAATAGACTTGAAATAGACTCGAATTTTAGAAGTTTTTTAAATGTATTTTTTATTATTTTAATTCATTATTAAACATCAGTCCAAAACATCAGTAACATCTAAAAGTCGTTTCAGGCAGTGAACACAATAGACATTTTGCTTTCAATCTTTGATTTACTACAGTTCCATGAATTGCAGATGACTGTCGGGCATTAAATACACATGCACCAAGTCTCTGTACGACTGCCTGTGCATCTGTCTGTCTGTGTAATCCACATACTGTCATTGGAGAAGCGTTCGCCTCAGGCCCAACAACTTTGATACATGCATTTGCAGCGTTTCACACACCACCACACCACAGGGGGTACAGAGTCGGTCAGACCCACGGTTCTCCAGAAAGGCCTCTGCCCAGGCACCACTGTAGAGGCAGCGCTCTAGTATAGTATATAATATCACACACTGGCTAAAGCTACCAAGGCATCTGGCCAAAGATTTCAGGACAAACCTTTATATATGATTGTAACTGAAATATGTTCAAACTACGGTATGTGAATGTATCCCTGATGCAACGTAATTGCTTTCTCACAGCTCCTAGAAGGGTGCATTTGTAATCCTTCCAAGTTAATCAATGCTGTGTGTTGTGGTCCCTCAGCCACCATACCATGCGTTTAATATTGATCGGTCAGACAATATCAACCAATAAAACTGTAGTTGTATACCATAACGAGGCTTGCAGGAGCTGCGAGTCCAAGTGGAACCGAATAGTCTCGCTGGCTGAGCCCCCGAGGAACCACCTGATAGGTTTGTGTCAGTATGAGAGAGGGGACCAAGTACCAAGGACCTTTGGGGGATCTCGGTCCACAAAGCATATATGGTTTACCCATTCATCACTCTTGGCATGTAAAGTGTGCATCTGCAGCTAATCATAATAATAATATGGCCCACTGTCCCCTCTGCGTTGAGATATATATTTTTCTCTCACTACATTTGCACATACAGTACATGAAATTTTGCATTTATCTATTTCCATACTGTTTTTGCCATTCACAAGAACAAAAGATTTGATAGGAGTATAGCCGCGACACCCAGGCTTTCCTTTTATCTGTGCTGTACAAAAAGTGAAAGCCTTAAATAATTTCTTGGCCACAATGGCCAATGGATCAATCCTTCTGGGGGGTTCCAGGGCTGACAGACAGGTCGTTGAGATCCAATCAGTGCGAGTGATAATCTGAGTTGCGATTCGCCTGTCTTGGGCAAAAAGTTTTCTGGCTAGCTCAGGCTAATAGGAGTATTAATCCAGAATTGATAATATTTTTACCTGATTTTATAGCTTCCATTGCTAGCCACTGCGTGCTTCCATGATAGAAGCAGCTAAACAAACCTAACTGCACAGGTCTTTAGTGACTTTAGGGCTTGGAATGAGGTACAGAATGATGTTTGGGTCAATAAAACATTAATGTGCATATCCTATCCAAACTACTAGGACCAAGGGAAGCATTGACACTGCCTGAAGAGCAAGGATGTGTACTTGCTCAGAGACACATCAAACCAGGCTGGAGGCGCCAACCTGTTACTCAGGCAGCTTTATACCCACCCAGCTATGCCTTATTTTGTTTTATGCCAAAAATAGGTAGAAAACAGCGATTCCTCTGAATTCTGAATCTTTTCCCTGTTGTAAAGTAGCAACCATCTTCCATATGATTCAGAGATGAACCGTAATTCATTTCTGACACATATGTCGCCTGCTGTGTACAGAATGTCAAAATAATACATACCAGTCAACACAATTCACAGTCGTAGTCAACATTCATTGTGGTTCAGCCTGTTCCCTGGCTGTCTGAAACTGGCACATGTACAGTGACGTTGGCAGTGCTCGTTGTACAACAAAGCCACTAAAAACTCCCTTTGGAATTAGAGCCTCACCAGTCAATTCTCCACCATGAATTTGGATGGATCTGAAAGGCAGTGAAAAAACAGCAGGGTATACTTTAATTTGAGGATGCGATGCCACTTTAAAATCCCCAAACCCCCATTGAATCGCCCTAGTTGAGATTGTCATCTGATGTGCTGCATTCCCTATTGTACTTTATTGTATAGGTAGTCAAAGCACTTAAGTGAGGTAATTTCAGAAAAGCACATGTTCTTTATTTGTATGTACTGTATAATGATTCTGTATTGTGTGCACTTGCGTGTGTGTGTGTGTGTGCGTGTGTGTGTGCGTGTGTGTGTGTGTGTGTGTGTGTGTGTGTGTGTGTGTGTGTGTGTGTGTGTGTGTGTGTGTGTGTGTGTGTGTGTGTGTGTGTGTGTGTGTGTGTGTGTGTGTGTGTGCATGATAGACTGATGCATGTGTTCATGCTTTTGAGCCTGAATTGGTGTATGAACGCATTTGTCTCTCATGCAAAGTGTCTGTGTGTGCGTGTGTGCACGTGATAGAGTTATACAGTATGAGGGAAACAGACTGAGAACAGCTGGTGTGTCTTGGTGTGTGGGGCTCTCGGGGGGGAAAAACATGAGATTATCCTCAGAGCACAACAGGAAGCTACTTAAACTCTCCTTGAAAGGAGCAAAGCACTTCCTTTAGCTACAGTA
Organism: Benthosema pterotum; assembly: GCA_039105355.1. Classification (NCBI taxonomy): domain Eukaryota; kingdom Metazoa; phylum Chordata; class Actinopteri; order Myctophiformes; family Myctophidae; genus Benthosema; species Benthosema pterotum. The sequence continues at coordinate 30,197,116 of CM076972.1, read as the reverse complement.
CACTTTCCTTGGAGAGAAGGATTCACCATGGGCTCAGCCTCAAGTATCAGTCTTATCGCTTGTTTATTCCACTGGTGCCGTACATCTTACCCTAGTTGGACACTTAAGTAATTTAAGTAGTTTTTCAAACTTTTTACTTTTGGCATGCGTGTCTCCTCTTTCTCGTTTTTTAAAAGAGGATTTCATGGTTCTATTTTGTGTCGACTAATTTACCCTGTGATGTTAAAGTAACCCCCGGAGCGCACCCTCTGTAGCATGTTTTATTCCAGGCCCGCTTTTCCATGCAGGGGACCTGCGAAGGTCATGACAACATTCAGCAACGGCCAGAAGCATCATGCAAAATTAGAATGGTTAATAGCAGTTAAAAATATTCCCCCGATGAAGTCACGCATTACTCAAGGATGATTTAAAGGAGTTCCTCCCCTCGCTCTCTCCCTCTTTCTCCCTCTCTCTGCCTGATCCTCACTCTCTCTCCTGTGGATGTGTCTGTGTTGTTTACGTTAGGGCGTGTGGGTGAGTGGGTGTTGGTGTGGAAAAGGATAATAGGTTGATAACATAGCCTGAAGCGTGCCAGTTGGTTGCTTTATGCCACAAGCACAACGAATACACACACACACACACACACACACACACACACACACACACACACACACACACACACACACACACACACACACACACACACACACACACACACACACACACAGTGGAAATGTGTGAATGGAGTATCCCTTTCATCGTGGGGACGGCTTAAGTCCATCGTAAGGTGTAGTGTGTGCACTGTGCAAGCAGCTCATGCATGGGGTTTCCTTTATCTGCCTATATACGCCTTTACATTTTTATTCTTTTTCTTTTCATTTTCTAATTTAGTTGTCATGCTATTTCTCCTCAGTTTAGTTTCAGTTTATTTTTTATTTATAGTGCAGCATCACCCCAAGAGGTCCCTGTGCACTTCACACATTAGAAAAAGAAACAATAAAATAAAAAATAAAAATACAGTGGCACAATTTGAAGAACAACATCACGTAAATAGAAACAATTACCAAAAGAATAATAGTGGTAAAATTACTGCATAGAGCTTTAAACATCTGCATATACAGTGTATATACATATATACATAAAAACGAAGATATTTCAGCACACATGGCTAACACTAGAGGGTGCCATAGTGCAGAGAGAAAAGATGGGTTTTGAGTCTACGTTTGAAAATGTCCACAGAAGTGGCATCTCTGATGGTTTGTGGGAGAGCATTCCAGAGGTGGGGGGCACGATGTGTGAAGGCTCTGCCCCCAACCGTTATTTTGTTATGGTGTGTGACAGTTAATTTTCCGGCATCTTGAGAGCGTAGCGGTCGTGGGGGAATGTATGGTGTGATTAGGCTAGACATGTAGGGTGGAGCAAGATTATGGAGAGATTTATATGTCAGGAGGAGTATTTTGAAGTCAGCTCTGGCCTGTATTGGTAGCCAGTGTAGTGCAATAAGTGTGGGTGTAATGTGGTCAAATTTCCTTTTCCTTGTTAGTACTCTGGCTGCTGCATTCTGTATGAGTCTGAGTCCATTTGTTGTTGTTGATGGTAAGCCGGAGAAAAGTGCATTACAGTAGTCAATTCTGGAGGTGATGAAGGTATGAACTAAGGTCTCTGCATCTGGAAGTGATAGGATTGGGCGGATTCTGGCTATGTTTCGGAGATGGAAGAAAGCAGATTTTGTGATGTTTTTAATGTGAGGTAGAAATGATAGTGATGAATCGAAGATGACTCCAAGATTTTTGACAGTTGGTTTGTGGGTAATAGGGCAGCCATCCAGGTTTATGGTTGTGTTGTTGAATAGATTGGTGTGTTTGGTTGGACCGACAAGCAGCATTTCTGATTTGGCAGAGTTGAGGAGCAGGAAGTTTTTATTCATCCATATCTTTATTTCAGTTAGGCAGGTTTCGAGATTATGGATGTTAGATGTATTGTCTACTGTGATGGGTATGTAAATTTGGGTGTCGTCTGCGTAACAGTGGAAATGTATGTGGTATTTTCTAAGGATGTCACCTAGCAGGGTCATGTATAAGCAGAAAAGGATGGGGCCTAAGACTGATCCTTGAGGAACGCCATATTTAACGGTTGAGAAATCTGAGAGGTTGCTATTGTAGGACACACGGTGAGTTCTGTGGGTGAGATATGAGTGAAACCAGTTTAATGCAAGACCCTTAATGCCAATCCGGTGTTCTAGACGGTCAAGTAATATGGAGTGGTCGACAGTATCAAATGCGGCACTAAGGTCAAGGAGCAGTAGGAGTGACGTTCTATCAGAGTCCATTTCAATTAGTAGGTCATTGGTGACTTTGACTAGTGCAGTTTCGGTGGAATGGTGAGATCTGAAACCAGACTGAAAAGTGTCAAAGTGATTATTTGTAGTGAGATATGTTGTGAGCTGATTTGAGACGACTTTTTCTAGAAGTTTGGACATGAATGGTAGGTTTGAGATCGGTCGATAGTTGGATGGGGTGTGTGGATCTAGATTGGGTTTTTTGAGTAAAGGTTTAATTATTGCAGTTTTGAAGAGGGTGGGAACAGTACCAGTATGTAGGGACTCATTTATGATGTGGAGAAGTGGGGGGCCTAGTGTTGAAAGCATCTCCTTGAATAGATTTGTTGGAATGGGGTCTAATAAACAGGTGGTGGATTTTGAGGAAGAGACCAATTTAGTAAAGGTGTCCCATGTAATGGTGTTAAACTGTGAGAGGCTGTTGCTGGAGTTGGTGGTGGAGGGCATGCAGGATGGAGGATGAGGATGAGGAGTAGTTGTAGGTGGAGCTGTGGCCGTATTCTTGGTCTGTTTTCTAATTGACTCCACCTTGTCTTCAAAAAAGTGTATGAAGTCAGAGGGATTTAAGGAAGGAGGGGGGGCTGGGGGGGCAGTTTTTGTTAGGTTAGCAATGGTGTTGAAAAGAAATCTGGGGTTGTTCTTATTATTTGTTATTAATGTAGAGTAATATGTGTTTTTTGCTTCTTTGAGAGCAGATTTATATTTATTTAGGGACTCATCCCATGCGAGTCGAAACACCTCGAGCTTGGTTTTTCTCCATTTCTGCTCGAGATTTCGACTCGCTTGTTTTAGGACCCTAGTGTTCTCATTAAACCATGGCGTGATATTTTGTGATTTACGTTTTCTAGTTTTAAAAGGGGCAATTGAGTCTATAGTATCAAGGAGTATGTTATTGAAACCGTTTGTAAAACTGTCTAAAGGTCCAGAGTAGTTTTGAAAAGGGGTGACGGCAGGAGGTAGAGCTGTCTGGAGAGCCGTTCTAGCTGTGCTATTTATGCAGCGGCTTTTGGATGGGCAGTGATTTGTTGAAGACAGGGGGATGAGTGCTGTGAAGTGAATGAAGCAGTGGTCAGATATTGAGGGAGCAGATGGAGATATGGATATGTCCTGGATTGTGATTCCATGAGTCAGGACAAGGTCTATGGTGTTTCCACTCTTATGAGTGGGTTCTGTAATGTTTTGAGTGAAATCAAGGCTTTCAATAAGAGATGTAAAAGCTTTATTTAGTGGGTTTGATGGATTATTATAATGTATGTTGTAGTCACCTATAAGTAATATGTGATTTGCATGTGTTACAAGGTCTGATAAAAATTGAGAGAATTCTTCTAAAAATAGAGTGTATGGTCCGGGAGGGCGGTATACAGTGGCTATATAGAAAAGTGAGGTATTCTGGCTGGATTTTATTGTGGACATTACTATTAATTCGAATGATGAAAACGTAAGGTTATGTTTTTGATTTAGTGGATAATTTGTATTATGAATGAGTGCAACCCCACCACCTTTTTTTGTGGAGCGGCCAGCTTGTGTGAAAATGAAATCCGGGGGTGATGCATTTATCAGAGGTTGTTCATCGCCAGCTTTTAGCCAGGTTTCACAGAGCCCCATCATATCAAGTTTTTGATCAATTATGTGATCGTAAACTATAGAGGATTTCAGGTTTAGTGATCTTATATTTAGGAAACCAATTTTAAATTCATTTAAGTTATTTGTTCTGCGTGGTGCTGTTTTAATGGAGTGAAGATTTTTTAAATTAACACCGTTTTTGTTTGGATGGTATTTTCTACTTGAAATTATAGTTGGAATTTGATTGAGAGTTACATCTGCATTTGTGTGGTTTATAGTCAGAGGTCCGCATGTAGTAGGCGGTATTGATCTTCCCAACCACCAGGGGGGGATGAATGCGTTTGTTTGAGGCTGGCCGTATGAGCTGCGTTGTGTGTGTGTCTGTGACGCGTGTGCGCGACAGTTGAACTGCGTGTGCGTATGTGAGCTATGCTGTGTGTGTGTGTATGTGCTAAGCTGTGTGCGCGTGAGTGGGCTGGTTTGGATCTGACCGGAAATGGCAGGTACGGGAGCCGGCACAATGTGATCAGATGTGCCAGCTGTTGTAAACAGTCAATGATTATGTTTCGTCTGCACGCGTATGAGGTTCGTTGGGAGCGTTCGTGGAGCCACGCAGCCAGACATATTTTGCGCAAGCATTTGGCACCCTGCTTTACTTGGATGGAGGCCATCAGCGGCATAAAATAGTGGACGTTCCCAGAAAGGAAAGAAGTTATGGATGAAACGAATGTTATGGGAATGGCATGCGTATTGTCCCTGTCATTCCCAACCTCTGTCGGCCATGGGGAGGGTGTAGCCCCACCCCACTGCGTCATCTCAGACATGTGTGTTTGATCTATAGCGTGGAAATGGACTCATTAGTGCTCCCTACACTCTCTCTGTTGTCATGTGGAAAACCCGTGTTCAGCCATAACTGTTAATTTTCATTTAAAGGAGGAAAAAAAGGAGAGAGACAAAAAGCTGTTCTAGTTGTGAATATAATGGATCATTGATTTCAAAAGAAGTAGCTCTAAGACTCTAGTGCACAAACACACACATACAGGCACGCACACACACACACACACACACACACACACACACACACACACACACACACACACACACACACACACACACACACACACACACGCACACACAGTCAAAGGCACTAGTAATAGATTCCATTAATCATATCATATAGCTGGCAGCAGTAAGGAAGAACATGAGTCTGACTGGCTAATAACCACCATTACCTGGAAATGGAATAATAGAAAGTTAACATTATGTAACATAAGAGACGAAGCAGCAGAAAGGAGCACAGTAGACTAGAGAGAAATATTCTCTCATATCTGTGTGTGTGTGTGGGTGTGTATGTGTGTGTGTGTGTGTGTGTGTGTGTGTGTGTGTGTGTGTGTGTGTGTGTGTGTGTGTGTGTGTGTGTGAGTGTGAGTGTGAGTGTGAGTGTGTGTGTGCGCGTGCGCGCGCGTGCGCGTGTATGTGTTGGGGGAGCATTCGGGAGAGTGGTAAAGGTCAAGGTTGAGTAAGGATTGAGGAGTGAAGGATCTGGAGATGAGAAACCAAGTATCCTTGCATAGATAAACCAGCAGAAAACATGTAGAGAGAAGAAGAAAGAAAATAGGAAATGTCATTTCTCCAGCACTGCTTTGGAGAAGGTCATAGGTGTACTTAGACAGAACACACACACCCACACACGCACACACACACGTGCGCACGCATGTGCGCTGGCCAAGGTCAGACCGAGTCACAGTGGTATTCACAAGGCTCCATGGAGGGCCAGGTTCTAACCCGCAGTCATAATTAGCGTAATTAGAGTTACAAAAGTATCATCGCCCCGGGTTGATGACCCGGACAGGCCAGCTAGGATGATGGAAGGATGGGTTACAGAGAGAAAGAACTGAGACTGGAAAGAGATAACGGCAGGTATAAGCTTTGGATAATTGTTGTGGTACGGCAGATGATGCATGGATTAGAGCTTGATGACTTGAGAGAGAAGGACATGTGGTTAGAAGAGTAGCTGGCTTTTGCATTGAGAGCTTGCAGACAGTTGTGTCTGTGTGTTCTCAACGAACAAACCTTTATACACAAGCGTTACAAAAAGTACGATCCACAAGCCCACAACGCGTTGCAAGCGGCATTAAGAGACAGGTGGTCTGGGAGTTGTAAATGTGTCACGTCAGTCTTTATTTTTTCGAATAAGTATAAGTCAGCAGTACTTGCGTGCTCTGCTTGGCGCCAGTTGGCAGCTGCATAGAGTGCATTTCTAGTTTAGAATGCTTTGTTAACCTTTTGCATGAAACCATTGTGTTTCGAAAAAACAAGTTGTTTTGATGTTTCTGTGTTTCAACTATTATTTTTGTCATGTAAGAAAACACTCCATTAATCATTGAAGCCCACTCAATGAGTCACAGTCAGTTATCACTGACGAGAGAGAAGAGCTGTGGAATCTTTGGTTCCACTTGGAACTGTATGTGATTCAGTAGCAGTGCTCTGCTCAGCAACTGTGGCAAAAATGCAAACTGGTTTGTTTGTGCATTTACAATGGACCACTGTATATTCTCATTATCAGAGATCCTAAGGGGCTTTCAGAAGAGTTTTTTTTTATCATGAATCAACACAGTTCAAAGGCAATTATAAGTAAAGCAGCGGGTGCTTAAGTCTAAGCTTAAAGCAAACTTTAAAAGTTCATAGACTCAGCTGTCACATGACACTATGTCTGAAAGCCAGACTTTCGAGCCCATCGAAATTGTCCTCATGGTCATTGGACTGTGTTTCCTCCCAAGTCTGTGAACTGCTGCTACAGATGGTAAGAGGTGAGCACAGTGCTCACCATGTTGCACTAATGCCAAGGAAGGAAGACCACCAGGCAGTTGCCCTTCTGCTATAAGAAACAAGATAAACAGTACTTCAGTAAGGGCAACTCAACAAGGACTTGATACTATATCTATTGAATATAAAATGACCATACATTTATTATTGTTTGGCAGATTAATTGGATCTGCTTTTGGGTACTTGGATCAAGTGCAGCAGGCCTGACCATAAGGACTCTACATCCCCTGTATCCAAACAGCAGATCCAAATATAAGTGGTAGTTAGGGTGGAGGTGGGCGAGCAGCAAAAGGGCCTTTCTGTGTGGAGTTTGCATGTTCTCCCCGTGTCCCCTAGGGTAGATACCCTCACAAAAACATGCTGTAATCCTGGGCTCTAAACTGCCTCCCCCTGGCCAGCCGGGGCGCCTGATGGAGGGGACAGGAAGTGGTTGGAATAACGTGTTCCTTCCACGCGCTACGTCCAACCAGGGAAACTCCCCCCTGTCAGGTGAAAAGAAGGCAGCTTGGACTCCTCATGCATTGAAGGAAGCATGAGGCCAGTCCGCTGCCTCCCCAGGTTGGTGGAGGGTGTGTAGAGCCCAGGACCACATTAGGAATTGGCACTGGGTGAAAAAATGGGTTACAAAATCGTGGGATAAAAAAAAAAAAGAAGAAAAAGAAGTTCCTTGAGTGAGCTTTCCATCCATCAAAGACAGGTTATTCCATTGCTCAGAAGCTTCAAAATTCAGGTTACACTTTTCACACTTTTGTCCTACTTGAATTCTCGTTTATGTCAGTCTGGTTCAAGGCTATGCTCCTCAGAGTGCACAGGGCTGTGCACACCACTGCACCTGTACCGATTCGATTGTTAGACATCGATTAGTCTTGTTTCTGTTCCATCCGTTGCCTCTCTCTGGGAGTGTTGGGAGAGGGTTAGTGCTATTTCCACTAGTTGGCCTGAGGCAACAGATGGCCTCAGGGTGGATAGTATTGTTCAGAGTAAGCCGTGGTCAGAGTTTCCTTTGTAGATGCCTGCAGGTCAAGTGGGTTGGCACTGGCAATTTAGTGTTTCACCAGGAGACCATGGTACTTGCAAAATATAATGCCATTGCAATACAGTAGTTATGCAGTATGGCATTCATGTAGTTACATAGTTTCACGGCAGTTAATAAATAGGTCCCAGTCATTGCCATAGATGTACACCAATTTGTCTTTTATAGTGCTTATCATCAATTAAGTTGTGATTACCATGACACCTCTGTTTATGATATGTGTTCAATCACAGTTTATCTCATATAAAATGATAGGTTCCTCGCAAATGTCTTGCTTACATAAGCATCTAATTGTGAAACTAAAATATATTACAATTGAGCAGCAAATGTTTGGTTTTACACAAATGTAGACTGGGATAGGATCAATTCAATTTGGAATTCCAGTCTAGAGCGGATATGGAAATAACTTCCATATTTGCATGCACTACATGTCTATATAGTAATGACGAGTAGGCTGGATATAGAAACAATATGCCAGCATAGAGAGAAATCATGCTATAATACAGAGGGAAATGCAGGATGAACTGCGACTTGTTGCCACTTCTATGGATAGCTTTGTGTGTACTGTTATGTCTGTTTGAGCGCAGAATGTGTGTGTTTTGATTTGATTTGCTGGGTCCAGATGTATGACGATAAGAGTGGGCCTCACTTCACACAAGTGTGATTGTTTTAGTTTGTTTCTCTACCTCGCCTTATGAACATTTTGTGTGTAGACTGTGTACTGCACTACGAATTCAGTATAGTAAGAATATATTGTTGTAAAAGCAAAGCTCACTACTCTAAGAACAAAACAAAAGCACTCTTGTTCATTTTGTTGAGTTCATCCTGAGGATTTCTTTTCTTTTTTTCCCCTCTCTATATCCAGCATCAGTGAATGGAGCTTTGCAGACTGGGCTACAGTTTGTTGTCTGCTTGTTATTCTATTCTGGTCTGAAATTAATGCATTTTCCATTGTTAAAAAACGAAATGTAAAAAAAAAAAATATGTTCGATAATATTATAATAATAATTTGTCGTACAAAGGCATGTACAGTACAGCTGAATTAATATAATGCACCCTACTGTTGCACTTTTGAGTTCAACTCAGGTTCCTCCTCAGTTGCTTTCCATTATCCCAAGGGCCATGCTTGGTTGAAGGTGCTATAATAAGTAACAAACTATCCCTGTATGTTCATATGGCTCCCAGTAGGACTGCCCAGCCATCTGGTGCCGTGGTCAGTTGGCTGACAGGCATGCCACTCTCCACCAGCTCCCCTCCTGGTTGGCTCATAAAGTTACTTCTCCACTGTGACCCATCCCAGCTGTGATAATCTGGCACTCAGACATTGTGTTGGCTATACTTGGGTTGGATTGACAAAACCACATTCACCTTTGACATTCTTTTGGACATTTTGCATGTGAGGAAATATTTGCTGTAGCCTACTTGATGGATATTGACTTTAGTAAATCTCGCACATTGTTTTGAGTTATTTTTGTCTGATTACAAAGATAGTATCAGTATATATCCTTTCCATCTACTGTAAAGTTGTATCAGCACTCGTCCTGTATCAGTATCAATCAGAATAGTAGGCTACATGATTGTGTCCATACAGGTCACAGTTTACAATGAAAACCTGCATTGCATGTCAGTCAGTCAAGTCTCGTGTCAGTCCGTCCATTGTCTCACAATGAAGATCACAACACTGATTGTACTGCATAGCAATACACGAAGAAGACTGGATCAATACCAAGATCTATATGGAGGCTAACTGGGCCCTAACTGTGCTAAATAAATATTTGCCTACATTTCAACAGGCTGAGGCAGACGGCTGCGGCTGATAGTAAAAGAGTCGCTAACGGCAGTGATGGTCAGCTGACTACTTTTTGCACTTTATTTGTAGTGTAGATACATGTAGTTGTAGATGGGTTTCCATTTAATGGATCCTATCTCAAGCTGTTTGGCCACATGGCTGTAAGCGAATGTCCCGTTAATATGTTTTGCACTAAAAATTGAACGGTTGGCATCAGCAAAAGTTTTCTCTTCCACCATAGTCCTTGTTTCGCTTGGACAGTCCACCATAGGTCTTTCAGACAAGCTCATTAAGCTTGTGACAAAATAGGCCTATATGTTTTAATGGGGTTTTCATTATTCCATTATGAATAAAAAATGACTTAAAAAGGTCAGATTCATCACAGGCAAAAAAAAATCTTGAAGAAAATCATGACTGCTCTGTAACTGCCTTTTCAAAGTATGTGCAGTGTGTAGTTTTCACATGACTGCCTTTCATGGATTTACTGACATGTTCAAAAGCACTCTAAATCTGATATCACAAAAAATAGATTCCCTTAATAATATCAAGTAAGTAAGTCAAGTAATTGGTTCAGATACAAGTTCTTATTTGATAGAATGAGGATCCTTTATCTTCAGCGAGGATAGATCTTAATGTTTCAGTCCCGTTTTTCTTTTTACCAATTATTTCAGTCTTTAAGCCGTTTCTGTGATTCTGCTCCATGACATCATGCATGGAGTCCTGTAGTAGCAGGATGTGTGGTTGCATATTGTTGAGGGCACAAACCTACTCATACAGCACTATACTGTATGTACACCCAGACAGAGAGTTAAACATACAGACAAGCCCCGTTCTAGATGGCCTGGCCTCAAAGTGAAAAGAAATAAGAGATAAAACTATGTACAATTCATGAAACCGCTCTGCTTTCGAGAAATAAATGGGAAGTTCATTAATATGCATAGAAAGAAAAAAAAAATCAATGTTGCTTAAACAAAGTTGATCCTGAGGTCCCGCACCCATAGAGCCAGTGACTGAATAAAAAAGCCACGTGTCTTAATTGAAAAAGTACCATGCTGTGTGTGTGTGTGTGTGTGTGTGTGTGTGTGTGTGTGTGTGTGTGTGTGTGTGTGTGTGTGTGTGTGTGTGTGTGTGCGTTCATTCATTCATGCATGCATGCATGCGCGTGCGTGCGTGCATGTGTGCGTGCGTGCGTGTGTGTGTGTGTGTGTGTGTGTGCGCGCGCGCTTGCAAAATTAGGATTGTGTTGAGTAAAATGGACTGGATTCAGAAATTAATTGGCTTCCCATAATTCTCTCTGGGTATCAGACAATTATAGCATGACAGAGAGAGAAGAGAGAGACAGAGCGAGAGACAGAGACTATACACACAATACTGCCTGCTCTTTTAAGTTAGGAGAAGTTGAGTGTTGTTTCTACTACTGTTTCTACTTTCTACATCATTTAGTCAGAGGACTTGGCAGCATTGTTGCAACTAAGGAGGCGAAAGTAGTGTGAACATGATCTGACTATTATAAACCGTCAAGTCTTTTCATTTCTAAATCAGTACAGTACGCTGTTAAACCGAGTAAAATGAACACTCAAGATTGGACTGTGTAAAATGCAGAACTCTAGTATATTACATTTGCTTAGACATGACCATAATATTCACTCATCATTTAACAGTGGGGTTTCCCCATGGTTTTTAAAAGCAGTGGGTAGATATAAAAATAAATGAGATTGCAGTGGTTACATCTGTCGGGTGCACTGACTTGACAGCCAGTGACAAAGACAGCAGAAGGATGCATTTAGTTAGGCAAGAAAGCGCCATAAGTAATTGAAGATGCAGACTTTGTTCGAGAATTTGGGACACATACAGTATTTAGTCTCAGTCTGATGTTGTGAGTGAGTGAACAACTTACAAGTTACTTAAAAAACACACAGAGCTGGTGCATAAAATATAGTCACATAGAAACAATGAAAGTCATATAAATGGGCCAGCAATGTTCACATTAGTTGTGACTAGAGATGTACCAATGTACCAATTTGTATAATGTTTGGAATCTGGACACAATCTGTAGGAATATTATAAAATAAATCAACCTCCTGCTGTAACTCTAATAGGGCAATGTAAAAAGGCTGGCATTTGTTTCTCAACGTATAGTGCAAATGTTTCCCTGTAATCGAATGCTGGCAGCTGGCCATTTTTAAAAATGGCCCTTTACATGTCAATCATAGCCAAGCAGGTTGGAAAATAATAATGAATCAAATTTCACTGAAATCGAAATTTTGATAAGAAATTTGGATAAGATTTAAATATAAAAAAAAACTAAGTCGGCCTCCTTGTGACACTATAAAAGGCAGATGTGAGTAATACAGTTTGAAATGTTTTTCCGTGGCTGTTTTTCCAAGCTGACACGCACCGTGCTCCAAAAAACCCAGTGCTATGGAGTTGAAATGCCACAGCTGTTCATAGTCCCAGCTGGACCCACTCCGTTCAGTGGTGGACTATTAAAGTCAAATTACTAAGCAGACAGTGGCCTTGACTTAGAGTGTCGGCCCTGAAACTGGGAGGTCAGGGTAAAAATGGGACCCAACGCCCCCCTGCTTGGCACTTGGCATCAAAGGGTTGAATTGGGGGGGTCAAGTCAACTAATCAAATGAATCCCAAGCGCAGCATGGCTGCAGCTCACCGCTCCTTGGCTGCGGCTCGCTGCTCCAAGAGATGAGTCACATGTGGAGGACAAATTTCACCGTGGTAACGTGTGTGACAAATCATGCGCCTTTGACTTTGAAATTGGGAAGGTTGTGTAAAATCTGGAGTAATTCCTTTTAGAGATACTTAAGAATTCAAAAGTGCATTGTTATTAGAAATCATAGGTGGGTGCTGGTGGTGTTTCCTCCTCCACGTCATCCCTGTCCGTGGCGGGGTTGGCAAAAACGGACTTTCCTGTGTGGAGTTTGCAGTGGTACGCTCACAAAACTCTTGCAGTAATCCGTCCTGATCTCTAAACTGATGGGCCTGATGGAGGGACATCTTTTTACTAATGAGGTTGGTAAAAAGATTGTACAAATAAATGCCTCAGGTAAATTTACTAGCCACCCCTCTATAAATGTAAACATGAAATACCAAGTGATTAAGTGATTATTTTAGCTAACCAGTGTTTTAGACTATACTGTTTAGAACAGGAAAAAGAGAGAGTGACATAGTGAGAGAGAAGTGCAATGATCACTGACAGGAAATAATGGTTGAGGGAGAAGCAAATGGAGACGGTTGTCAAGGCAACCAGGATTTAAAAGCATATCGGAATATGATTGTCTGAAAAAAAGATGCAGTTAGACTGGTCTGAGCTAGAATAATCCTCGCTGACTGAGGCATGTGTTTGTGCACATGTGCGTGAGTCCAAAAAATTGAAGGCCATTCTCCTTTTGAAAAGAGGCCTGGAAACCCACTCACTGCGTCACTGTCTTGGTTTGTTGGCCCTTTGCTGTGCTTCCTCGTGGGCAGGTACATTAGTGAAATAGTCATTTCTTTGCCTGCTAGTAAAGAGAAATGAGAGACAGGAACGAGACAATAGAGGTGGGTAACATACAGTAAGTGTCAGAGCTACAATAGATAATTTTGCACCTGCCATTAAAAATGTTAAGTGCCAAATCTGCACTCTAAAATTTGGCTTCTCTTACTCTTACTGCAAAGTCTTGATACTGTACATAAATGCTGCTCAGGAGGTGGGTGATTTATCCGCAACACTGTCAGAGCTGGAGACTGAGAAAGTAAACGTTTTGACCACTGCCAGAAGTACTCCCCTGCCTCCTCTTTCCCTCATGGACCACGTTTGTGCCTGAAATCGGATGTATAAGTACAGTGTACCTGTTGCAGAACATCTCTGCTTTTATTTTTATTAATCCATTGTGGGTGGGAACACCTTTTGGTGTGTGTTTTCCCCTTCAGGCTTAGTGTGAACTGTGAAACCAGCTTGATTAGACAGCTGACATACCTCAGGTATGTCAATCCCTCCCATTCTACAGTATATTTGAAAGAACCTTTTATTATTTGCCAATATTATGACATGCTAAACATGTGATGGCAGATATAAAGTAGTTAAATTCATATATTTTTGTGGATTACATTTATATGTATTCTAGATTTGCATGTTCCGTATGTATATTTACACTTGTGTCTGATCAAATGTGGCCTTGACCATTAAAGTGGAATTACAACCATTTTCAACCTCAAATTGATTTAGTCTGATCTAAATCTAACAATTTCATAAACAATATTGATTTCATACCGCTATCAGTGTAACCAAGAGCTTTCGAGACCATAGCATACAGTAATCATTTTAATAAACGTATGCACGTGTGAAAATATGTACTCACATGCGCACACATTCACACTCACATGACAAGTAGCTGAGTGGTGTATTTGTTGCACTATGATCCAAGCCATTAAAAATGCAATTAGAATGAGCTTCATATGTGGGGATCAGAAGAGAGACCATGGGAATTACAGTTCTGTACATATTAGCTTAGAGAGAGAGGGAGGGGGGATTACGGTAAGTGCAACATGAAGGCGAGAAAAACAAAGTATTCATTTTGTCGTTTGTTAATACTTGTGTGTTGATGTTATCTATGTACATTATTTTAAGCCCAGTTTGCTTTGGCCTATAAAACAATGCCCAAAACAGGGATGCCATGGCTCATGTGGAGAGAGAGGGAGAGTGACAGTAACAGCAGGCGACGAAATTTGGGCATCGTGGGCGACGCTTGAATTTCATCGACTGTTGCCTAACTTGCCCATGTATCGCCTGAAAACCTCAATTAATTTTATCTTTTCCGCCGACGTTGCTCCCATAGACAAATAATTGAGTTCAGGAAACTTTGTCTGTCCATCAACACAAAGAGAGAGAGAGAGAGACAGAGACAGAGAGCATCATCACAGCAGTAGCGGTGGTGAAAATAAGCACTAAGAGGTGTGTGAAAATAACTTGTGGGACGCCAGCCATGGGAATAGCCTACACTAGATGCATGATATAGATTTACTCCACACAAAACAATCATGCTCACACCTGGGATTATATATGAAGACAAATTGCCCTCATTATTCCTAAAGCAGAACAGGATTATTATTTTTTTAACTCCTTGGTAGCCATTTTGTAGCACCGCCTTGAGGTCCAGAGTGCCATTTATATGCATTAAGTAATTGATTGATTATCTCAAAAACAAAAACATCACAAACAGCAGTTGTATACATTTTTTCACACATATTTCAGAGATGTGTAACTACAGGGTTAATACCACCTCCCGACCCCCACCCCTGCCGATCGCATCATTTCTGGTTCAGGAAGTGACACTTCCTGGACCAGAAAAAAAAAACTCTTCCACCATTACACACACACACAGGAGAGATGCTAGGATGTTATTATGCCAAAATTAATCATATTGAAGTGAAAGCTAAGTGGCCGCTGATTGCCACAATAGGCTCAGATATGGACTGAGGGGGTGCAATTGAAATCCGGCGTGATTTCAAATCTCGTCTTAACGTCTTTGGCACTTCTTACCTCGCTCGTTTTTGTAAACACTCCTCGTAACGTCCTTGGCAATTAAACACTTAAGATATATCGCCTCACCATTGTTTCCTACAGGTTCTGTACAGACATTACAGACTCGCTCTTTCTTTGTCTGAACATACTCTTAAAGCAGGCCTGAGTCAGAATTGGAATTCTATTTCCTCTGGTTGTTC
This sequence comes from Benthosema pterotum, assembly GCA_039105355.1. Lineage (NCBI taxonomy): Eukaryota > Metazoa > Chordata > Actinopteri > Myctophiformes > Myctophidae > Benthosema > Benthosema pterotum. The sequence goes on along the minus strand of CM076972.1, from coordinate 30,181,870 downwards.
CACTTATAAAAGTGCTGAATCAGGTGTTTCTAAACACCGTTAAGGTGGTACGTTAGGTATGTCACCCGTTATTTTCAGCCAGCAACACTGTCGTCCTACGAAGTATAGATTACGTAGGCTCTGGAGTACAACTGAGGATGATCGTTTTTTTCCTACTTCTACTTTTTCCTACTGTATAGGGCTGTAGCGTTTTAACATTCGATATATGTATCACGATTCACGATACATGGTTGACGATGCGATACATGGACGATGGATTGGATCATTCTGGCTACACAATTCGATACCTGCATTCGACATTGTAACTATTTAAAATACATTGACGTTGTTTTAAATTAAGTAATTAAACCAGTAAAACACTCTTTTTCTTTTTTCTATTAAAATGCTCAATTTGATGCACAAAAATGTAGTAATAATGCAATCGATTGTCTGCACAGCAAAAGCAGCCCACAAATGATGTGGGCTGCATTTCATCACTTGGGCCTGCTATCTCTAGATTTCCATCTCAAACCACTCACACAGGTTTTCAAATTGCCCCTGCTTAGCCTGATGTAAATTAGATTTTTGTCCCTACAGAGCAGCCTGGATGAGGGTGTGACATGACCCTTACTAATGTTGGGGGTGGAGCATGTGGAGTTTTTAATTTTCCGCAGAAAATGCACTTCAGGCATGCTTTTGTGAAGTGTGAACAGCTCCTCATTCTGTTCAACACACTTTGGACTCGGTTTGAAATCTAGCAGGCCAACTCTGTGAACTGGAGCAATGGCTTCCTTCTGTGAACACATCCAACTTCCACATAGTAAATTACGTGACTCTCTCATTAACTTGTATGAGTCCCCAATGAACATGGCTAATCATCCATAAACAGCCACAATTCTAGAGATTAGGAAGCTCTAACTCATCTGTACACAGAAACACGTCACAGGGCTGTTAGATTGGCTGATTAAGATACAGAGCGGAACGTAAACGCTGGCATGAGATGTTTTATTTTATTCTATGAGCATGTAGTGGTCCAGTAGTACACATAAAACTACAAACTAAATAGTAACATGGCCATAATTAGTGGACTCTAAGATCACTCCAATGTGTGCCGTGCCACGTCACTAGTGAATGATTCGGCGCTCAATATATAAATCGGATGACGAGAGTTACGCTGCAGAGGAGTGCCACCATGGAAAGCAGAAACGCTAGTGAAAGGGGTGGACTACGTTGTGTTGGCTGTTTCCTTAACTATTTTGGGCTTCGGTGGTGACTGCGATGGAGCAGCCCTTCCTCGTTGTGTCAAAGTCACAGGAAAGGTGATCTTATGGTCAGTATCAGCCGGTAACAAACAGAAGTCTGTTCCGTTGCAATGCACTGGACCCATGAGGGATGGATTGGTGAGGTGGAGCTCCACACCCACCATCAGATCCCAGTACTTCCAGCATAACTATTCATATGAGTTGGCGGTGCCTGGGGATCGAACTCATGAACTTGTGGTCCAAAGGCGAGTGCCTGGATTCATGCCAGTTTGTGGAATATTTTTCAAGCCAATCAGAATGGAAACGAGAAACCTTCATATACCTCAATCATGTTTCATTTTGGACAAAATCTAACAACAGTAGCAATGTTTTACCTGAAACGCAGAAAACTAAATTGCTAGGCTTGTTATAGCGCTGTGTGAGGCCTAAATAAAATAATTGGGGCAGAGCTTCTTCCCTGGTTTACTGGGAAGATCCCTCCCATCTGTCCACTGTGCTGGAGATTAGCTATTCAAAGACCCACAGACAGATACACCCACACAGACCCACACCTGACAGACCCACACAGACAGACTCACAGACAGATACACCCACACAGACCCACACAGACAGACCCACAGACAGATACACCCACACAGACCCACACCTGACAGACCCACACAGACAGACCCACAGACAGATACACCCACACAGACCCACACAGACAGACCCACAGACAGATACACCCACACAGACCCACACCTGACAGACCCACACAGACAGACCCACAGACAGATACACCCACACAGACCCACACAGACAGACCCACAGACAGATACACCCACACAGACCCACACCTGACAGACCCACACAGACAGACCCACACAGACAGACCCACACAGACAGACCCACACAGACAGACCCACAGACAGATACATCCACACAGACCCACACAGACAGACCCACAGACAGATACACCCACACAGACCCACACCTGACAGACCCACACAGACAGACCCACAGACAGATACACCCACACAGACCCACACTGACAGACCCACAGACAGATACACCCACACAGATAGACCCACACCTGACAGAGCCACAGACAAACAGGAGTGGAAACGTACTTCGCAACACTGGCTTTCGGCCTGGCCTGGAGCAGACGATATTAAGAGTAGGTAGAAATAATAGAAAAGAGAAACAAACAGATATACAGTACATGCACATACAGTTATAGAGCTAGGCAGTACCTACAGTAAGACTCAGGATGATCATGATAGTCTTGCTGTTTGCGTTATGCTCCAGGCATAAAGCATTTATGCTGCTTGTTCAGTGAGTTGGTGTTAAGTGATAAAGTATCCTGCAGTGCAACACGCGTGCGTGCGTGCATGCATGTGTGTGCGTGCGTGTGTGTGACTGCGTCTCCTCTCCTCTTGTATCCGTCTGCTCTTTTCCTTTCTTTTTCAAAGTCTCATTTTCTACTAGACACATAGGACCATCTGTAGCAGATCTGCGACTTGTCTTTGTTCTCTCTCTCTCTCTCTCTCTCTCTCTCTGTGATGTACCAGTGTGGACTCAGACACAAGCTGTGTTTGATCTGAAACAATTTGCTGCAACATTAATGAAAGCACAAACTCGCATGAATATTGATGAGCCATTCTTTTGGAATGTGCACATTCCGGATGGCCTCGAGGCCAGAGTATAGTAAGCTACACATGCATGCTCACGGATACTCACACACTCCGCACATGCACACGCAACACGCAACATGGAGATGGCAGATTTCGGTGACAAATATTGCACATGAATATTTTGTGACTACATGAAATCTGAGGGCCATAAATTGTCAGTGTCTCCCATGTTGTTCCCCCTCTGAGGTAGACGAGCACTCCAGCAAGTGTAATAGCGCACAGGCTCACGCACACATACTGTATGTGGTACACACACACACACACAGATGCAGGCACCCTGCGGCGTGCGTGCGTGCGTGCGTGTGTGTGTGTGTGTGTGTGTGTGTGTGTTTGAGACAGCAGTCTCCAGTCATCTTGTTGTGTGTTCCTCTGCTAAACAGCCACCCAGATACTTCAGTCACTTACTTGAATATCTGCAAGCCACTGCTGCTCACAAAGATTTACAATGCAGTCATTTCGTATCATGACTTTGTCGACACATTTCTCTGTTATGATATACTGTATCAGCTTCATAGTTGTGGGATGAAAACTCGATTTAAACATCCAGTGGTTGTATGTTGTTTTTGAAAATCATAATAGTCGCACAACAGGAAACAAGAATTGACGATTGTCAATTAATTGGCAGCTGCTAGTTGGCTCTGGCAAATCAGTAGTTGTCGTGGCGTTGCCGAGATACCAGATAGCCAGTCAGAACGCTGTTACAATGCTCAAGCAACCTTTGGCCAACCTCTTAGACACCGAGACCATTCCATCTCGAATCTCCCTGAACCTACTTACTAGGCAGCCTGCAGCTGCCAAAAAAGTTTTAAAGATTTAAAATACGTATTCAAAGACAGATCATAGCCTCTTAATAACTCAGGTATTTTGATGCCCAAGTGATAAAGGAAGCAGGCAACGCACTTATAGGTGGTGTTGGTGGTATAAAGAAGTGATATCCGTGTATCTCAAAGAGAGGCCCGTATGTATGTGCACATCATGTGATTGGGACTAGCCAATCACAGCTCTTGTCTGTGGTGTAAAATGGCGGTGCCGTGGATTTCTTTAGGTTGGTACTCTAGGAATTAGCTGTGACCCATTAAATTAGACCATGACTTTGAATGGTTGAATCAGCACTGGGTACTGGCAGACATAAATAAAATCAGTACAGGGTACAGTCAAACACGGCCAGGTCTTGAGGTGAAAATTAAGTAATGGAGTGCGTGCAACACATGCTTGTTGCTTGTAAGCCGTGTACATTGAGGCCAGAGAACAGGACGATGTTGCACGAGGGATGTGGAGACGTGGCGTGCGGCGCCACGGTTGGAGAAGGATTAATAAGGCAGCAGCAGTCTTGTGCAGTGCTACAGAAGAGGGGTATGATGACAGACTCAAAGTGCAGCATTACAGTATACCTTTTCACTCTGAAAGTAGTTACGATGAAGACATACTTGGTCCATCTATAAGAGATTAAAAAGAGATTAATTCAAAAACAGATCAGTAGTTACCTCGAACATTAATTGCTGTTGGAATTGCTGTTCTGTCTGGCTTCTGAACATCTTATTCCACTGACAGTCTTTGAACAGTTATAAAAATCTGTTGTAGAACTGGTTAGAATAGAGCCAGGGGCTGAGTGTCACCTGGTTGGTCTACACCGGGGGTTTTCAACAGGTGGTCCGGGGAACACCAGTGGTCCTTGAGAGGATTCCAGGTGGTCCCCAGGCTAAATGATGGAAAGCTTATGTACCAGATGTAACTCTTGAGCATATAAAAATGTTTACACTCTCAAGAGATAAACATTCTACACTGTTTTGTTTGCAAAATCAGGCCAGGAATTGTGGACAAAACCAAAAGAATTCTTTAGTTTTAGGTCTTTTGGGTGAAAATGTAATCAAATGGTGGTCCGTGGCTCAAATGCTGAATAAACGGTGGTCCCTGGTGTCAAAAAGGTTGAAAACCCCTGGTCTACACTGAACCATGCTGTCATGACTGGAAATGGGTGTTTTAGAATTGGTATACCCTTTAATTCCAGTTCTGTTTTTTAGAGTAGAGTGCATCAGCTAAGAGAGTTGGTATGCATTGCCAGTATTGTGGCCTGCTAGTCTTTGATTTTGTGTGAATGCGTATGTCATCATCCTCCATGGTGTTCCTACTGTAATGATATCAAATGCCATATGCTGTCTACTGTGCATCACTCACAAGAATAGGCTGGCAGATGTACACTCCCAACAGTCAAAGTGTGTGTGTGTGTGTGTGTGTGTGTGTGTGTGTGTGTGTGTGTGTGTGTGTGTGTGTGTGTGCGTGTGCGTGTGCGTGTGTGGTTTTGTAATTGCTACATGGTGGGGACGTCCGTCTGACAGCACACTCACCAACTGGGGACCCAAAATCCATCTGGGGTCCTCACCCGAGGTCCCCACACCGTTTATCATTTAATTCAATCCAGAACATTGCAATTATGTGCCCAGTGAAGTTCTGTGAAATGTCCCACTTGGTCTTTAAAATCTGAAAAGTGTGTTTAAAGTGTGCTAAAAGTGTGCTAGAAGTGCTCCTCCAGTGGCTACAACAGGTACTGCACAGGAGTGTGAAAAGTTTACACACTTCCTGCTGTCTAGCCAATGGGAAGAGAACAACCCCCCCCCCCCTCTCCCCCAGTTAATTAACGACCCGCAATCATAATGCTTCAGGAGAGTTGGAGAACAACCCCCCCCCCCCTCTCCCCCAGTTAATTAACGACCCGCAATCATAATACTTCAGGAGAGTGGGAGAACAGCCCCCCCCCCCTCCCTGTGCCTGGGCAATTTGAATTCTCTGTCTGTTTGTACAGAGTGGCACTGAGTGTCAGAACAGTTTGGAGTTTGGAAGCATACAGTTTTCTTACAATATCGTTGTTGACATTATTGTCTTTGTAAACCTTTTAGTGTTTTAAGAAGTATATGTTCTTTAGCATTGCCAAATACTATCAGCAAGGGTAAAGTAATACAATGAATAATTTTCAGGATTCAAATTAAAAAATGGCAAAAAGCAGCAAGCTCAAAAAAGTTTATCCAAAATAGGAACCTGATTCTTAAAAGGTACCGTAAGTCATTTGGGTGATTTGAAAAATCCCACTGGCCTGGCCTCCCGGTAACAAGATCTGCACACTAAATTTTGGGGTTCAACCACCCATTACTCTACTAGCTTCCAAGCTGTTATGTAGAAATATTCCTATTATTAATGCTGTTTTACACAGTGGTTCTCAAATTGGATTCCAGGGAATCTTGACTGTATACATCCCTAATTAATTATGAACATCATTGTGTCAGGTTAGATGATATGTCCATTTGGTTCCATTTATAGACCATATATTTTTCTGTTCCATTTATAGAACAGAAACATATTATATAAACATATATATAGTATACAGTATACACTGAAGCTGTGTGTAAAGTTGGTCTGACCTCTTCAACAGCTTATGCTCTGAGTTGAACTGTCAGCTAGACTCTGCGCCCATCCCCCACTCCACTCAACTGTAGCACTCTGTAGCATCTTTCATTCAGTGTGGACTGGAGTGGGGGATTGGGGGGGGGGGGGGGGGGGGGGGTGTGCAGGTGCATTGATTACAAGAAATTATACTCCACGACATCTCAGAGCCAAACATTGTTAAAACATTAGGCCCACTGACCCACTACAATCATTTCAAAGGTATAGTAAGTGATTTGTGTGATTTGGGAAATCCTCCAGTCCTACTGGTTACAAGATGTGCACATGCACATACTCTACAGTGGGGTGAAGTGCACACCTTACCTTACCATAATGAAGCATTTTAACAGAAAAATTTCAGCATGGAACACGCAGTAGGACAGGGGTCTCAAACTCAATTTGTATGATTCTTATGGGTATCCAAATAACATAATAAAATGGATTATTATATAATCAAGCTGGTGCATTCCCTATTTCAATAAAGGGAACTTCTTATTTAAGTAGATCCAGTTTGATCAGTTCAGTGAGTAGAGTAGAGTTGCTGCAGGAGAGAGCACCCCCCCCCCCCCTCTCCCCCAGTTAATTAACGACCGGCCATCATAACACCCAGGAGAGTGGGAGAATACCTCCCACCCCCCACCCTTGCACTGCATTGATTGGGTCGTTAATTAGCAAAAACAGCAGAAGCCTGTCTGGGGTGTTCACATGAGACTGAGGCGACCTGTGCTGTCTCCAATGTGGAAAATGTTGAGTCAAGTATTTTTGTACACTTTGCAACACTGCATCTTTCGTCAAAGGCAACTTAATTTTTGGACATAAGAGGAATTGTAATAGTAGTGAGTACCATGAAATTATTCCTTAAGATTAGCTGATCTGCAAGCCTACAATGTGTCGCCTCTGCAACACGTGCGCTTGTAGATCTGTTGTTTTCACCATATTTGAAAACACAACGTAATATCTCAACTGAATTCCTACAATTCCAAGTCATCTCAGGGTGGGGGGATTTAGTAGACAAGAATGTTGGCAGAGCTTGAGGGCATTGTCATAGCTGATTTTACTGTTGTTTCCATGTTCAACATAGCCAATGTACAAGCTCACTATGTGTTGAGCTTATATTTTCAGTATGCAGTCAAGCATACAATGGCATGTCTTTTATTTCTACTGGATCTCTTCTCCATTAGTCCCTTCCCCCCTAAACATTTTGTCACATAGCTTTCTGTTATTTTAGAATCAGCACTCATTTTTCAGGTTCATTTACTGTCTAAATCAGACATGGGCAAACTGCGGCCCGGGGCCCACATGCAGCCTGTTAAGCCTTTTAATCCGGCCTGCCAAACTTGTCCAAATTATATTGTCCTGCATGATATATCATGCAGGACAGTGACACGCTGTGTGGAACTGATTGATGAAGATATAGTCGGCAAGTTAAACCAAAACAAACACTTCTACCATACTTACCCATTTGTCCTAATATTATCCTACGCAATAAAATACATAAATACAACCCATTACACCCAATAGTAGGCTACTAATGAAATAATTAAATCAACACACCTGCAAGTAACCCAAGTGAGCTTTTGAATGTCATTTATTCTGCTTTCTGAGCTGACTATGGCTTCTGGTTGGCCCTGCTGGTTTAGGACAGATTTTATTTGTGCTGGTTTGTAAGGCTGTATACCGAAGCTCGGGATTCGAACCACTTGCTCGCTAAGGTCGCCACGCGAACGAATATTAATGATCCTGAACCATTCGCATTTATTTATTTATTTAACTTTTCCCCCCATCTAGTAGATGTGCGACATCGAGGGGTCAGAAACTTGCTGTGAAACGCGCTGTTACTGCAGTTGGAAATGCATTGTTTTCAATGCTTCGAAGCTCGGCCTGAATTTGCTGTTCGATGTTCGAAGGGCAAATTAAGCCCTAGTATACACCACTACTGGTTTGCCTGGATCTGACCTGCCCTGAACGTTTGCCATAGCAGGACATAGCATAGATGCAAACACATTTGTCCAGTAGTTTCTTTCTAGTGTCTCAATCAATCTGAAACAGGTTGCACATGACCGCAGCTGCGACATGCAGTGAGGCTTTCCAACTGACTGGCTGTAGGCCTATTGTTCTGTGCAAAATATAAAATCCCTGATAGATAAATGATAGTTTGGAAACAAATGCACCCTTATCGGTCTGTAACTGCTGTAGTGTACAAATGGAACACATAGACCCATTAGTTTGTACCCGCAATCTGAAAACTCACAACACGACTTCCAGGGGGTCCCCAGCTAAATGACAATTTTAATCCAAATTTACCCTTACCCTAACAACCACACTTTTTCATTGCATAATAATAATGATAATACTCTTATTAGAGTGTCAAAACACTGCCATTTACTACTTTTATATAGAAATTAAATTAATATTATGCAGAATTTAGTACAGCCTTTAAGCCCGGCCCTCCACAATATTTTATGTATCTCATTTGGCCCCTTGGGAAAAAATAATTGTCCACCCCTGATTTAGCTGCTTATGAGCTTATTATCTATTATTATTATTAGCCTATTATTATGCTGATCCATTCGTATATTGGCCCAACCAGCCAAGCTTGAATCACGGACCACATGGACTTGCCACTAAAGCTGCAGGTCCACTCCACAAACATGCTGGCCTCACAATTATTTAATTCCTTTCGGCCAGTGGTTTTCAACCTTTTATTATTTATTCATAATTTGAGCCCCGGGCCACCATTTGATGACATTTTAGCCCCACAGACTCCAAAAATACACCTATATTTGTTTTGCTTTTGTCCACAATTCCAGGCTGGATTTTGGAGAAAACAAAATAATCAAACGTACAGATCAAAATGACCATTAATCTTTTACATTTTGTCATTGTGTAGACTTGGGCTAATGCACATGATGAATATTTTATTTTTTGAGAGTGTAAACATGAAACCAAATGGACCTGCAACTGCAAAGGTACATTTAGTTTCATTTTTATGCTCTCATAGAGTTACATCTAGTTAACCAACTTTCCATCATTTAGCCTGCGGAACACCTGGAATCCTCTCATGGACCACTGGAGGTCCCCGGACCACCTGTTGAAAAGCCCTGCTTTAGGCTACTAAACTAAAGTTGTATTTGCCTGGGGCTGCCGCTGCCCTCGTCTCTTCATTCCTACACAACAACCGTCATTGGTTATTATTATTGTCGACGTAATCAATCTATCAACTTGATGACAGACTGCTCCATACAGGCAACATCAGTGCGGGGACCACCGACCACTGCTTAAACGTGTATGCATGTACTTGATATTGGCCACGCAAGCACACAGTAAGCGTGCACGCAAATTGCTGCATGGATACATGCAGTCACGTTTTCAAAACCACACGTCTGCATTACGATGGGAGATTTTGTGTCCTGTGTGCGCTCAAATCTCCTACACAAAAACACACACTTTCACCGCTCGACAATAAATCCTGGCGCGGTCATGCGTCTGACGGTGCATAGGTCTCGCTGTAAGCACAGGACTATCCCGCACCATCGTAGAAAAATAAAACTCAGGTCCGCGAGCCCGCGACGATCGAAAGTGATGGTCGCTTTCTTGTCCAACTCCACGGAAAACAAAATTGGTCAGCTTGCGGCTACAATGAATGAAGGAAGGGGAGGGGACGATGTTACGGCCAGTAGTAGAGAAGTTGCGACATTGAGGGGGCAGAAAACAGCAAGCGGCCTACTTAAAGTAAAGCGTGATTTACAACGGCCATGCTCGTGTAACATGGATACTATTAGGCATACTACAAAACTATTTAAAGTAAAGTGGTACAGCGGCCGTGCCCGTGCAACATGGACTAAGTGGTTTCAGAGAATTAAAGCTGGGCTGTCGCCTGAGGACTTGTCACAGATAGCTGTCCCAATGCTGAATAAAAGTATGTAGAGTACATTACACCTTTCCATGGAAGTGAACGGAGATGTCGCAACTCTGGGTTATTTGCCTTTCTGTATGGTGCAACTCTGCCTTTCTCTATGGCTCTGGTAGAGTTGCACCCAGTTGTGCTAGGTCTGGACCGTAGCTTTTTGACATCACGATAGTCCGAGGAATTAATTTACTTAGGTATATTAGCCGCTGTGGACGCAGTAGGAGCGCAATTAGTGGCTAAGAACATTGCGGTAGTAGTAAGCAACTATCTTGTGAAGTTTGGTGCAATATGAGCTTGCGGATCTTCTGTGATGGTGTCAAAACTGTGTTGCCTGTGTTACTCCAATTGAGTAGCTGTGATGTGATGTGATGTGATGTGATATTTTTAAGCAAAAATGTAACCAATATGACTATAGTAACTACTATTTTCTTTGGAGGCCTACTGTGGCCCCTAGAGAAGTCAAAAAGGCTAGATTTTTTTTAGAGATGATCAAATACAGGCAGACTAAATGAAAAACATAAAAACAATGAAAAAAAATGATTGTCATTATAATTTTGACCACAAATTCGCTTATTTTGACCATAAACTCGCTTATAGGAACTTTAAGTCCTCATTTGCTTGGTGTGCTCTGCTGCTGTTGCAGTTGAGACCTAACAAAAAAAGTTCTGAAAAAGTTTTGTATTTTGAAAAAATAAATTTCAGTACAACCTGAAAGGGTGTAGATATGTTCCATAAAGAAAGACCTGAAATTGTGGTATGGTCACAAACTGTACTGTCTGATGTGTGCGCAGAAATGCTCTGTCTATACAGATGCCCAGAAAGAGTAATATCTGAAACTGTTGTGCAGTGTTGTCCCCAGAAAGTATGCACTATCTGACCGAGTGTTATCAGATGGAGTCCCCAGGAGGATGCAATATCTGACCGAGTGTTATCAGATGGAGTCCCCAGGAGGATGCAATATCTGACCGAGTGTTATCAGATAGAGTCCCCAGGAGGTATGCCATCTGAGGTGTGCTATGGTGTCCCCAGGAAGGCGGAATATCTGTTGGTCCCCAGATGGATGCGTGGAGTCAGGTCTGGGAGGAAAAGTATTGAATTTTGCTAATTTAAAGTGATATACTGGTTCCTGGGGTTTTTCTGAGCATACATGATTTTTTTCAGAGGCGTACCATGTCTAGAAAGGGGTGTCCCCACACCGTTGGTGTCCACTCATGGGTCCCCATCATGTAGCATTTACAAGCCTGTGTGTGCGTGCGTGCGTGCGTGCGTGCGTGCGTGCAAGCATATTTTTGTGTCCATGTGTGTATTTTGATGCTTCCTTCCACAGGCTATTTTTTCTATACCTCCCTGTGCCAAGTTTGTGGGGGCATTTCTTGGCATCTGCTCGCCAATTTCATCTACAACATAATCCGTTTCTAATGTTTTATAAAACAGACAACATTAAACTGTGCACAAATAGCTACAAACCAGAACTCTGACAGGCTCCTTTTCAATATTGGCTTCAAGGTCCTTTTTCCCCCTTCTTTTGGCCGCATCATCACAATTCCAGGGGCATTTTTATGAACATTCACAGACACCGCTGTCCTGGGCTCTGTTAATTTCCCTGTGTGTGTGTGTGTGTGTGTGTGTGTGTGTGTGTGTGTGTGTGTGTGTGTGTGTGTGTGTGAGAGAGAGAGAGCTTTCTACGTGGTTGCTACTGTAGTTGTCTTTTCTCAGCTCTTTTCTTGGCCAACAGAGAAGATTCAATGAGGATAATTAATCACAGTGTGAATTGTATTGTCATCTTTTTTGCCCTTCTCTCCTATGCAGAAACATCCACTTCCTCCTTCTTTGCCCTCTCTCTGTCTCTCTCTCTCTTTGTCCCAGTGTCCCTCCGTGTTCCCTTGCAGCTGTTTCTCCGTCTGTTTGGCCAGGAGAGAGAAAGAGAGACACACAGACACACAGACACACACACACACACACACACACACACACACACACACACACACACACACACACACACACACACACACACACACACACACACACACACACACACACATACACACATATAGACACAGTCAGACAGAGTTGGACTTGGCTGTCAAAGCTCCAGGTTCTCAGAGACACGAGACATGACAGCCGCGGGAATATGCATGCACGCACACGCCCACACACACACACACACACACACACACACACACACACACACACACACACACACCAACAGACACGTGCACGCACACAAACACAGGAACGCATGCACGAGCCAGTCACAGCTGACAGCCCTACTCCAAGGATCCATGAAGGACAAAGTTATTCTTCCCCATTTTCCTCTGTTCCTCACCCTCTCTCACTCTCTCTCTCTCTCTTTCTAAGCCCATTTAGGCCTGACCTAAGGTTTTTGAAAAACCTGAAATATTTATATTTCAGCATCAAATAAAGTTATTTATGGAATACTGTACATACTGTACAGAATCCAAATATGGATTCCCGGCCTGAAAGGGTTACAGAATCTGTTTTTCTCCCATCTTTTTGCACCATTCCAAATGGCTTCATCATTCAGAAGAAGGTGGTGCTGTGTGCAATGGGACCAGTAATTTCAGTGTTTCATTTGTCAAATGCAGTAGTTGTTCAAGGTGCAAAAAGCTGCAACAAAATGCTTGTTTCCGGTTCAGTGCTTTCAAACTTTCGAAAAAAGTATATGAAAACAAAGACGGCATTGCTATCCAGTAGGCCTATGTGGCTTTCTGTTGTTGACATCATCTTGACAACATGAATAGATAGAAGAATATTGACCAAAAATATATATTTTTAAAAATATTCTGCACAAGAAATATGGCAAAATGGCATAGGTAGTCCAGTACAACATAAGATAAGTTGCATAACAACGGCTTGGCTTTTCTGTGCGTCTGAGGGCTTAAGCATACAACACAACTGTGTGTGTGTGTGTGTGTGTGTGTGTGTGTGTGTGTGTGTGTGTGTGTGTGTGTGTGTGTGTGTGTGTGTGTGTGTGTGTGTGTGTGTGTGTGTGTGTGTGTGTGTGTGTGTGTGTGTGTGTGTGTGTGTGTGCAACACATCCTCACAGCCTAAAAGGCAAAACTTGCCTTTTAGCCAGTCCATGGATAAAAGGACCATGTCGCCTTCTGAGACCCTCGTAAAAGGACTTCTATGCCTTTTCTCTAAAAAGGCGTTCCGTGCCTTTTCCGTCAGAAGGCATAATGTGGTTAGTGATTTATCGGAGAGCTCTGGGGTATGAAGGAGCGCTTGTTTTATCTGCCGGCTACTACTAGTAGGGCGGGGCGAAGCATAGTTTTACTGAGGTTATGTTTAGGATTAGTTACTGCATAAAGCACCGTCTAACTCTCACCCTAACCTAACTCTAACCCTAAACATAACCCCAGTAAACCTAAGCTATGCCTATACCTAATCCTAACGTTTCAGCCTAAAAGGCAAGTTTTGCCTTTTAGGCTGTGAGGAGGTGTAGCAACGTGTGTGTGTGTGTGTGTGTGTGTGTGTGTGTGTGTGTGTGTGTGTGTGTGTGTGTGTGTGTGTGTGTGTGTGCGTGTGTGCGTGTGTGCGTGTGTGCGTGTGTGCGTGTGTGCGCGTGTGTGCGTGTGCGTGCATGCGTGCATGCGTGCATGCGTGCAGAACTGTAGTCCAGTCAGAGCCACAGGCAGGCAAGGAGGGAGAAACAAATAACAACACTTCAACTCTTTTGATCTTGGTAAACATACCGGACTCTGAACATTGTATTTACTTATTATTGGAATTGATGAGGTGCCCTTGATTTGCCTTGACGAGGACTTGAAGTGGACACATCAAGTTGCATGAGATAAATGAGGCTATCTTCGCGTTTTTGTCTTCATTTGTCATTTCTGTTTTATCTGTACCAAATGAGACGCCTCTAGTTTAGCCTGTCAGAGGCTTTATTTCCCCAGATATATAAAGAACATCATCATTCACCTGCTCAGATCCATTATTAAAAATGCTGTCTAGACTGGTTGGCCTGTGTTTTCAAATGAAGTGCTAGACCCTTCTGGTTTAAATGCTGGTTCGCATGCCTGATTTACACTTTGTCTTGCGATGATAAAAATACAAGCTCACGCCATGCACTTTCAGCTTGTAGATGGTCTGTTTTCAGCGAAGGACACCATCATACGATGGAATATAAATGAGACTTCTGCTGGTGATGATGAGTCCTAACAAGGCTGCAAATGGGCTTTAGAGCGGAAACCATGACAATACCAGAAGAATGTCGAAATGTAGGCTAATGATCTTTGTGACAAAAAGATTTAATTATTCAGAACAAAAATACTTCATTAGTACGTAATTAGGGAGAGGGAGAGAGGGAAAAGACTCCCTGTCCAACCTCATTTGGTGAATATAACTCATTCGGAGGATGAGATAAATGTGTAAAGTATTACTTCTCATGGTATAATATGTGTTCATAGGCAATGATTGTTTTGTCTGAGGATGAAAACCTACCATAACACTGGCTAAATTGCATGTGAAACTGAATATATTTATATGCACTTCTTTCCTGAAGGGGGGGAGAAGCAAGGAATGGAATGAAATGGAATGAGGACAGTAAGGAATCAGATGGATTTAAAGTCCCTGTCCATATGTAAAGCCTTAATCCATAATATAACAATGCCAAGTATGTTTATGCACCCAAATATGTCCCTAAAGAAGATTTACGTTACCGTTTACTTCGCCCTGTCTTTAGCCGAATTTAGTATTCCCACCCTGTGAATTATGTATATATTTGAGCATACAGAATGTGGATAATCCACATCAAAAAAGCAACATGCCTGTCCACTTCCTTGTTGACAGAGGCGATATTGTAGTAATCCTAAAATTCCATATTAATGCTTTTCCTTCCAGGGATCTAAAAGGAAACACCAAAATAGAGGTATGGAACCAAGATGGAGTGTTTTGGGCATATTAGGACAGAATAGCAGAGCAGATGTACCATTTTATGTTACAAGCATGATGTACTACCTGAAATATTAGTGCATCAGGTTTCTTAAATTGAAGATTGAACGATAATTTCTAACTTATCTGCTTGTATCACCATTTCTGCTTCCATTTTATTACGTTTTAATTTAGATAGTTACACACATTAAATCCTGTTTGACAACATTTCTGTTAACTGTTTCTGTACAAGGGAAAGTGGAGGAGCTGATCAACTGTCTAATAAGGTAGATCAAATGCACCTTAATTAATACAAATTAGAGAAGATGCAAATTAAATTTGTTTCTCTATTTTCATTTTGATTAAGAATTTAAGTGGAAATAAATCACACACTCTTGAGTTTTACTGGTATGGAATTTTCCTATTGCAAAAAAATCTATTTCAGTCTGAAATGTAGCAAAGCAGTGAATGTAGTCTGAAATGGAGCAAAGCAGTGAATGTAGCCTGGTCTAGCCCTCAATGATTTTGGCCTTGGGGGGCGGGAGTGTCGTGGGATCCACACGGCGGAAGCGCTGCGCTCTGATTTGATCTCACTAACGTGTCGTCATCTCCGGCCCCTCCCACGCCCGTCCACTGCTGTTCTACGTCACATCATTTAGAGCGACGCCCACCCCGGAAGGTTGACACGCCCCTCAAGGCCACTTTCCAACGCGCGTTAGTCCAGGCTTTCCGTTTTCGCGCAAGGCGAACGAAAATGAAAGCCTGGGTGTCGAGGCTACAGTGAATGTAGCAAAGCAATGAAAGATGTGGTAATATAGTAACAGATGCCTGTTTGTAAAAATTATTCAGTTTCACCTTCAGGTTCTAGTGTGCAGACCAAAGTGTGATGTGTTGTAACTTGTTACCCTATGTAGTTTGGCTTCTTTGGCACATGACAGCATCTGCTAAATGCCTAAATTGTTATAAATTGTTGTACATTATCTCTCTGGAGCAGTGGAACTATTTCCTTCAGCAGTCTGTGAGAAACACAGGCTGTGTGTCTATTGAGTTCATGTCCATGAACAGAGGAGGGTCAAAGCACCTTAAGCCCAATTTTAAACTTTGCTTTTTTGCTAGTAGTAGAAAAGGCAATCTGCCATAAAACAGAAATCGCTTATTGTTCAGGGTGGAAATAAGGGCCAACTCATTCAGTGTGGGAGAGATTCCAGTTCAAAATATTTACTGAACTCGTTTCAATTTTCCCTGTAAGGGCGAGTTCCCATTAGAAGATAAGATTTCTGGCAAACTTAATAAGAACAAGGTACTGTAGGTAGCTCTAACGCACATTCTCCTCTCATTAAGGCGGCGCGAGAAAACCTGTGATGCGGTATTTCCCCCGTAATCTTCTAAATTAGTGTGAGACTGCTTAACTGTGGTTTAATCTTATTTAAATCTAGTGCTTTTCTATTCCCCCCACCTTAACAGGATTAAGGTGAACATTCTCCAAGACACTCACACAGTACCACAGATAGTTTGTCTGGGGGGGGGGGGGGGGGGGGGGGGGCAGCGATCCTTAATTAAGGAGATGAAGAAAGCAATTAGCCATTAATACCCATTAATGCATTAAATTCATCTCAAGTAGAACAGCTAATTTATGATACTGTAATCTATGCTTTGTCACACCCATATCTCGTTTCAGGCATTACAATAGTAGGATTTTTATCCTTTCCTTTCCTTCTTCCTCTTTTTTTTATATCTTTTTTGTATGCATTTTTAATGCTTACCCAGTGAACGTGAAATGAGCACCTTGTGGTCATTTTGTATAGCTCAGGTTTAGAGCTGACATTGTGACAGTGTTCAGCTGGTGTGTCACGGAATAACGCCAGTGAAGCATCTGGGGGGTTAAGCACCGTACTCAGAGGCATCCTGACAGTATGTGTTACCCATTGTCTTTCATGCCCTCTCTTTCTTCACCTTCCCACTAGGCCTGTATGGTTCAGACCCATTGTATCAGTTCTAAGTGACAGTGGTATACTTGCTTGTAGAATAAGATAGGCCGGTGTCATTCCCATTCCCTGTCTAAAGTAAGTTGTTTTATTCCCCCCCTGTTCCCCTCTCACTCACGTTAAAGGGAATTTGGATGCGGGTTGGCAGCTCAGTTGTTTTGTTATGTCACAGGTGGGCAACGCAATCTGATAGAATGAAACCTGTTTTATTTCCTTTACTATTGTGTATTAGAATAATGTCCTTCTCTCACATTTTTCTCTCCCTCTATCTCTCAGTATAGTATTTGTATTGTTTCTGCTCCCCTGTGTTGTCACATGGAACAAGATGAGAAACCAGGAAAGCAGCTTATCTGCTGTGCTTCTGACAGCTGGATAACGCTCACTGTATAGTGAGACTGTGAGTTGCCATACACTATATTCGGTATAGTCGGTGTGCTATACCTTCAGATCGAAGGTGTTGCATCGTGAGCACATTCTCTGTGTGTGTGTGTGTTGTGTGTGTTGTGTGTGTGTGTGTGTGTGTGTGTGTGTGTGTGTGTGTGTGTGTGTGTGTGTGTGTGTGTGTGTGTGTGTGTGTGTGTGTGTTTAATAAGTTTGTGTGCTGCGCCTGGCAGAGGTGTTGATGTACATAGACACACAGAAAGAGAGTTTTGACTCCCATCAGCTTTATGCTCCATCAGTGCTCATCATGGTGCTACAAGATGCTCTCCTCTTTCTTTGCCTCACTCTCTCTCTCTCTCTCTCTCTCTCTCTCTCACACACACACACACACACACACACACACACACACACACACACACACACACACACACACACACACACACACACACACACACACACACACACACACTGCTCTCCCACTCACTGACTGAAACCCCCTACTGCACTTTCTTTCTCTGTCTCTGTCTCTCTGTCTCTGTCCGTCTGCCCAGTTCAGTTATTCCTACCATCCATCTTTGTTTATTTCCTGATCTTTTATGCCGTTTTGCCCTTCCGTTCCTACAGTCTGTCTTCATATTGCCTGTTGTTTTGTTAGTTCTGACTTTCTTTGTCTCATTCTTGTTTTTTATTGATGTTTGATGTTTTCTCTGTCATGCCATCTGTCTTTCTGCCTTCTGTCTCCAGTATCTGTATTCCTGCCTCTAGCTTACTAATTATCTCAATCTTTCGTCTTCTGTATGTTTTATTCTCCTCCTCCACCCACAGGGTGACCATACCACAATAAGCAATAGTGCACATTCCAATTCTGAAGTATTATACCACAAATCTAACCATAACCCTTCACCGTTATGCAAGCTGTTTTGCGACCGTTTTGCGAAACGGTCACGTCTGATAGACAAAACGGCCGCGGCTATTATGCAAAAGAGTCGCAACTGTTATGCAAAACGTTGTGGCAGTTATCAAACTGCTGCGGCGGTTCTAAAAAAAAAAGACGGTCGCAAATTAATTTTGTCCCTCCTGTCATTTTATCCAACATCATTTAAATGTGATTGTGCATCTAGCTCAGATATGTTTTTTTAATGCTTACCAATTCTCATAAACGATCTTGTTGCACGTGCACAAAATCACATGTTTTGGCTCCACTTTGTGTGTCATTTCTCACTTTCCTCTGCAGATATGCTTCATGACGCCTCCTGTATTTCACTGCAGTTTTGCCAAAGAACTTATGTGTCAGTTGCTAGCTCAACTAAATGTTTGAGGGCCACTATAAGTCTACAGTATCTGGATACCAACTTTCTAAAAGAAGGCCGTGCACCTTGCAGAGCTGAATATCACGCCTTTGGAATACTGGCCTCTATTGTTTACCTCTACTAAATTTAGAGAATTGGCAACACAAGGCCCATTATGCATCAATGGGTTTGTTTTCTTCCAAGAGTGCCTGAAGTCCAGTGCACTGCCCGATACATTGCTAGCATTATCAAATGATTGGCCTCTGCAATTAGATCCAGCCCAAGGTTTTCCACCATATTAGCAACCACACAATGTGCTAAGCTTTGATTGACCAATTGAAAACTTGTAGCGAAAACTTGTAACTGTAGCGTTGTCCAACATTGCTGTCTACAGGCGTATTAACCCCCAAATATGGATTCCACATTAGCATATGCTCTGTAAAACATTCTTTTTGCACCTATAAATCATAATCAAGTGCCCTAATGTACAGTAAAGACTATTCATTGTTTACAACTGTCTGTTAAACATGAACAAACATGAATGCTATGCATTAACACAGTCCGAACTAATAAATTGTCTTCAATTTACTTTAGGGCTCTTGATCACATCTACCAATGACCAATAGATCCTTTGGGAATGTTTTACAAACCTACATAAAACATGAACAAACATGGAGGACACATGAACAGCCAGTCAAATAATACATTCCCAGCCAATTAATGTTTTCTTAATAAGTGTAAGTAATGTCTGTAAATTATAAATGTTCATAGTTATAAATGTTTCAATGATAATTTACTTTTACACTTTAATTTACAAATTGATTAACTACTTAGTAACTCAGGGGTTGTAAATGATTTTAGCCTAAGTTACAAAATTGTTTATTAATAATTCACCAAGGTATACAAATAGCTTATAAACTGTTATTTATTTATCTACTAATAGGTTATAAATATTGTATAACCTAGTTACAAATGACTTGTTAACAATTTGTTAACAATTACACATAAATGACTTATTCATAGTTTACTACTTATTCATAATTTACTAATGAGCTTTAAATATAGTTATAAATGTTAAAACAATCAACAATGTTACAACAATTATAAACAATCTTCATGATTATTACACATCTACAAACTGCTTATAAATGTTTATAAATGCTTTATAATGGGTCGTTATTGTAAAGTGTTAGGGTAGACAGACATACATACAAGGCTGTAGTCTGAATTTCTTCAACATTATCTGTTTTCTTCTGTCTTTCTATATCTGTTTCTCTGTCCTCCCATTGAGTCCTCTTGAGTCTTTTCATCCATCCAATCCTTGCAATGCTGGGCAATGTTCATGAAGCATATTGGCAGGCTCTCGGTCATACGCACAATCACTCGGTCGCTCACACACACACACGCACACACACACACACACACACACACACACACACACACACACACACACACACACACACACACACACACACACACACACACACACACTCTTACGCAGTCCCCTGAAGCCTATTGGCGCTGGCTGGTGGTTGATGAGCAATGCCATGCTCATCAGAGCTGCCCAAAAAACCTCATTAGGCCTCCTGGCCACAGCATGGCACTGGCTTTGATACTTGCCCGCCTGCTTGTTTGACTCGGACAACGTTTCAAAGTCTTGAAGCAATGAGCAACAAGCAAAGTAATGATTGATATCAGTTCAAGCCCCGGTTCAGCAACCCTCTCCTAGTGTTAGAATTGTCCATTCCTCCGAGAATCGCATGACTAATGGGGTGGGTAAATTCTTTGAACCGAAGAAGTGGCAGTTGCTGCTCAGCCTGCTCATGATAGCTAGTGGCACAGACAAGTGGGGTCAACAGACTGACCCATTGTATAACAAAGTGAGACATTAAATTGGATAGTAATTGCAATTCTGGAAAAATTGAAAAGTATTGTTGCCACAATTGCTCGTATAGGACCCTCACACTAATTTTTCTGGCCAATTACAATGTCACATCATCACCCCTGTGTTCATATTTGTATGTAAGTTAAAAAATAAATAAATAAACAAAGGAACGAGCGGGCGAACTAACTGGTATAATGATAATCATAATAATCTAATCATAATAACAATATAATTTGTGGCTCCCTCTATGGATGAAAATGGATTTTGTGTTGATTAAACTACCACCACCAATTAATATGAATTAAACAATGCAAAATGCAAGAAGAATAAAGAAGAATGAATTTAAAAATCAAATGTATCATATAAATGTTGCCTTTTAATACTTTTTTATACACTCTGTAGCCTAAACAACCACTCAGATAATTACTTTTCATATCTTCTCAGTGTGGTATTTGAGTACCAGAAATGTCCACAAAAACATCCCCTTGCCCACCTCATTGTTATTCCCGGGCTCATTAGAATATGCATGATCGGCCTGGTTTCAGTCGGTGTCATTGGTCTTCTTTGAGGGGGGGTGTGGATTCCTTGCATACTAGTGGCTTAAAGCAGGGGTGTCCAAAAGGTAGATGACGACTGTGTAGGTAGATCACTTGACATGCCCCAAATATAGTCTATGAATTGAATTAAGGTGAACTGAAGTAAACGCATTAGGCCATACTTTGTTTAAAAAGAAAAGTAGAGCCTTCTATTATTGTGTAGCATCAGTGTCTCTATTCTATTTCCATTCTATTATAAGGTTAGCCTGGCTAAAACCAGGTGAAGATCAGCCATTGGCAAAAATACTAAGCAACAAAAGCCTGACGGGATATTTGTCTGGCTTAATATAATGTAACATCAGCAACACTAACAATTTGATTTTCTTTGAAGGGTAGATCACATTTAGCTTGGTATTTTGAAAGTAGCTCTCAATTCAGTAAAGTGTGGGCACCACTGACTTAAAGGGTGGAGGCAAACTGAAGAGGAAGGACTATTGAAATTGGTATTTTTTGTGAAAATCACAGTATCTCAATATATGTCTGCATGTTTAAAGAACAGCTTTTTGGGGAGTAAAAATACACTGTGGATGGTAAATACACTGTGGATGGTAAAAACACCAACAATCCCGGAAAAAAAAGTAAAATCCATGGTGGATCCCCTTTAAACTCTGAGAGAGTAATCTAATCCACAACAATGTGCACTGTACCTTTGGCCCTGACCTATTGTACAACTGTACAACTGTAATTGCATTGTTAACAGACCATACTACGGGAAGATAATTGGTCAACCAGAGACATTGTGTTTTTATGGCATTATATTGTAGATTTAGCGTTGGCAGATCAGTGCAGCAGTGGAACGGCAACTGGTGTTGTTGTTTGGAAGAATCTCAAATGGAAGCTGACAGGATGTGACAACAAGCTGGTGAATTGGCCTGAGGAAGTGATTTAGGTAGCCAGCATGTCAGTGTGGTGTCTTGTGCTGGGATTGGCTGGCGCTAGTCGCTGTCCCATGACTACTATTATCAGTCGGGAGGTAAGGGAGACGGATAATGAACTGCTTGCTAGCTGATGCTCTGTTGCAAAGCTACTGATTGGAGTTAACTGAGACTGACTCACAGAGAGCTAGCTTTCTCTGCCTCTTTGGTATTTCTGTCCATGTTTTTGACAGAGTGAAAAGGTTTTGCTGACTGTTGCTGCCTCACCCGAAAGCAAACTAGCTTAAAATGCAGTCATGCTGTTGTAAAAATAACAGTAGCTCTACATCCTAGGTAGATCGGTCGTCAGGGAATCGAAAGGTTGATTCCAGCATTGGAGTGCATGCCCATGAGCAAGGCACTGCACCCTGAGTTGAGGAAATTAAATTGTCCCCAGGGTGCTGATCAATAGTTCCCCACTGCTTTAATATTCAGGATGGCCTGAATGCAGAGTACAAATTCTGGATACAAATGTACTTTGGCCAACAAAACTTTGTCTTACCCTGACAGAAAAAGTACTGAATGTTCCTGCAATCTAGCGAGCAAACTAGCCTCATAGCCTGTGTGGATGATGCCTGGCAGACTAGGTGGTCCTGACCCTGCCGCACGCACGCACAAACGCACGTGCACACACGCACGCACGCACACAGTACCACTCCAGCAAACTCTGTTTGCCTGAAGACTGAAATCAAGCAGTTCACCCTAACTTGGCAAATAGATTTTTAAAAATGTGTAAATAAAGATGCTATCTTTTCATTCATTTTTGTATTCATTTTAATTCATTTTATGAATTGTCCTTCAGCAAGGCATTTAACCTGCAACTGCTTGAGTAGAAAAGCTTAATGGCCAACCACGACTTGGACTGTTTTTTTCCAGGCAGCTATCAAGTGGCCAGGGCTTGTGTGCATGAGTTTAACCCTGAAACTTCATCTGCAGCCTGCTGCCGTAAATCGGATTGTGGTCCAGCCAAATTCTCTGGTAAAATATGGTAGAGCTGACTCAGTCCTCAATAATATAGCTGTCAGAGTAATGTATGCAGGCATTTAGCCATGTTAGAAATGCAGCCCAAATAGCCCTTTTTAAAAGGATGTAAGCCTAGCTGCTAAAGGTATAACACATGGTGTGTTATGTGGGAAGGTAGGTGGTAGATAGCAGATTTACATACATTATTTGTTTGGCTGTACCTGCTGTCAGCTTAAGGTAAACATTAGACAATATAATCATATTGCAGTCAGCTGTAGCACAGCTATCTCCAACTTGCCTTGACAGCTAGCCAATTGCTGTGCAATGGCGGCTCAAATGACAGCTAGAGAGACAGACACAAACTCAACTTTGGTCCACCTTTGTTCCAATCCAATCCCAGTCCAACTTCAGTCCAACTTAGAGAGCACAATTCTGCTCGTCTGCATTTGTCAGTAACTCCCATATACGTCTTTCTTCTCTTTATCTCTTCATCTTTCTATCTTCATCTTTCCATCTCTTGTCTATCTCTTGTCTTTGGACTGCTGTAGCTGACAAGCAATCCTTCATATGTCAAGGTGTGTTCCACTTTTTCTCGTGCCTCCATTAATCTAATGCACCAAGTTTTTCCCCCGAGAAAGTGGGATATGAGAAAAGGACCAAGGAAGAAATTGAGAGATGAGAAGGTGAAAGATCGGAAGATTGATCTCTCTATACAAAGACTGGAGTTGAGGTGTGCAAAAGTGAGACGATGGGGAGACAGAAGTTGAGTCAAGGAGTGAGACAGAAGGAGGACTTTGGGAGAGTAAAAGGGCAAATAAAAGAGAATGTCATGAAAGAAAGGGAGAAGAGCAGGTTATGAATTCAAGTAATATGCTCGAACATCCTATTTTGCTGTGGTAAAACTGCAGCAAGTTTATAGTAATGTCTACTCTTTACAGTAAAATTGTACTCCTTTCATTATGTATTTATTTTGGCAAGTGCAACAATTAGATTTACAGTACATGCTTGAGGCAGTGTCATGTGGGTGGACTGTAGGCCGCAGTGACCCAAGTCCAAGAGTGCAGGCTTGTCCAAAAAAATGCCGGGACTAACTTTTTTTTTAATCTCAAACTTTGAGATTTTGGATGTTGGACAAGATTTTGTCCCGACAATGGCAATTTGTAACATTATTAGGCTGTTTATATCTGTAGAAACAGTAATTATACTGTATAATATATTAGGGTTGCCCACACTTGTCTGACTTGAGTACATTTATGAACAGCAAAACATGTGCGACTTTACCAACAAAAGAAACTATAATAATAAGCCCACAACTGAAACTACTTTTTTATTTCCTGAAGGGGCTGTTAAAATTGTGTGGGGGGCTAAATAACAGCAACATTAACGGTAAAGACTAAAGAGCACATATTAATCATTCCAATTACTTCACACTGAAAGAACCGGAACCTCTCTCTCTCTCTCTCTCTCTCTCTCTCTCTCTCTCTCTCTCTCTCTCTCTCTCTCTCTCTCTCTCTCTCTCTCTCGCTCTCTCTCTCTCTCTATGACTGTCCCTCCAAAAAACTTCATAATTAAAAGCTAGCTAAGAAGGCAAACTACAGTATACAGCACCTCTACACAAGCAACTTTAGCTCAGTATCCCCTACAGTACATGCAGACCCATACTGCACATACAGTACAACCAGCAGCACTGTCCATGGTCCTGAAACAACAAGCATCAGCAGAATACACACAAATCAGCCCCAACAGCACATCCCATTCCAATAGTTTATGATGGGTACCAGGCTTATTCTCTTGACTTGCACTGAATGGATTCAACTGGGGTTGCATAATCCCAACTTTAGCTGGTGATGAGCTAGTCTTAAGCAGGTCTCCAAAATGATGGAATAGTATTTGGACTTAAATATACCTAATCATTTAAATGAATGATTACAGTATGTGGGATAAATGCAAATTCATGTGAATAGAGAGATTTTAGGCCAGGGAACCAACCTGACTATCTTCTCTAAATGGAAAGCGCATGATTGTAGCAATCAGAGCTCGAGTAAAGTACTTTTTCAATGTGCCTGCCCCCAAGTTAAGGACATTCAACGTGTTGGTGAGATTTGTTAAAAAAGGGCATAACTAGCAGCCACTGCTCCTCTTCATTCAGCAAATCCTGCATGTTTAGTGAAGCTCCCTTATCTCTGGTAGGAGCTTTCAAAATTGCTGACAGTGTTGTGGAGTCAGCCTACTTCAGATATGCATGAAACAGCTGTCTTTGAAGTGGGCTTTCCTGAATAGAACCAGTGACTTCACTGACTGTCTTTGGAACAGTTATGAATTCTTTTATGTTCAGCATTTTCTCACATGGTGCTTGTTGATGTATTATGCAGAGATTGTTAATAAAGGTGGCAATGCCTTTTCCTTTCATGCATTTGGCAATGAATCCATTACATGCACATGCCTACAGGCACTGAGAGTGGCTTGAAGTTCTTGGCATAACTGTACCAAAACCTTCATCTGCTCATAATGTATTTCCCTAGTCATGCATTTCTGAACTCATGCATTGAATTGATGTACTGTATGTCTGTATGAATTACAAACATAAATTAGTGCGGTGTATAAATTACAAACTGATGACATCATGCATAGACTTCAATATCACATCCAAACTAAACAATTAGGCTACATTTTATTACAAATGAAAATACAAGCTCATAAACCTACAATTATATATAATTTATCACCAAATAAAACCAAATGGCATATATATCACATCATTTTAGCATCAAAACATATTTTTGGCAGTTAATTAAATTAAATGACGAACCACAAAAATGTTAGTAGAATTGAATTAGTCTCTGCCAGTGCACCTCATGTCAAGAGTGTGTGGTTTGTTTGTGGGGTGTAAACAATAGAGCGTACAGGAATAATAAATCAAACACCAATCAAACACAACCTTTCCAAGCAAGCTGTTTGCTGTAATCTATTTACTGCTCAGTGATATGATATGCTTTGGAGCCCAAGGTAAAATATTGTGTGTCTCGTCTAGACATGGACAGTGCAGTGTGTCCTTGCAATACTATGTGTCAGAACGTACTGTTGTAACATCACTGTGGTTTGGCAATGTCCATTATTGATTTGAAATGCCTTTTACTTGTTTATAAAGCTCTCAATGGTGTCAAAGATATGTCCCAAACTGCCCCCTCAGGTCCTACGCACAGCTCAAGGCCTGCTTCTACAGTGTGGAATCTATGCACTCTTGCTTTTAGTGGAGCTTTTTAAATCCTAGTTGTTATTCATGTCTTCACTGGTATTATTTCAACATTTTTGTTTTATGAATTACAACTTACAAATAAGTGTTGGCTTATCAGATTGGAGTAATGAAACTTCAACATCGATGGATGAGTTATATAATCGCTTGGCAGATAATTGCATAACGCCTTTGCAAACTCCTCATCGAGAGTCAAATATGCATTAGCACACAAATAAAGATTCCTAATTGGGCTTCATGAGCCATGTCGGTTCTTATAGAGAAAGCAATAAATGTCTTTGTCTTTTAGTCAACTGCAAAAATCTCGGAAAGTCCCGGCTTCTTTTTGCGTTTTGGTCTTCAGTCCAGCACTGGCACACAGGGGTGAGATGACATAATACTGTCTGTACATGAGGCCCTCACTGGCAGGTGCTTCCAAGTTCCACACAGCTTGTAGTTACATGCTGCCTCCATTGTTTTTCACTGTTCACACAAAGGCCGCTTTGCCAACACAGCAGTGGCAAGGGGAGAGAGAACGGCTGCTACACATAGATAATAACTGGATGTGAATATTTTAATGAAGATTATTGTTTTTTTGTTAATTCCTCTTCCCTTTTTTCTTCACTGTGGGCTGTTAGCTTCACATCCCTGAATTAGATGATCACTGTGTCTGCACAGTGCTCCTATAGGTAGTTGGGATGACTCAAATGCAGGAGATACATTTCCCCATATAGGAGATAATAAAGGATACCTTACCTTATTTTGAATGCATAGTTGCAGTTGGTCTGACAGGCTTGTCATTGGGGCTGGTGACAAAAGAGACAAGCGATGTCAATGAAATGATCTATATAAAAAAAGTCCTCAAGAGTCCCCAAGAGTTATATCCCAAGCCAGTTGTTCTCCAATATGTGCTGAGAAGGAATCCCAATTAGCCATAGCTGTTGAAATATTTGAAATATTGGGACAGTAATGTCAAATGCCTAAAACCGATACTATTTCTTCCTTCATATAGTATGAAGTATACCTTTCCCCCCTCTTCTCTAGAATTGGCAGGGGAGTCATTAGCTCTTACTTTGCAAAACACCATGAAACACTTTTTACAAACATTCGCAGGTTTACATTGTTACTTGCGTGAAAGGAGTGGGCGCAAGTAAGGTGATTGGCGTGCAGTGCTTTGTGTCACGCACGTTTGTACTCCCCCGAGTGCTGATCTAGTTGTGTCTTGTACTCAAAAATGTCATATGCCCACTGTAAATCCTCTGGCCTTCAGCTGTATGAGTTGTGAGGTTTAACCATATTGAATTACAGTACTGTCTGTGTGTCTGCGTTGCACCAAGTGTTTCTATTCTCAGACAAAGGCAGTACCTGTCTCTGTTTGCACTCTAGCCCAGATGACTGCTTTCCCCTGTGTTCACTCTCCTCTTTCTCCTCTCCTCCTCCCCTCGCCTCCATCTATATACAAATCACCTGGACGGTTATAGCTAAATTTTGTATGTGACTGTTTAAAGGTTTTAGGGCTTTAGGGAAGGCTTTTAGGCAAACTTGGCCATTAACACTGTGTTCTTCCCTGCCCAATAAAAACTAAGACTGCGGAGGAAGACCCTTAAATCACTGTGATTTACCACACCCAGGTATAGGTGTGTGTGTGTGTGTGTGTGTGTGTGTGTGTGTGTGTGTGTGTGTGTGTGTGTGTGTGTGTGTGTGTGTGTGCGTGTGCGTGTGCGTGCGTGTGCGTGTGCGTGTGCGTGCGTGCATGTACGCACACAGTTCTGTGTCTTATGTGTGTGTATGCGCATACATGCGCATGAATTCTCCATAAGGACTTGTGAAGGTGTATTTATAGGGGGAGAGAGAGAGAGAGAGAGAGAGAGAGAGAGAGAGAGACTCCAGAGTGTTTGCACACACCGGCCGTTCTGGTGCCAGCTGAGAGGCAGCCTGCTTGCCGCAGAGAGTGTACTTGAGAAAGGACACCTGAGTTTGTAAATCAGCCCTACTTTTCACCCTCTGTTCCACTCTCTGTCTTTTTCTGTTTTTCAATTCTCCTCCTCCCATCTCTCTCTCTTTGTCTCTCTCACACACTCTTCACTACTCTGCTTTCAGTCAGTCAGTGCATGTCTCTCACATTCTACAGTTTTCTTCTCCACCTTTTATCTGCTACCCTTTCCTCTGTTATCCTACTGTACCTCCGTTTTTCCTGCTCTATATATTTATGCTGTCTGTCATGTCATGGAAAATAGATGTACCGTGTATCATCTATTTTCGCATTGCAACACTCCTGTGCATCTGAGCCGATATTTACACAAGGACTGACGTGTTTAGCCTCTTACAGTGTAAACCACCGGAACCGTGCTGCATATAGACATCCTGTTTGGGAAGATGACTTGCTAATGTCAATGCTAGCAAGCTCAATAAACAGACACAGAAAACGCTAATGTTCCAATCAGGCATTACCGGATAATCAGCAAAGACTTGTTTTCTATTTGACACAGAACATATGTCATAACAATAACAGAACACACTATTTACTTTAATTACTACTTTCTAACTACCACTGCCAGTTCCACGAACGCTGTTCACACCTCACCTTCTGTTGCTTTCTCAAACATCTCAAACATCGGTGGAGAAATGTACAACAAAGATTTCGCTGTGAGGAATTTAGCACTGATAAAGACTTTGCACCTAACTACTTATTGTAAGAGTTTGGGGAATTCAACCTATGTCATTTTGTGTCATTTTAGATTTTAGTGATTTTAGTTTAAAAAAATCAACACAAATCCCCCCTTCCGATGATCTCTGCCACAAATGGAGGGCCTTTGTCCAAATAGGTCCGTGTATCAAGTCAGGGGTGCTAGCAGTGTTGGGCAGTAACTAATTTTAGATTACATATTACTGTAATATTATTACGTTTGCTCCAAAAAGTAAAGTAACGAGATTACTCTGCAAAAATGGGTAATAAGTAATGCATTACTTTGCAAGTAACGGCAAGTTACTTTTTAAAATGAGCTTGTTGTTGCATGCAAGAATAGAACAGATTTACAGGTCTGTTTTGTGATTCAAGGTTAAAATGTTCCCATTGCTTCTCTCTGCTGCTTTTATTTTTATTTTTCTAAGAAAGACATTTACAATGTCGGATTTTGTTGGCTTTGTTTTCAGGTGCAGTTTGTGAGATTGGAGACTATTATTATTATTCCAATAAATTGGTTTCAGTTCTAAAAAGAGCTCACTAAACAGATTATGTTGTACATCTCTATTTTTTCAAAGGTGGGAGTTGAGAACTTGGGAAAGTAATAACGTAATATGTAATATATTACTCTTCGATTCCAGTAATAAGTAAAGTAATGATATTACTTTGTCTAAGGGGTAACAAGTAAAGTAAAGAAATTACTTTCCTAAGCAATATTGACCAACACTGGGGCACAAAAACATTTGAAAACTGCTGATTCTTTTAGACAGTACCATGGTGTTTTTGAAACGATTAGAGGCCAAGAACGGTGAGTGCTCCTCAGTTTTATCTTATGGCGCTGTACTTTAGACAGGCAATGACACGAGGACATTTAGTGGCTTATGTTTAAAGTTGACACTCTGTTTTAAAGTGATTTGTAGTTCCAACAACACAGCAACACCTGAACACTTAGTGTTGATATGACATTTTCAATTTAATTTCTGTCTACAAGGTTACAGCTACTCTGTCATGCACCTCTGCTATAAGTAACAATGTCACTATCGCCATGATCTGACGCATACAGTGCAGATGGACAACCAGGGACAGAAAGGGTGTTCATTTAGTGACTTTATTACGTTTGTATTTACCAGTAAGACTCCCTGAGGGTGAGAAACGACCTCACTCTAAATGATGTGCACGCAACTGCCTGCGTGACATCAGACTGCTGGGCGAGTGCTGGCGCAGTGGCATGCAGGGTCAGATCAACATGGAATGACTTGTGCACTGGTCATATTATGGATCTTGTCTTGAGTATACCGGGTTTGAGGGGGTCAGATGAACATATGGATTTTCAGAACAGAAACGACAGGGGCGGGGAAGGATCCGATTTAATGTATGGATAAGATATATGGAGATCTAAGGGGGTTAGATATCTGTGTGTTATGTCACATCTCCGTGCGCTGTCCCATCATTTGGAGCGACGCCCACCCGGAAGGATTGACTCCCTCTATTAGGC